>CP099845.1:11893119-12320164 GCA_030062745.1 Capitulum mitella
CTTTTCTAGGACTGCGAGAGAATTAACAAATACAGCGCCACGAAACTTGTGTACCTTTTGCTTGATCATTTTTACACCTTGTGCCAAAGTTTTGGCCTTAGGTCAGGTCAGGTGTCTGACCTAGGTCAGGTCAAACGGACCTATGTCCAAGAAAGTTGAGCGCCCAGTAACGTTTTCGGAAAACAAGATATCACAATAATACTTTCAGGAAGTAGTGATCTTGATAGATGGAACAAATGTGCTATATCAGATTTAATGGAATTTTCTGGTTCATTATCCTAAAGTCAAGCCCATTTTTAGGACATGTCGTCGTTTTTTTCGGAAATTGGCGGAATTTTTCACAACATTTTTAGTGCTGAGTGAGGCAGACGTCTAGTTACCGTCAATGAGGCAATGTATCAATGACTTCCAGCCATTGACCTGAGGTCAGGTCACGAATAACTGTTGTGAGCCGAAATGTAGCACCGTCAAAATCAGCGACGAATTACTCAGAATGGATAGAAAATGGCAGAACTGGCTTGGACAGACATAATTAATACCAGGAACCTCAAAAAGCAAAAAGAAAAACTGCATATTTTGGAAATGAACAGGCTGTCGCGAATAAGCTCCGCCAACTTTGTAGATTGGTGACTAATGAATTTTTCCAAATTTCAAGCATGAGAAACCATCACAAGAACCAATAAGATCAATGAAATTTACATGGATAGGCTTATGTCGTGAAAATAAAGGAACGCTATAATGAGTTCCCGTTAAGTTCTTACTACGTACGGCTGCGGCGCCCGTCCGAAAACCGGCGTCAAAACTGCCATGTCTAACTAAACGTTTCAGCATATATATTGAACAAATCACAGAAATTAGACGTCTGTCGACATCTGCGAACCTTTACTTATGCGCTGGTGCCTTTACCTATGCGTTATTAGTCACAGCCCTGGAGATTCAGGCCGTTTCTCGGTCTCATGCAGTGGGCTATGAGAAAACATACATAGGACGTAAATTGCTTACATATGATGTAACACTAAAAGTGAGACCAGTTTCGAGCTCTACTCGTCACAAGCTTTCCAACGGTGTGCTTATTTTTTATCGTGCGACCAACCGTTCGTGAGTTAGAGGGGGCGGTCAACCGTCCCCCCCCCCCAGTTGGGTGTGATCGCCGCCGACCCACGGTCGTGCGCGGGTGAATAACAGCTGCAGTTTTTGCGGACGGGTTTTTTCAAAATGATTTCAAGGTACCTGTTGTAGATTATCGAGATTCGATTTTTTTTTAATTACAGTAAGCCTATCTAAATTCTTTTAAAACTATGTTCACATAGTTCCGCAGAAATGCTGTCAATTCCTTGCTTTACGTCATTCTGTTTCCTCGTTCTCTTTCAATATATTTCATGTTTTCATTTTTTTAAGCAGCACGCTCGGCCCCAGTGCGCTAATGCGCTAGATCGTCTGCGATCTGTAACAGCCTCCCCCCGTGGGATACACATCCCACCACACATAGCGCCTTTCCTAAGGCGCGCCCTCCAGCAGATGAGGCCGCCGAATCGGCCGGCACGATGATCCTCCCTAGTGGCGCACAAGGTCGCCGCTCGCAGTCGCGCATCCCGGCCGGGATGCGGCTTTTCAATGACGCTAGTCTTCCACAATTCCTTAATCTTCCATGTGAAGGACGCAGGTTATCCTCGAGAGTACCAAGTCAAGCATTTCCGGTCCTCTTTTTCGTGTGTAAGAACGGAGAGTTAGGCGTTGTTCCCTCAACTTCTTTTCAACTAACTTCTTTTTCCAGCGCACCCAGAGATGTTGAAGGACCCGGATGGCGATGTTTTCGCATCGATCTTAAGTTCCGAAAACAGCCAGAAAAAAATATCTGAATCCTAGTCAGTCCCGGCATTAGCTGGCCTCTCGTGAAGAAAGTCCAGTAGCGCGAGAGGACGGGAATCGTCTTGGTCGTCGTTGAACACTATTTGCGGTCTGGTGTTGATGACTGGTGTTGATGACTGATAACTCTAAGTTGATGACTGTTTCGATCTGACACAGCGCTATGTTCAGTTCTTCCCAGGTAAAGAGACTTTTCCTTAGTGTCCTACGCAGAGCTCCCTTGGTTACAAGTATGATTATTTTCCAGAAGCCTGCCCACCACGGCGCTCTCTGCACATAACATTTCCACTTGATTCTCTTTATTGCCACGATCCTTGACGCGCGCTTGAAATTGAGCTCGCTGTCGTTGAAGATCACTTGAAGCATTCCTCGTCGTGATGAAAAACTTTCAAATGCTTTCATGAAGTCTTCTGCTGACAGAGACTCAACAGGTTCCAGATGCACGGCACGTGCGACGGTGCAAATGAACAGAACGAGCCGTGTTTTCAGGGGCGTTGGTCCAGTGAGGCCCTTTCTTTTTACTGGCCCCGCCATGTCCACTCCTATTGCTGAAAAGGAGGGTCTTTGGGACGTGGGCCCATTTCTTGACTGAAGGGCTCGCTTCAAGATACCTTGTACTTTGGGCAGTCGCGAATCACATTTCTCACGGTCTGCCGGCCGTAAAGGATGCAAAACCGCTCTTTTAGTGCATGGAGCGTCTGCTGAACTCTGCCATGACATGCTTACTGGTGACGGTCAAGAATTAGGAGCTGCACGTACCTGTGCCCGGTAAGAAGGATTATGGGATTTTTTCTTCCTAGCTGAGGCCAGATTCCTGCAATCATCTTTTGACTTCCATCAGATGTTTGTCCATGGACAGATTTAGATTGCATATGCTGGACTGTTTGGTGATCTCGTCTCCTGCCTGCTGCTTTGCAAGTTCAGCTGCATAGTCCTTTTCGTGCAGTGCTTTGAACCACATGCTTCTAGCAACCACAGCTTCTAACGTGCTGGATCTCCTCTGTGGTCAAAATTCCACGTTCTCCTATTTGGTCTGTGCAGATGGCAATTTATCTCAGCACCCAAGAAATGACACAGTGTAGCTTGTCCAGAGACTAATCCTGTTGATTTCGAAGACATCTTTGCAGCGGGCAGACCCCCTCAGGATGAAAGTGCGTGCTGGAAAACATGACGGGCGTGCTTGTGCTTTTCCTTTCTTCTTTTCGGCGTTCAGGTGGCCCGCAGGTGCGATCTAGCTGTGGCCACTCTGAATCAGGTAGCTCCAGCCGAGGTGGGCGCCTTTTCCACAAGTCTTCCTGCATTTTCTGGACAGAGACACCTCATGGCGGCAGAGTCTGCCGGGTTAAGGTGACCGGGACAATGTTGGCGACACTCGGGATGGAACCTCTGCTGTGCCTCGACCACGCGATTCGACACGAAATTCCGCCATCGCTGCGGGACGCTCCGTGTCCGGGCGAGCGCTGCGGCTGAGTCACTCCACGAATGCACGGAGTCCGGCTGAAAGTTCGGACATTTTAGCGCTTATTCTGTCAGCCTGGCGCCAATTAACGCTGTCATCAGCTCCAGTCGCGCCAGACACATGGACTTTGTTGGCGCCAGTCTACTCTTGGACACGAGTCGGCTCTCGCGAGGTTATTAATGGCCTGGCCGAATGTACGCGGTGGGGACGTAGGCGTCTTGACTGGCGTCATAAAATGTGTGTACCTCAAATGAATCAGCGTTGTCTGTACCGTATGTCCTCCAAATGTGCATATTCCCGAGGCTTTGAAGTTCTTTTATCCACGCTACCCAAAGCCGTTGTGTACCCTGGTACATCGGACCATCCCATCTCCTTCCTTCAATTCACAGTCGTTTCAGTAGCATTTTGATTCGGACGGTGATCGGTGTTATCAGGCCTACAGAGAAAAAAAACGGACGGAGATCCGAAAAACGTTTCTCTTGGTTGGCCGCAGATCAGCAGCCCAAGCTCACAAGGCAGCTGGGGCTGAACCTCAGGCTGTCATCTGCTGGGACCCGCACCATTCCCCGCACTTCTTTCTCTTCTGCCTTCTCATCAGCGAGAAGGGCCGTGCCGGGGCTATCGCCCTCCACCGAGGCCAGCTTCCGGCTACTGGCCCATTTTCTCAAGTTCATCTTCGTCCCGCAGAAGACCTGCTTTGTCCTGTTGGATAAAGCTTCCCGTCCCATCTTCCGTCTTCAGACTAATTAGTAAGTCACAGCAATGCAGGTCAGTGCTCAAACGCAGAGCCATCACGGCACGAGTGTCAGTACACTGGTTCAGGCGGCGCCTGATCGTCGCCTGCAGGTGAAAGAGGTGACGACGCGCTGACCCCCAGAGGCGACTCGCGCCATTCGTAACACAGTCGGTTCTGCTCCAGGATTTTCCCGCCAAAGGAATCTGATAGCATCACGGTCTTTTGGGTGACGACCTATTCGCAGGAAGGCCTTTTCAACATCGCCTCACATCGCAACACGGCGGATGCGGAACCATAGCAGAATTCCTGCGAGATCTGTTACCAGACTAGGCCCAGATAACACAGAGTCCTTGAATGAGCAGGGATGTGCAGCGGAGGCATCAATCAGGGGGCGGATCTTATCATTTCCGTACACCGCGTGGTGTGAGAAGACACGTAGTGACCCATCAGGACTGCTGGGAGCTCACTCAACGTAGCCGTCCTCTGCGTACTAAGGCAGATCTCCCCCATACTCCGTCATTCGCACGCTGCGTTCCAAACCATCTTCGCAACCTTCAAGACGTACTCGAGCGATTTGTTCATGTCCTTCAGATGGTCTAGGTCTTCTTCGTTCACCGTGAGGCTCATATTTACTGAGCAACAGATGGTGTTGATCGGGGCCATACTCATGGTCACTCCGGGGATGTGTTTCCATCTTTCTTCATTATGACGGACACCTTCATAGATTTGTGACACTTTTCAGTAACACCGAAAGTCTCTGAGTATCTTACTCCCCGGTCCACTAAGCACCCTAGCTTAGTGGCCTGCCGCTCAGTGATGAATGACTACTTGGAATCAGTGTCCAGAAGCATTCTGATGTACTCGCTGCCGGCCGGGCCGACAGCCATAACGCGAGCAGTGTGCAGGGCCACAGCCGTGATGTTTTGGACTTGTGATCGAGCCGTCAAGACGTGGCTAGTTCCTATGAGATTTCGGATTCGTTGTCAAAGCAGAGAAGCTCATGATGCTTTCGGTTCCATGTACTGCACGCTTCATGCCTCTCGCAAGTGCTGGCGATATGCTGCGGACGCAGACACAGAAAACGGCAGCCAGAGGCTAGCAACCGCTTGCGCCGTATTTCAGCAGTCAGCTGCAAAACATCTTGACATGTTGCTGTGTCGTGATGCTGGTCACAGAAGGAGCACTTTTGTTACCTGATTCTTGTATGGACTTTCGCAACCTAGAGGCGGATCACACTGCACTGGGCTTTCCTGCTTCGCGTGCGTATCGCGTTCTTGTGTCATCGCTTCACTGAAGCTTCGTGTGAAGATCGTGTAGGATTTGACCTGTTGCTTCCAAATATTTCTGAGCAGTTTCGGCATTTCGTCTAGAGAGGTCAAATCTCTTCCCTTCAAGAACAGAGGGATCTCAGCGGGGCACGTATTTATGAACTGGTGTTGGATTATGAGCTCCTTTAACCCTATTCCCGGAGGGCTGGACGGTATGGCCGATTCCCGGCAGGGGGGGGGGGGCGGATTCGGTCCCCCCCTGAGATCTCGAGAACTACTTATCCGATTTCATCGCAACAAACGGCAATCGATTTGCCGTGACGTGAACTACATTTTTATAAAAATAAATTTTCAAAATTTTGAAATTTGTGGATACAGGGGGCCAAAAATGTCAAAATGGGGGGTACTTTTTGACTTCTTATAACTCCGTTGTTTATGGACCGATTTCAATGAAACTGGCATGAAACGAGAGATTATGGATAGGGCTTTTACCATGGGTATGCAAATTTGAAATTTTGAGAAAATTCGTGGGCGTTCACAGGGCTTCAAAAATAAGGGGATTAGTTTTCTAATAACGGAATGAACAAAAGAGGCCAAAACACTTTTTTAGCTTCTGCTAGTCATGTTATGCTAAAGAAGTACAAATCGCATTACAATGTTTGTATAATGTTATCATAGGCGGTGCCAGGGACATAAAAAAGGGGGAACTGTCATGGTCACACGTTCTTCAGATCAACTTGTGACCTTCGACCTTAAATGACCTCCAGTGACCTTGGGTTCACCTGGAATGATGTCGTGTGCATTCAATATTATCTTTAAACGTTTTTAATCGATTGAATTCACTCTATTCCAAAAAATTCATTTTTTGGCTTTTGCGATATAGGGTACGCGCACTGACATTTTAGATCATATCTCCGTGACCCGACCTGATATCAAGCTGAAACTTGGTACACAAGTAGAGGGCGCCTTTCTACGTCATATGTATTCCGGGTTTGGCATTTGAAAAAACGGCGCCGAAATTATTGCGAAAAAACAAATTGTGACTTTTGACCTTGACCTGACCTTGTAAAGTGACCTCAGATAAACAAAATTACATTTGCACATTGCCCAACTATTTAGCTATACATTCATATAAAGTTTTAAGTTCTATCTTAAAAACTCTGTTTTTGGCAGGCATTTTCCTTTTACCCTCAACATGGCCAAAAATGGCCTGAGGTGCCTCGCAAAAACGTTGCCTGGCTCCGCCCCTGAGCAAAATAGAATTTCGAAATTTTGTCACGGCGCGTAGAAGGAATAGCTAGGAAAAGTCACCAAGTTTCGTGAATCTGCGTTAAAAAGCCTGGAATTGGCAAGCAAAAAACCCGAGGGGGGGCGGATTCCGCCCCCCTGCCGGGAATAGGGTTAACCCTATTCCCGACAGGGGGGGGGCTGAATCGCCCCTCTGTTTTTTTGCTTGTCAATTCCAAGGTTTTTAACACAACTTCACGAAACTTGGTCACTTCTTCTAACCATTCTTTCTACGTACGGTGACAAAATTTCGAAATTCTATTTTGTTCAGGGGCGGAGCCAGGCGACGTTTTTGGGAGGCACATCAGGTCAATTTTGGCTATGCTGAGGGTAGAAGGAAAATGACTGCCCAAAAAAGTGTTATTAAGATAGAACTTAAAATAGTTGGGCAGCATGTAAATACAGTTTTGTTTATCTGAGGCCACTTTACAAGGTCAGGTCAAGGTCAAAAGTCAAAATGTGGGTTTATAGTAATGACTTCGGCGGCATTTCTTGAAATGCCAAACCCAGAATATATGTGACGTAGAATAGTTCCCTCTACTTGTGTATTAAGTTTCAGCTCCATATCAGGTTGGGTCACGGAGCTATGGTCAAAAATGTCAGTGCGCGTGCCCTATATCACAACAGCCGTAAAATGGAATTTTTGAAATAGAGTAAATTCAAGTGACTGAAAACGTTTACAGATAATATTAAATGCACACGAGATCATTCCAAGTGACTCCAAGGTCACTAGAGGTCATTTAAGGTCAAAAGCCACAAGTTGACCTGAAGAGCATGTTATCATGACTGTACTTTCTTTTCCATGTCCCTGGCACCGCCCATGCTAATATTATGCAAACATTGTAATACGATTTAGCATGACATGACTAGCAGAAGTCAAAAAAGTGCTTTTACCTTTTTCCCTCATTCAGTTTTTGGAGAACTAATCCTCCTATTTTTGAAACCCTGTGAACGGCTACGAATCTTCTCAAAATTTAAATGTGTGTATTAATGGTAAAAATCCCATCCACAATCTCTCGATTCATGTCAGTTTCACTGGAATCGGTCCATAAGCAACAGATGTTGTAAGAAGTCAAAAGTACCTCCCCATTTCGACATTTTTGCTCCCCTGTATCCACCCCTTTCAAGATTCTGAAAGTTTCTTTTTCAAAAATGTAGTTTACGCCATAGCAAATCAATTGCCGTTTGTTGCGAATGTGTAATTCTCGAGATCTCGGGGGGAATCCGCCCCCCTGGCGGGAATCGGCCATACTGTCTAGCCCTCCGGGAATAGGGTTAAGCCGTCCTTGAATCCTTAGCGTTTTCCCCAGTTTTCCTTAAGATACGCTTACGGTTGAACTACAAATTGTGCTGTTGTTCCGCCTTGTTCTGGTCTCGACTCCCGAAGCTTCCTTGTGATGGCCCTTCGCTGTCAGTTCCATAACGCCTAAGCAACGCATGTTTCACGCGTTCTTAGTCTGACGATTCTTCAGCGCCCAGCCTAAAACAGATACCTAGCGCCTAGCCTGTCAACAAAACGCCCAGAGACAATGCCTACTGCTTCTGTTCCCATCCAGCTGCTCGAGAAAGCTTTCAAACCGCAAGAGACAGTTGTCCATTTAATCGTGGCCTTCGAAAAACGGTGGCAGTTTGAGAGTCTTTTCAGCATTTGGAGCTTGTTTTGACGTGTTCTTTATCTCACTTTGATACTACGACTTTTCTAACTCGTGCTCTCGTTCCTTTTCACGTTCTTTTATTTTCCTTTCAAGTTCTTCGTTTGTCTTTTCGCGTTCTTTTCCTTCTTTTTCACATCTTCTCTTTCCTTTCCTTCTCTTTTATCGTGCTCCAGCCATCTTTCGTCTCGTTCTGTGCCCTTGTTCATCAGGGTCTCTGTAAGCTCAAGGGAATCTGCACGTTAAACCCCATAGCGGGGCGCTATTTCTAAATGTTTTCTCCATCGGATATCATTAGAATGTCAGACAAATTATCGAGATTCGGCTATTCTCTTTCAATTACGGTAAGCCCATCTTAATTCTTTCAAAATTCTGTTCTCATGGTCCAAAAGAAAGGCTGTTATTTCTTCGCTTTAACTCGCGCACGACCGTCGGTCGGTTTCGAACATGCGCGACTGGGGGCAGGTGGTTGGCCGCCCCCCCCTCTAACTCACGAACGGTTGGTCGTGCATACCATACCATACCATACCATAAGCATACCATTGGAAAGCTTGTGACGAGTAGAGCTCGAAACTGGTCTCATTTTTAGTTTTAGATAATACGTAAGCAATTTACGCCCTATATATGTTTTCTCATAGCCGACTGCATGAGACCGAGAAATGACCTGAAACTCAAGGGCTGTGACTAATAACGCATAGGTAAAGGCACTGGCGCACAAGTAAAGGTCCGCGATGCCGATACACGTCTAATTTCCCAGATTTGTTCAATATATACGCCGAAACGTTGAGTTAAAGACACGTCAATTCACGCGCCAGCTGTCGGCGGGCGCCGCTGCCGTATACAGTAACAAATTGACGGGAACTAATTTCAGAGTTCCTTTATTTTCGCAAAAAAAGACTATCTATGTAAATTTTATTGATCTTATTGGTTCTTGTGATAGTTTTTTATGCTTAAATTTTGGAAAAACTCATTAGTTACCAATCTACACAATTGGCATAGCTTTACTAGCGAGACCCTGTTTATTTCGAATATATGCAATTTTTAAAACTTTTTGAGGTTCCTGGTATTACTTACGTCTGTGCAAGCTAGTTCTGTCATTTTCTACCCATGCTGAATAATTCATGGTCGATTTTGACGGTGGTACATTTTGGCTCACTACAGTTATTCGTGACCTGACCTCAGGTCAATGGCTGGAAGTCATTGATACTTTGCCCAATGACGGTGACTAAATGTCTGCTTCATTCCACACTAAAAATGTTATGAAATATTCCGTCAATTTCCGAAAAAACCACGACGTCTTAAAAACGGGCTTGAGCTTAGGTCAATGACCCGGAAAATTCCGAAAAATCTGAGATAGCATATCTGTTGCATCTATCACGATCACTAATCTCTGAAAGTATTATTGAGATATCTTGTTTCGCGAAAAAAGTTGCAGGGTGCTAAACTTTTTCGGACATAGGTCTGTTTGACCTGACCTAAGTCAGGCACCTGACCCGACCTGAGGTCAAAATTTTGACACAAGATGTAAAATTGATAAAGCACAAGGTACACAAAGTTTCGTGACTCTGTGTTTGTTGGTTCTCTCGCAATCTTAGAAAAACCTTAGGGGGGCGGTCAACTGCTTCCCCCAGTCGGGGACGGGTGAAGTTAATCTATTTTCTATTTCTTTTACAAAATATTCCATGTTTTCAGTGTTAAAGTAACACGCTTGGCCCAGCGTGCGCCAATGCAGCTAGATCATCTGCGATGTCAACTAGATTGTATCAAAATTATTTTCCTAACCCAAAAATTCCTCGGTTCTAAAGTAGTTTGAAGTAAAATCCCAAAGCATTCCTGTAAATATCTCCACCTTTAGAACGGTCCCACTGTCCTGCCGTTCAAGGCCGAGTTCGATGTCACAGACAAAGAAGTCTGGGATGCCCGTGTCACAGACAAAGGCGTCTGGGATGCCCAAGGTCTTCTCGCCTTCAACAATGGGAGTGCTGCGCTTAAGGACATTCTTTATCAGTAATGCGACTCGATACTTCCCGTGAAAAAGTCAGTACAAGCGACAAACAATGCAGGCTAGCCTCTGGTGTTTCCTGGATCGCTACATAAGGCTGCCAACTCTCATTGGTGTGTAACGCCTCACGCCACCGGTTTACGCTCCTTATTTGATGACGTTACCGTCTCTCATTGGTTGACATCATGTCAATTTTGTGCCTCCTGGCCCAGATCGTTTCCGTTTGCGGGGAGTATAAATAGCGCCCCGCTTGTCGTCACGCAGACTCTTGTGATTTTGAAGGCATAGTGGAAGGATCTCCGTGTAGTGTAGCTGTCGGTGTAGGTGTTTGGTGGATGGCTGAGGTGAAGAGAATTTGGACTTAAAGATTTTTTTTGTGTGACTGACTCCCGAGAAACAATGGCACAAGCGAGATCGTCGCTAGTTCAACTATCACGCAGGCAGTTATAAACCTGCTACATAGAACGTCAGCACCATGTACCTCGATCTTTTACGGAGCGGGCGAAAAACAATTTTTCCCGCCAAGTCGAAAATGCCAACTCGTCATCGGTCTCCTCTTCCTAAAGACAGTCCTCTCCAGATCATGGTCAGATAAAAGCGGAGCTGGAGGCCCTTTCTCGCCCGACATCCCTTCACATGCCCGCCACAACAAGGCCCCACGATATGTCAGGCGTTGTGGCACGTCAGAACTCCGATCCAATGCCTCAGCGTGCTGCACAACGTAAGCGAACGCCAACTCACCGATGACCGTCAGGTTGACGAGAGCGTTCCGCGTGCGCGCATGCTGGAAGTCGACGCGGCACTTGTAGAGCGCCTGGTCCCTCGTGCTGACGTTTCGCAGTGTCAGCAGCGCCGGACGCCGGCCGGGTATGAAGTCGACCCGCGATCCGAACACGGTCGAGTTGTACCACCGCCGGTCCGCGTCGCGGGAGTTCCGCAGGTCGTAGCTGTGGAGTGGCGGGTGCCGTGTGAGAGGCGGTTGGCACAGTCGGCACGCAAACAGCGTACATCGTGCGCTTGGGAATACGCTGCCTGATATGATGCGTGCGCTTATCTCGGACGTGAATGTAAAGTAAACAGATGTTGAAGTTATGCAAACGTTATACAGTAACTTCACGTGTTAAAAAGTAAACATTGCACTGGACTCATTTTGTACTGTGGAGCAAACGCATTCGTCTTTTCCTTAGGCAAATGTTTATGGTACACACTGCATACTCAGTTAAAAGTCGAAGGCATTTTCCAAATGTAATGTTCAAATGTAGTTCCGCAAAAACGCATGAACGTTACCCGTAAGGATGAAAGTATTGACCGTGCTCTTAACCGCGCCCTCAACATTTCCTTCTATCGCTTTGCAACGGCACCAAACAGCAGCATATCTGGATTAACTCACTTTACTTTAATTATGGATATTTGATGACCCGCCGTAATCCGTAATGCCATTTTTACTCACATGTTGATTACGTTTTTGGAAGCATGAGTTTGGTGCTATGGAATCTCGAAACATTCGCCACGACTTCAATTGCCTTGGTCAGTAGAATCGGTGATCCCAATGACGAAGGCATATCAAATTGTTATACATTGTATTCAACTGTGCTTAAGCTATATGGGGTGGGCCATAACAGACGCCATGGAGGCAAACTTGGCCTTCACTTTTAACGTAGTCTGGGAGTAACCTCACTCGATTCCGGGACCGGAAGTACTCTAAATCCCATGAGCGCTATTTCTGGCCCCTGCCACCGGCGCGCAGCTGCCGCCGTCCATGGCAGACCATGAGGCGCCAGCCGGCCCTCCCCGAGCAGCGCGCCTTCCGGGAACCGGCTACCGGCCCCACTCATCACCGCCCAAAGTTCCTCAGTCACACGCGGGCTGTCACTGAATGCAATCTAAACGAAGGCATTTTTCAGCGGCGTCGGGGCCGGCTTTCACGGGGCCTGATGAGCCCGGCCGGAGGCCTTTGAGCGGTGCGAGCCGAGCCAGATAGCGGGTGGGATCTGCGGACCTCAGTCGTCCAGACGGCCTTTCACGCACGCCATCCGCCAGTCGCATGACTTTCGGTTCGCGAGCGCAGTGAATGGCGCTGAGGCCGGCTGCCCTCTGAAAACGCGTTCACTGTGAAGAGTTCTTTCAGCTGGGCGGGGATCTAAAGTGGCGGGCTGCCAGACAAATAATACGCGCGTACTTAAAAGGAGTCTGGGTACCTGACTCCTTTTGATGGCGCTTAAGAGATTTATATTCCGGGCATATTGACCGTTTTGGCAGAAGTTAATTTGGAAATGACAGCCGACCGACTGAACTCCTCGGTTTTGCACTTTCAGCAGTGGACATTGCAATAAATTGACAGCACTTTGGGATCTGTTCATTGGTTTTGGAATGTCGAAAACCATCGCAAAAACGGGTATTAACTATTTCGAAAACAGGAAGCATAGAAGTACGCCCTCATTAAAACCCTGCGCATCGCACAGTTTTGAAACTTTCAGGTCAAAACGCGCCGAAAAAATTAGGAAATAGTAATTTACGAAGACTATTGAAAAAAAACTGACCGACTTCACGCAGTCGATGCGTGAGGTTACCCAGCGATGAAACGTTACCCAACGTTAAAAACAAATGCCACAAGAAAGTGACATTACAAAGAATACATAATCAGATATGCCTGCAAAACGCTCCTGAACGTGAAATATGTAGCAAATTATGACAAATGGTCAACATATTCATTTAGCACTAACTGACACAACCACTAGTAGCCTTAACTTAAGCCGAAAACTTACATACAGATCATCATAGTCTTGGCAAAGCAAAAAATTCGATTCTATCTAAAACTGCGGGTATTGCTGAAGGCTTTTGACCAGGTTTTTGAAAATCGGCTGAATGTGAGGGGTCACGTGCTACCTATAGCATGCAACTTCATTGCTGTTAAAACTATTATTTTACTGTTGTTGAGCCTTTTACCCTACTCCCGGAGTGCTACACGGTATGGCCCGATTCCCGGCCGGGGGGCCGATTCGGCCCCCCCCCGAGACCTCGAGAACTACTCGTCCGATTTCATCGCAGCAAAAAGTAATCGACTTGTCGTGACGTAAACTAAATTTTTATAAGAAGAATGATCAAGATTTTGAAAGGAATGGATAAAGGAGGGAAATCAAAATGGAGATATTTTTGGACTTCTTATGACTCCGTTGTTTATGGACCGATTTTGATGAAATTGGCATGAATCGAAAGATTATGAATGTCACTTTTACCATTAAGTCCGTACATATGAAATTTTGAGAAAATACCTAGGCCTTCATAGGGTTTTAAAAATAGGAGGGCTAGTTTCCCAAAAACTGAATCAACAAAAAGAACTAAAAGCACTTTTTTGGCTTCTACTAGTCATGATATGCTGAAGAAGCACAAATCGTATCACAATGTTTGTATAATGTTAGCGTAGGGGTGCCAGGGACATGAAAAGGGGGGACTGTCATAATCACATATTTCGGATCAACTGACGACCTTTGACCTTAAATGACCTCCGGTGACCTTAGAGTCACTTGGAATGATCTCGTGTGGATTTGATATCTGAAAATGTGCATTTACTATCAATCTTTCGACCAGTCATTTGAATTCAATGTATTTCTGAAATTCCATTTTACGACTGTTATGATATAGGGTACGCGCACTCACATTTTAGGTCATAGCTTCGTGACCCGACCTGATATCGAACTGAAGCTTGGCACACAGATAGAGGGGACCCTTCTACGTCGTATACATTTCGGGTGTGGCAATTGAAATAGTGCCAAGATTTTTGTTATGAAATCAAATTTTGACTTTTGACCTTGACCTGGCCTTGTGAAGTGACCTCAGATTAACAAAATTGCATTTACAAGTTGCCCAGCTGTTTACATTTACATCCATATAAAGTTTTACGTTCTATCTTAAGAACGCTACTCTTCACAGTCATTTTCCTTTTACATTTAACAGGGTCAAAAATGGCCTGAGCTGCCTCCAAAAAAAACGTCACCTGGCTCCGCTCCTGGGAAAAATTGAATTACGAAATCCTATCACATCACGTAGAAAGAACAGCTAGGAAAAGCCACCAAGTCTTGTTAAACTGCTTCAAAAACCCTGGAATTGCCAAGCAAAACCCGAGGGATTCATCACCCCTGCCGGGAATAAGGTTAAAGCTGCTGCAGTATGAGTTCAGCCAATATTGCAAGGCAAAATGTGATCAACAGCAATGCACAATTCTCTTATCATTACATACAAATAATTGGCATGTGTTCCATTATTCTGGAATACTTCATAAAAAATCTGAAGCGTAAGAATTAGCGTTTCACTATTTTATGATGGTGATTCATTGGAACATTTGCATGATCTTTTACATGCATATATCTGCCCACACTCCATGCAATAGCCCCTCGCATTCGCACTTCTATGTTGCTCAATACTACAGCACCTCTGCGGCTCTGTATTGACCATGGAACCAGCATGATTTCTAGATTTTTGTCCAGTTCACGAGACGCGTGACTGCCTTCTAACAGTTACCAATTTAGGAGAGCATCTCCTAGTGAGCTGAAAATTGGTTTCTCACGCGATGCAGTGAACGCCAACTTAACTGTTGCTTTCCGCAAATTACAACTGCCAGAAATCCGTTTAACGGATCCAGGGGCGTCGATTTCTGTAAATGATTGGGGGGAGCCGAGCCGAAGGCCCTACAATATAGCCTCCGCCCATGTGTGGGTTTCTCAACGGATTTACCCGCTTTATTTTGACCATTTATCCAATAAAAAAATCCACTTCTTCCCATATATATATATATATATATATATATATATATATATATATATATAGTGTGTATATGTATGTTATGGAATAAGTGCATTTTTTATTGGATAAATGGTAACAAAAAACATAAATTTCTGTTGGTCAAAATAGAATATATATATATATATCTACATGTATAGGAGATAAAAGGATAGATGGATAAATCGCTTTAGACTTTATTCTTTACTTTCTGCCTATCTGTCATCTATCGCGGCCAATTTTTCGGTAATATCACTCATTTCCATTCAAAACCGGCAGAAAATACTACGTGGGCCTAAACCAACATTGGGTGGGCCCAAAGCAACACTGGGTGGGCCCACGTCAACATTGGGTGGGCCAGGACCCTCTTAAAAAACCAGGAGGAGCGGCCGTCCAGAGTCAGGAGGAACGGTCGACCAGGCGGCCGGCCGGCGGCGGCCACTCTGGTCCGGCCGCCGCCGCTCTGGCGCCGCTGATCGATATCAGTGCGCTCGTGACTGGCCGGCCCGGGTCGTCAGCAGCAGCCGGACAATTACGCCGCCTGACCGCCGAAACCGCCGCCGCCGCTCAGAGAGCTCGCCTCGCAGTCGTACAGTTCAGAGAGGTCGTCCCACTGCCGTGCAGTGGCACCACCGGAACGCGGAAAGTGCGGCTCTGATCTGAGAGATCGTACCACAGCCGTACGGAGACGCCTGCGGTTCGTCGAGGCTACACCTCTGATCTGAGAGGTCGTCCCGCCCGTACAATTCGGAGAGGCCGCCCCACAGCCGCACGATGATTCAGACTGACCGCTAAAACCGTCGCTGCGGCCTGAGGCATTACGTCAGAAAGGAGGCATCTCAAATTTTGATGGACACGTTAACCCTGTTCTCGGCAGGGGGGCTGAATCCGTCCCCCTCGGGGTTTTTGCTTGCCAATTCCAGAGTTTTTGACGCAGCTTCACGAAACTTGGTGATTTTTCCCAGCTATTCTTTTTACGCGCTGTAGCAAAATTTCGCTACTCCATTTTGCTCAGGGGCGGAGTCAGACGACGTTTTTGGGAGATATCCTTAGGCCATTTTTAGCCCTGTTGAGGGTAAAAGGAAAATGCGTACCAAAAAGATCATTTTTAAGATAGACCTTAAAACGTTACATGGATGTATAGGTAAACAGCTACGAAATATACAAATACAATTTGGTTTGAGGCCACTTTACAAGGTCAGGTCAAGGTCAAAAGTAGAAATTTGGTTTCATTATGATAAGGGTGCCCGCTACTTGTGTACCAAGTTTCAGCTTGATATCAGTTCGAGTCACGGAGCTATGACCTGAAGTGGCAGTGTGCTGACCCTATATCACAACAGCCGTAAAATAAAGTTTTAGAAAATAGTGGATTCAAATGACTGAAAACGTTTTTAAATAATACGAAATGCACATTAGATCATTCCAGGTGACTGTAAGGCCATTAGAGGTCATTTAAGGTCAAAGATCATTGGTTGATCTAAATGACATGACCATGACAGTTCCCCCTTTTTTAATGTTTCTGGCGCCGCCTGTGTTAACATTATACAAATATTGTAAGACGATTTATACTTCTTCAGCATCACATGACTAGCAGAAGGCAAAAAGGTAAAAAGGTATTTTTAACTATTTCGCTAATTCGGTTTTGGAAAAAAGTCCTATTTTTGAAACCCTGCGAACACCTATGTATTTTCCCAGGTTTTGAAATGTATGGACCAATGATAAAAGTCCCACCCATAATCTCTCGATCGATGCTAATTTCATCAAATCGGTTTATAAACAATTGCTTTATAAGAAGCACAAAAATATTTTGCCTTTTTTTGCCCCCTGTATCCCATCTCTTTCAAAATTTTGAAAACTTCCTCTTATAAAAATGTAGTTCACGTCATGACAAATCGATTGCCATTGGTTGCGATGAAATCGGATTTGTAGTTCTCGAGATCTGAGGGGGGCCGATTCCGCCCCTTCCCCTGCTGGGAATCGGCCATACCATCTAGCCCTCCGGGAATAGGGTTAAAGTGACGTGCCATGCGATAACGTAAAAGTTGACAAATTGTTGGTTATCATGCATCCTTGCTCGCCAACGTTGGCCTTCACCGTTGAATCACAGCTGTTTTTTACTGAATAAATGCAGTTTGAGGATTTACATTATCAAGGCAATGCGAACAAAGTAAAAATTAAACGTGGAACAAGGAAGATTCGCAGACAGACAAGGTGTTTCATCAATTGCCTTTTCCTCCCACACACAAAGAGCGCAAAAGTCCAGCAGCCTCTGACCCGACATATGTGCCGACACGCTAATGTGCTGGGTTCCGATATGGCCACCGAGTCGTGGACAGACGTGTTTGATTTCATTTTCCTCGGCAGAGACCGGTATCCGTGTGGCGTGACAAATCAGCTCACGTCTCCGCCCGCTCTGATTACTGCGGCTGCCACTGCGTGCGCCACCGCGCGGTAATGAGCTGGCCGAGGTCTGCGACGATTGGCCAGCCGACGGCCGAGCCGATGGTGATTCATCGCGAATGCGTGACATTTAGATCGCTGCCCATGAATTTCATTTGTAGATTGAGCGCGTTTCCTGAGTGACTCGTCCATCATTCTTTTGACTGACGTATCTGTATGGACTAGGGTAGTTTGTCACAATAGGACTGCAGTCCACATGCAGCCATGTCCGACATTTTAATGAAATGACAGGCTATGAGTAGTTTTGAATATCAAGGATTCAAAACAAATCGGTGTCTTCAAGATCAAAATTCAATAACAGTCGCAAACTTTGGTATCAAACTTGGCATGGTTTAAGTGTACAAAGCATAGCAAGTAGTTTGTTGTTGCATTTTGTGTTACGTCTTTGAAAAATGGTATCGTCAATCGTTTATGTTCATTTGCCTTACTTTGCCTTCTTCTTTCTTTCGACAATTCGAATGTTATTGACAGATACATGCCTCAAATAGGTCTTTTGTTTTCCGCCCATTTTGAACCAAACATACCAAACATTATTACGAGACTGCTATGCGATGTATGATGATGAAGAAACGTTCTGGCTTTTAAAAGATATACGTGTGTATAATTTTCCCTCTCCAGTCATGTTCCCTGATGTAATGCTTTCCATGATTTAATTGCCAAGACTAAGCCTACAAATTTTGTCAAAATTCGGATGAATAAACCGCATCGAGGAGGAATGCTCTCTCTCTGTCTCTTTCTCTCCCTGTCTGTCTGTCTGTCTTCCCGTCTGTCTGTTTGTCTGTCTGTCTCCTTACCGTTGCCAATGATCACCTAATATCACGTGTTCCATTGTCATTACATCTATGTCATGTACGCTATTTGGCTAAACACGGAACCTTGGATAAATGAAGAAACACCTGAGAAAAAAAAATTATCATACACAAATCCGGGTAAAATATTCGAGCCCACCCACTGTAATGCCTGGCAAATCCAGCTGAAGGGACAGTGTGTGAATGTGATATATGAAACGTCAGAACACTATTGCGCACGCAGTCAGATGGTTTTAAAAGGCCTGTTGGTAAGTCGGAGGTGTAGCGAATCTCTCAGCTTTTTGGAACGATGAGGCTGGTCTCAGCAATCCCGACCCATGGCGATGCGAACTCCAGCATGTGACCTGGTACAGTCTTTTGCACTTACACCGGCCGAAAACTTGTCACAACTACAATCTTAAGATGGCGACAAAAGTTTCCTCTCTCAGGACGTTGGTGGGTGTGTGATCGATGTCATGGAACATTTGGGACTGCTCTTGGAGGGGTTGCCAGCATGCGTTCACATAGAATCAGTTCAAGCATGGCTTTAGACGACGCAAGAAGTTAGCTGTAGATCAGAGTTTTGTTTGAGTGCGATGAAAGTTGCGCTCGACGGTTGGTGTTCGCGATTTAGCGGCAAATGAAAGCGCCAAACCTTATACCAAAATCCACTATGGTGCAGCTTCTACACTTATACTGAAACAAAGCTCAGTGATTGCAAAGCTCGAAATGGAGTCAAGTACGGCTTTACTTCAATTCATTTCAGTTCCCCATTTAATTTATACGGTCCATTCGATACGCCAAACCTCTTTTTGTAACATGCTGTTATTAACCCGCGCCCCACCGGCACCCTGACGTAGGCGTCAGGAGCCGGGGGGGGGGGGGCGTTTCGGCGCCCCCCTATATCTCGCGAACGGAGGGTCAGAGAAAAATTAAACTTATATCACCTGACAGACTGCCACGAGTACGTTCCAACGCACTGAAATATTGGGAACATTTGAAACATGCAACTTTTTGGCCTATACATATTTAAAATAGGAATTTTTGAGAACTCTGGCTCCAAACGCAATAAAGCTGGAACAATGTTGGTCATGTTAATGGAAAGTAAATAGAATGTACATTACGGTGACATATAATCTACAAAATGCATAAAATGACATATCGCATCAGGCGAACTGAACCAACACCATTTTGATTTCGCTATGTTTGTGAGGTTTTTAAGCGCCGCAGGCGAGTTGTTGTCCATGTATGCTCCCAAAAGGACAGAAATGATTTGTGTGAACTTTTTTTATTTCGACAAGCTAGAATGTAGATGACTGGACCTGGCCATGTGACCTGACCTTACATTTAGCCGTTTTTCTGCTTTATTTCGTGTTCTGGAGTAAACGCTGTATATGTATATATGTTGTATATCAGGAGGAAGCAGTTCACATTTGTTCATTTGCAGCAGGCAGATCTGAACAGGTAATGCCGATTTCATTTTCATGTAAGTTAATTTACAGAAACAAAATAAATCGCAAACTGAAAGCAAGATCGACATCGACTGGTAATAAAAACTAAAACAGTTTATTAGTTGTCCAGAAAGAAATATTAACGTAGCACGAACGTCCTGTTTCCATTCTTCTTTCATCCTTCATTCAACAAATCCTATTTCCCTTCTTAGCGTGCATTTCTATGCAAAACTCGTTCATGATGAATATTATCGAGGGATATTTTTAAAGATATTCTGACGTCCCTTCTCGGTTTTAATTGTAAATATCTCATCACAAGAAGAACTGTGAGACCGCTTGGACAGCATACACCCCAAATATAGCATGATAACATGTCCACTAGCACACAAACACGATTTCACACACAAACAGGACACGGTTTCATCACTCACACGAAAACACAGAAAAAACAATAGTTTAGAACATGAAATATTATACCGTACTTGCATCTGAATTTTTACAATAAATATGGCATCGGTGAACATTAATACACAAATTTTCTCCCAGGAATCGATTTTTTTTACATTTGAGAACTAAGCTCTTTGGCCTTCAAAAACGTTCCTTTTGTCATCGGCAAAGAATAAATCATTTAACCTTGATCCTATTACATAGTGAAAAGTAAATACTGAATGTACCGCATACCTGAATGGCTGAGATGCGTCGACATAATTCATTTAGCTCCATTTCGGCTCCATTATTCTCGCGGATTTCTCACTGAAAGCTCAATACCCCCTGCAGAAAACTGGAAACATATCCCGGATCCACCGTGAATAGAATTTCGCAAACTCAATGAATGTTTATTTTGTCGTGAACCTCTGTTCCACTAATCACAGGCCGGCCGCTAGATGTCCCCAGCCATGCCTCGGGACGACGGGACTGGACAAAAACACTCGCCCACTCAGCTTGCCTGTCCATATCAAACGATCTCACTCTCTGTCTCTCTCTCTCTCTCTCTCGTCCGCGCGGATTGAATAATTCCTCTTCTCTCTGGCGTCGATGGCCAGGAACCAAGCCACTCTTCTGCCTGTCGACGCAAACTGCACAACTCTTCCTGTCATCGAACCGGGCTTCCCGTCCCACCTACACACACACCCCACCCCTTTCCCGTCGTCCGGGCGGGCTGCATCTCCGCGTCTTCCGTCCACGCCAACCGTGCGGCGCCGGACCGCGCCGCCCCTCCGTCCCTCTGCCCGGATTAGCCGCCCTCTGCCCGCTGGCCGGACTGGCCGTCCTCCGTGGCATGTAGAAGAGACGGGCGGACCGGGCCGGGCGGGTCGGCCGGTGGCCCCGGTGGACGGAGCCGGACGCCGGGGACGGGCGGACCGACGGGGTCGCGTGCACCGTCCGACCGCTGGAAACAATATCGTGGCCGGGAACGAGGAGAGAGTCTGCGAGTCGAGCTGCCGGCCGTCCGAGCTCTGTAACTGCGGCGGCAACCGCGATACCGGCCGGCGCAGCAGCAGCGAAAGGAACTGACCACAAGCCACACAGTCGGACGATCAACCGATTTTTCGAAGTCGTCGGCGATGTCTACCTGACCGGGGATACCCCGCATAATTAGGCATTGCTTCCCGTCCCTGCGAAGGATTTCCATAGGCCGTTCCGTACAGTTCCGTAGCTTTTGCGATATGTGCCAAGCCTGACATCATTGTTTGGAAAAAGAGCAAAAATATCACGTTTCCTAGCGACCGCCTTCCCTCTCAGCGCTCGAAAATACTGTCAGTCTGTTCTCAAAGTCAAGGTGACTCAATTCACCGTTCTCCAGGCTAGGGTGGGGTGGCAGTCTCATACTACAAAGCTCATTTTATCTGTAGCCGGCATTTATCACCAAAACGCAGGGCAGTACATCTCAAAAGGTTACTTACGGTTGAAATGCGACGCCTATCTGGTTCCATATAAGAACACAGATATTTGTACATATCACAGCTGAGTTGTACGGCTCGCCATACTCCGTGCTTTTGTGGGAGCAATGTTTCAGTTTCTGGCATTGTCTTTCGTGACAGAACTGCTATTGAGGAGTTTCCCGAAGATTAAGACGAGTACGAATTGGAAACAAGCGCCCAGGTCGTATTCAGTCCGAGAGTAAACAGACACAAATAGTGATAATAAGACATGCTGTCTCACCAGGAGCTGTGAGGTGCTCAACGTTACCATGCGGCTCCTGAGGACTGTTTTTTTTCGTTGTGGTTCGTTCACAAACTTCAGGTCCGATCACGCGATGGCCGGAAGCCGCGTCTATGTGCCCGATCGGCGGCCCGCTGACGTATGCAGCACGTCTGCAACGCCGGCGCTGACGTCAAGGGCTCGGCCTGAGGATGTCAGCGGTCCTCCGGCCAGAGTGACGGCGGCGTGACTCGTCATCAGCGCCGTTCAGGGGAGTCGTTTGAGGCTAGAGCTCCCGCCAGAGCAGCCCGCATTAGCGAAAAGTTGGTCGGACGGCGGCTCCGCCCCGGATCCGGGACACCGGCGGAGACCGCCGACCGACGAGATGCCAACTTCGGAACTGCCGCTCTCGGCCGTAAAAGGCCGGCTGACAGTCGACGCCAGCTAGCGTTCGATCTCGTCTTGAACACCGTGGGCACTATTCTAGCAGTTCTTGCGGGAACTAGTTCCAGTCCACTGTCCCACGGAATGAAGGAGCAGCTGCACGGCACAGTGGCGGTCCTGGGAGAAACAAATGCCACTTATAAAGGCAAGGATACCGACCTCGTGGGGACCGATTCAAATTAACTGTCCCACGTGAGTAAAAACCGAATCAAAATGGCTGCTGTGTAGCTGTCCTCGCATAATTTTGTGAACCTATACGGCTCTGCATGGAAAGAAGCCCTAGATTTATACTGGGCTTTGGAAAAATGGGTTTTACCCTGGCAGCTCTGAAAACGTTCGACCGTCACTGTTCGCGGAATAATGGCACAGTAAAACGCATTTTGCAGGAGAGCGATCGCTGTATATTAAAAGGAATGCAGCTGCAAATAACATTCTCGTACATGCTTTGGCCAATTGATTTGATTTGATGGCCATTTGATCTCCATCTGTCCGCAGTCATCGAAATCAAATTTTTCAATGGTCCTGCAGCTTGAAAATGTCAGAGTGTGGCTAGACATTTCTTTAAACTGCAGCACACCAATTATTATCATTTTTTTATAAACTTGGTTTATTTAATGCTTCGATGAGCCCCAGTAAGCCCCACCTTGCTATGCCCCTGATTTATAGCGCAGTTTTGAAAATGGATCTAAGAACGGTAAGACTGTTAAGCAGTTGGCACAGAGAGTACCCATACACAATGCCGCATTATTTCTGACGAGCATACTTTACTTGACTTGACTGTTCCGTGTAGTGCAACATGTGAACGAAGAATTCTCCTGTTAAGTTTGAGAACAGTTTTACGGCCCATTCGAGACTGAGTCTCAGTGCATTCAAAGTTAGGAGTATCAGCATCTCTGTGAAGAGTATAATGTTTCATTCACAACACTCCACTGGATTTGTTTACTATTATTACATCTGTGAAGGAAGAAAGATGGGATAAAAGGAGGAAGTAACAGAAGTTAAACGGAAGTTACACTCACAAAAATCAGAGAGAAGGAGAGAGAGGGAAAGAGGCATTGAGAAAGAGAGGGAGAGAGAGAGAGACGAACAAGGAAACTGCATCTCAAGTCGGCCGCACATAGACATGCAGGCAGTTCACAAGGAAACAAGCCAGCTGACAGACTGGCAGGCTATAATAAAGATGAAGAAATGGTGTGACGGCACATTGGGCTCTCCATGAATTTCTCCCGTCTTTCCACGCAGATGTGCTTTAAGGCGCATACAATTTCCGCCCGCGGCGCTCTTGGGGCAGTTATCTCGTTGTTTTAAAGATTTACTGCCTCCGCAGTTCCGCAGAAAATCTTTTACAAAAAGGGTATCTCCACGCTTTGCCAGCCGGGCGAAGCCGCAGTGCAGATAGAGCAGAGGCTCGTCTCCGGCGCCAACAAAAACTCCCCGTCGCCGATTGGGTAGGTTTGTCAAGTGGCTTTGCAAAATAGTGCCATCCATCCATCGCGAATCGCCGCAGACTGTACCGGAGAATTTGCACCGAAGGCAAAAGAATAGAGTGGGCAGGAATGAATGCTTGAAACAATTAAACTTGAAAACTGAAACAATCAAAAAATAAATACAAGACGGGAAAAAAGAAGGAAATGGATGTTTTACTTGTGTTCATGACCTTTATAAAACAAAAGAAATATAAATGAATTCCCCCTCTGGAATTCCTTGCTAAGCGCACCATCATTAATACAGATGAGCAGGAAGACTGTTCTGACGCCTTTCAGGTAAACACATGGTGTCATGCTGTCAGTGTGTCATCGATTTCGCCATTCCCGGTTCGAAAAATGTTCTACCTGTCGCCTACAAAAACGTACAGTACAAAAACTGTTTAATTTCCATTTTCCAGTCTCAACTCAATCACAGTGCTCTTTGCAAACACATGCATCACACCGATATGTACTTGCACCATCGCTTTTGCTACTGTTGCGTCGAATTCGCTGCAAATATTGTCTCCTGTTACCGATGTACGCTGCCTCAGCTGTAGTTTTTGTGCTTTTGTGGATGCATCAGGAATCCTAAATATTGGTTGCACACCCACAAAGATCTGTGAATCTAGTATGCGACCACATAAACAGGGAACCCACGTCCCACAATTATCTAAAGTCCCCAGGGTAATGCATGGGCGGCCACCGCCAGTCCATTATACTAAGTTTCATGTCTATTGTACCGTCTACTCGAAAGCGGTTTAACGGATGAAAGTAAGCCGCAGCAACCGCATTTTTGGATGCCGACTGTCCTATTAACTATCGTTTCCGTTTTATCTATTTCCGTTTCGTTTCGTTTCCGTCTTGTTTCCAATTAATACTTCTTAATGTTTTTATACCGCTTTTCATTATAAGCCTTAATTAAAAAAATTAGCACTGCTATGATGGAACGGATAATACGATAATATGTACGATGTATACGATGCGGTGATCATGTATACGATAATGTATGGGAATGAATGCAAGGTAAAATTGAAAATGAATCAATGTGTCATTTAGCTTAAGATGTAAGATATGTATGTGCATTAGGACCAGATACCTTGTACTCGCAAATCCTTGTCGTATGCATCTCATAAAAGAGAAAGACCGCACAAGATGGCGAGCTGGTGAAGAACGCAACAAAATTGTATGCCATTACATAAGGCAGCATTTAGCCATCAGCGTTCAGGGTTATTTTATCTGACCATTTGCGTCATTTCACTATTAGTTTTAGGTTCCAAGCATCACTGAGGCGCCTCTCTCACGCGTGAATACATGTTACCGCCACTACTGCCGCTGTTTGACGTCAAATATTGGCAATGGGCTCAGTCGGATCCCTTTTTCGTCCAATGCTGTCTTTTCTTCTTTCCAAAACCGATCGACCGGTGTCTAACACCCTCATGTCTCGGATTTTGAAAGAAATATGTCCACGGTGTCACCTGATGCTCCGAATCACGCTGTAGATTATTCAGTCCGATCCGAGCAACGGTCATCGAGCTACAGCCTCAGGCACTTTTGCGAAGTCACGCTGCACGACACTCTGGTTGCATATAACTTGCAGTAAAACACTATAAAGGGTGAAAGGGTCACCAGACCGCCATGTCAGTTTCCGCCACGTTATGTCCTCTGCTCCATGGCCAGATCATGACGATGTCACGAGAACCGTAATTACCGTCACGCCATTCCTGCGGCAGCAGGAGCTGTTCAATAGCCAGGAGTGCCTTCGAGCACCGGCCGGAACCACCCACTCGACGATCGATCGCTCTACGACCATCTGTATGCTGGTTGCGTGAACAGAGTGCCGCCCCAATTCCAAACCCGTGCATTAATCAAAGCTAAACACACACCATTAGATCCGGGTGATTCTTCCACGTCGTCTTCTCCGGCTTCGTTCGGTACGGCGTCTGCCAGGCGAGGCGCCTGTGCCCACGTGAGTACATTCTCTGGCAGCGGCGCGGCGCCGCGAGACCGTGACGGATCTGGCGCGGGCGGCGCAGTGACGCGTCCGGAGCGGCAGTGCGGCCCGGCGCGACCATTTGTCTCGCTCGGGGGGGCCGGAACAGCACCGCCGCCCGGCCGGCCGCTCATACCCCGGGCACCGGCGGAGAGGACGACGGCGGCCGACTGCGGGTGGAGGTCGCAGCCTCGCGGCTACCAGACTCAGGCGGCTCTCGGTTTTAGCGCTCTGTTCAGCCGGGGACATCACTGACGTTTCCACGGGCAGCCGCCTGGAGACTATGGGCCCTTTGTGCTCCTCAAGACGGCGACAGAAATGGCGTGCTATTTGTGCTCATTCTTGCTGCTAGCTTCACGACATCACACACCATGGGAGACATGAGCAGTTTGCTTTTCCGCCCAACAACGAAAGACTCAGACGCCAGCCTTTTACCCAAGTCCCAGCCTCTTATAATAGACACTGATGACAGTTCTCCCAACTCGTGAGCCAAATGAAAGCGCTGGGACGGCGCGGTCCGCCGGCCGGACAATGACAAGCCCCAGAAGGCATTCCCTCGGGCGGTCCATCCCCCTGGAACGCCAGACCACTGTTGACCTACTGTCGCCGCGGCCGAGGTTTCGACCAGGACGTGCGGTCAGCTCCGCCACGCGAGCGGAATCCCGACTCTCGTCCCCGCGGGACCCGCGCCACCATGAATATCGCATGGACCTGTCGGCTGGCTGCGATGATCTGTTGTGAGGGGGACGTGCAGTCGAGCTGTGGTCGCCACCGACGCTGTCCGTACGACAGGGCACGGGGACGTCAGAGAGATGGTTTGACCGTGAGCTCCGGCTGTCTAAACGGCGGCGCTGCGTCGCAGACCAACGCTTACCAAGGGAGGTGGATACCGCCTACAGTTAGATTTTGCCGCACCGTAAATGGGCGCGTCGAAAGGCCGGCAATGTGGCGGATATTGTCTCCGAGCACGTTTTAGAAGCGTTGCGCATTAATCCAATCTGTCCATGTCAAAGTTAAAGGCATGCATGCACTACAAACACACGTTTTCGGGTGATTCCGCGGACGGTGCTCTGCGCCGCTCTGGCTGAGCAGTCCGGGGCCGACGGTCGGCGCTGCCCGCCCGGCGCTAGAGGCGAGGCCGGACACCAGAGCGCCGAGATTTGATGGGCCGTGGCGAGTACGCCGCGGCCGCAGAGCCATCAGACAGCCCCACTTGCAGCGGCCGGCGGCGGCCGGCGGCGCGGCGGCGGCGCGGTCGATGCTGCTCAGGAGCGGGCCGCACGCGGCCATTTCGGCGGAACGACACTCGGCTGATAAAGGCCGGCCATTTGTCGGCCTGGAAGCGGCCCGGTCGCGCCCGGCCGGCGGCCGCCGCTGTGAAATATTCGGCGGCCGCCGGCGCGCAGGACGAGCCGCCCGGCCACTGACGGATCGCCGCCGGACGGCCGCCATAAATCTCCGGCTGCCAGATCGGGCCGCGCTGCCAGATCGCGCCGCGCCGCCAGATCAGACGGCGCCACCGTTGCCAAGCTCATCTCCATAGGACCTGGTGTCGGCATCCGATCGGCGCGCCAGAGGGGGGGGGGGAAGAGCGGGCCGCGAAACGGGGGGAGGCGCGTGACTATGGAGCAGCGCCGTTCAGGACGTGCGTAGTGTGTGTATATGTGGGGAGGGGGGGGGGGCGTGCCACATATCCACATATTGCAGGTTTCCGGTGCCCTTCAGTCTCTAATGCGGTGATCAATAATTCCTCGATAGCCGCAGCCATGTCATGAATAAATAACCACTGAAGCGTGGCGGCAATACGGTATTGCGTCCACCGACCCCCTGATGTGGTTTCATCATAACTTCCGGGGAATTGAGCCGAAGGCAAATGACAATGCATCCCAAAACCGTATCCCTTACTCCTACCCCAGCACTCTGCTGGAAACAATTTAGCTATTTTTGCGGCACATATTGGCACAATATTGCGGTTGCATGGCTATCACGTCAAACTACGGAGGTCTTCCAGATGTGTTGAAAAACAAGGTGGACTTGAGAGAAGCACATCTCTTGTGTGTGTTACTTATCTCCCGATTAAAATGAAAATTACAACTTGCTCTGGGGTTATAACAACACCACACATAGCGCACAGATTAATTGGCCAAAAAATTGCGTCACTATCCAGAAAGTGGCGAACCATTATGCTGCAAAAGGCATGCCACGGCCAAGGAGATTTGGGTGCAACACTACATTTGAAGCTTATAACAACACCACACAAAACTTAACACAAAGGTTAATTTAGGTGCAATACTGCATTTGAATTTGTTACAATCATATTTGCTCCTCGTTTCAAGACAGTGAAAAAGTAGTTGTTGAAAAGAATCCCGACGATTTCTGGGGTGGCAGCGAAGCAGATGGCATATATTCCTTGTTGGACAGAGTACCGGCATTATCCGTTTTCAAAGGATTCTCGTCATTTGCTTCTGAACCCTCTCTAAAACGAAAGACCACCGACTCAAAATAAGCTTCAAAGACGATCGCAACAAAAGGCGATTCCAGACGACGCTTTAAGTTTGCGCGGGAAGACGACACGCGCCGGCGCACGCCGGGCGTGCGAGCGCTGTCCCGGACCGGGGCTGGTCCCCAGCGGCGCCTCACCTGTAGACGGGCGCGTCGGAGCCGTCCCGGTACCAGAGCACGATGAGGACGGTGTCGCCGGCAGGGTGCGCCATGTCGCACGGCAGGCCCGCCTCGGTCCCGGCCAGCCTCACCACGGCTGTCGTCAGCACTGCGGACGGCAACGGCACTCGGTAAGAGCCGCCAGCTCGGGCGGACGCCGGCCGATCGCCGCTAAGGAGCGCCGCGGCCGCCGTTCCTCGGCCGCCGCAGGCAGACGGCTTCAGCTGCCACTGAGTGGCTGTCACATTGAGACCGTTTTGCATGCAGTCGCCGGGCGGGCGGCGGCGGGCTCCGCGTTTCAAAGGGCGGTAACCGCGCCTCCGCGTAAAATACGAACGACAGTGTCATAAACACTCGTATAAGCTCACACAGCGGGGACGTTCATGGGAAAAGACAGCGTCCGTATGGCGCGGCCGCCGGCCAGGGCCCGACGGCGGTAAGCGCAACAACAATTAAGGCGCACGCGATCGGCGAATTCGGGCCGCAACGACGCAGAGTCCATTGCGCCGGCCGGCAAATCCCGACTCGCCGTCTGCCGGCGGGCGGCTCGCGGCGCCGGAAAACACCACGGCCTTCACGGCGACCCGATCCGCGGGTCGTACGTAATCATTACGGCCGACGCCGACCGTCGCAATTACGGGCGCGCTCGGCGCCACGCGGGGCGCCCCGGCGGCGGCGGCGGCGGCCGCGACGGGCCGCCGCCGTCGCCGGGCATCGGTCCGTGGACGCCCGGCGACAGACCGATGCCCGCCGCGGACCGATGAGCGCCTGGACGCCGGCCGCCGGGATCAACGGCTCCGGCGGCGATCAGCACGAAATGCCTTTTGTCAATATGCGCCGGGGGCCGAACGTGCCGCTGAGTCGTTCAACGGGCGGCGGGGACCGGGTGGGCGCGCCGCCGCCTGCCGCCGCGGCCTCTTGCTGGACGTTTGTGAAGGAAAAGTGCTGACGGTCGTTAGAGAAGCTTCTAGGAACGGAGCCTTTGAATCTGAGGAATTTTGGGCTGTCCGCCTAGTTCAGTTTAAGAAACGGCGGAAAGCCTTGAAGCGACCAATTTGAAACGAGCAGAACAACTGGTCTGTTCTACTGACTAAGATATAATGTTTTTGACTGTGACAAGTAATCTGCTACAAGCAATGCGCATTTCCAGAAACTTCTGAACTCGTGTGAAACAGTTACTTTCTAGGCGTCGCAAGAACCATAACGTCCAGGATCCCGTTTGCAAACCGACAACTGGTTGTCAGAAACAAACTGGCCAAATGTCAAACGCTGAACGCTCCGCCTTCAGATACGTCAGCAGCAGCCGACGAGCAAGCGAAATAATTCCGTGAGCTTCATTTTAGCCATAACGACGAATTAGTAAGGCCAACAGGCTTGCCTTGCCGAAAATTCGCACCGAAAAGTTATTGCAATGTCGCGCATCACTGTATTACAGTGTCACGGTCAGAGCAAAGAATTTGAATTTCTACGCAATTGCGTTGCCATTTCTCTGGGAAGTTAACTTTGAAAGAATGAGCTTAATGAATGTGTGGTATAAGTGCTTTGCACCTACTGCCCCCTTTGCGTCGATGCAAACACACGAAAACCACTTGATGCTTGGGTAATTTTAAAATACATGCTAACCCATAACACGTAAACATCACCAAGGCAGGTGGGGCGGCATCTGCTCCGTTGTTTGCTCTCCCGCCTGGCGCCAGCTCAGCCACCCCAGGCGCCCGGAAAAGCTTTCGTTTCCACTCCCCGAGGCAGGCCGGCGCGGCGGCCAGCACGCGGCGGCCGCAGCGAAACGCAGCAAAACCGCGCCGAACCGCCGGCCGCACGCGGAATTAAACTCTGACGGATGGCGGCGCTTCTGCGAAACACCGCAGAAGAGGCGCCGCTCGTTTATCAATACATGGGCCGGCTGCCGGGCGGGCGGCGCGGCCGCCCAGCCGGCGGCCCGGCTGCCAGCATGATTGAGGACAAAAGTTAATTGTCCGAATTTCCGAAACGGTTCGGATATATCGCGTAATCAGCCGGGCCCAGAGACAAATGGCCCGTCGCCTTTCACGCCGTCTAATGACAACGAGAACGAAATGAAGGCAAATCTGAGCTGGTATCATTTCGCGACGATGTATGGCTGCATTTATGTCGACATTAGCCTCTGCGGGAGACCCACCACTCAAATTCGGTGCAGTGGCCGTCAGCTGTGATCATGGACTAGAGTAATGGCATTTTCCTCCGGAGAAATGGCTGTTGCACACAAAGTGCGACAGTCGTTTCATAATGATACATATGTAACGAGTCATTCGTTACAATTTTACAACGATGAATAATGTTATATATTCTTATATCCATCATATGTTTGATATAATTGTTTAATATGATATGTTATGTTAATGGGACTTCTGAATGTTTTCATCCATTAGTTCGAAATATACACTTCATGATTTCCCCAGTTAGACCTACCAACCATTAGCCAACCACCGTGTTAATGAATTAATCGCATCTAAAATCATGGTCTTGATACCATGGACGAAATTAAATAAAACCGCCAACTTATAATATGGCCTTCAAGTTTTGGTCATAAATATGCGTTAATGAAATGTATCTGTGACGTTTTGCAGCCTTCGATTGAGCAAATATATGAAATTGGGTATTTACCCGTTTGTACAAAAAGGACCATATAACTTTTTTCCCACCAATGCAAAGGATAGTTGATTCCAGTTGCGAGTGAAAACTGCCATGTAAGTCAAGAGTGGAATTGTCTGGGGAGAGAAAACTATCATATAAGAGTTTGTTTGTTCTTTGAACAAAACGCCGAATCTACTGTCCAGGATTTTACATCCGGGAACCAAGTTCTGCGGCACAGTCTAGCCTGTAAGTGTGGTCAATAGTCCTGCCACCTAGTGAGGAAAGATGATAACCGAGGACGACACGGAGGAAAGGCGCAACAAAAACAATTTAGTAACCATCTCCATGATCAGACCCGTCGTCAATAGCAATGCTTGAAACAACAATCGCTTTAAGAGGACGCACTCTATCATTAACGAACCAATTTTTTAACTTTACCCGCGTCCAACCGGCAGCCAGATCTGGGAGGCCGGAGCCTGGGAGGGGGCCGAGACATTTCGGCGCCCCTCTGTTTCGTGAACAGAGCTTCGGAGAAAACTGAAACTTATAACATCGTAAAGCTCACCACGGGTAAGTCCTGAAGCGCCCAAAACTTAAGGAGAACTTAGAAACTTCGAGCAACTTTTTGGCATTTACATCTAAAAAATAGGAACTTTTGAAGCAGAGCTCTGGCTCCGCCCTTAATAACTACAGAGACTCTGGAAATCTAATAAAATGTACATTAAGACTACATACAATTTGTAAAATGCATATAATCACATACTGCATCAGGCGACCTGATACAATGCCCTTTTTCATTCTGCTATATTTATGAGGTTTTTGAACGTCGGTGGCGAGCTGTTGTCCATGTGTCTTCCAGAACGGTAGAAATAATTTATACGAACATTTGTTAAATGCCGGCAGACCATGGAAGACGACTGACCGACAGTCAATGACTCGACGAGAACTAACCTGGCCTTGTGACCTGATCTGACATGAGCCTTTTTCTTTGCTTTATTTCGTGGTCTGTCGAGGATCAATAACAATGCAAAGAAAAGGCAAGTAACAGTTCAAACTCCTTGAGCTCATAGCCGTGATCAATAGGGTGCTACATAAGGTCGATCATATGACCTGGCCTGATGTAGGGCCATGACCTGATTTGAAGCAAGTTTGGGCTTCATCTTTTTATGCCTTAACAGGGGCGTTTGAGCTAGGGGGGAGGGGGAGCAGGTGTCCCCCAGCTTTGAGCAACAACATTAACCCTGTGGCGGTGCATGGAAAGAAACGACGTAAGAATGGCGTTGCCCCCCCCCCCCACCTTATCTCCACAGAGGTTTCTCCGCTACTGTGCCAGATCTACCGTTGACTCATGAGATAAGCCAGACAGATAAAGCTGGACATCTCGATATGAACTCAGTTTTTGCCACGGTGACCTTGCATGATTTATGACCTAAGGTCATTGCACAGTATTGAAGCGCCTTTGCAATTTTGACTACAAATTTTACTTAAATGCCTCTTTATAACCCAGGAATCATCAAAACGGGGTTTAGATTCCTTTTTGCTATTGACACTAAATGTGATCTGACTTGACCTTGTGACCATTCAAATGGGTCGGCACTATTTGCCGTAATTGGCAACTTCCTTGGCTCACGAATGTACTTCAGGCGCCGGAAATGCATTTCAGCTTCTACCACGGTGATATCTCATGACCTCAGGTTACCTGGTATCATTTCACGGCTTGGAAGAGTCTTGATGCACCTATTTTTGCCCAAGTAATCATCAAAACGGGGTTTAAGACTCCTTTTAACTAGTTCATCCCAAATGCGATCTGGTCTGATCTCATGACCCTCCAAGTGGGTCAGCACCATTTGGCGTGTTTAGTGATTTCCTTTGGCACAGGAATGCATTTCCGGCACCAACAAGCCGAAGAAACGATCCAAAACCATCAGAAATAGGGAAATAAGGCGAGAATAGAGCTGATGGTAGATCATTGAACTTGACCTTGACAAAGAATTCGTGATAACATGATTATTAGGAATGTCCTAAACTAATAACCATGACACTCTTGAGTCGATCGATTGCAAGGCGTGCTTCGTAGAAGATTTTTTTTTGAAAATCGGAGGTTGGCCTCTTTTACGTGACACGACCGGAAGTTGAAAATTCTACAGGACATGTACAAAGGATGTAAGAAAAGGTACTGAAAATTTCAGCGCGCTGAGCGCGCTGTTTTTTGGCTATCACCAAAAGTCCTTGTGGGGGGGGGGGGCGTTGAAACGCCCCTCCCCCAGTTGGGCGAGGGTTAAGATTCCGCTGTAGACTCACCGTGTATTCTGTCGCATCACTCACAGAGCCCTCGAAAGCGTGCACGAGGACGGCAGACCAGTAGCGATCTGCTCGGGTCGCCGCGTCTCGCCGCCATCGGTGGCGCCCGGCCGATCAGTCCGCTCTGGAGGGTCGGTCAGCCGGTCCCGTGGGACCGTGGGCCGGACCGACCGCCGGTCTCCGTCCGCCGGGCCCCCCGGGGAGCCGCCATGGGTCAGAACCGCCTCAGGGGAAATGCCGGCGGCAGACGGCGCGCCGCACTGCACGCGCCGTCGGCCGCTGCCGAAAAACATACGCGAAGCAAAGGCCACGCCTGAGGCGGTGATGTTTTTGTTGTCTGAAGCCATGGATGTTCAGTTTATTTGGCGTCTGTCGACCTTGGATCGCTGTCACCCAGGTGGGCCTGGTCGCGTCGGAATGTGTGTCTGGATGTCATCAACTCTTACGTTCTCTCCGTTGAAGTTCCATCGTCCCTGTTTATGTGGCTTCCAACACCAATAACGATCCGATCCCAGCCTGCCTTTCTAATCCCATCGTTCCAGAATGATCAGAGTTGATGTCAAAGGGACTCACACCAACGTCATCACTAGTGCATTTGGATTAAAGAAAACGTACAAACACAGTTTGTCTGTGACTTCTTTTAATATACTTCAGTCTTCTTCTAGACTTCTTTCTTCTTTTAATTCTTTTCTGTCCAACGATCTGTGATATGTTAGGTATTTAACAGTTATATATTGAACGGATTTGGATAACTTTTTTATTTCCCCATCACACGTTACATGACATATTTACTCATTGATGATACCATCGCACTGGGCAACAATTTGTTAGTACGTGCTGGTGCGTCACAAGATGCTTCAAAAAATATTTTGTATCATGTGCAGATGAAAAACAATATTTTCTAGCCAGGCTAGCATGGCATATCTTTCGGTTATTCACAGTTACGTCTGAAGGCGAGCTTTCCAGGGTTTTGCCAGTTTGGTGAGGCTTAATGAGTTTCCTGTCTGTTCTTTTGCTTAATAGCGGTCTCTTGCAGCTTGAGCTCGGGAGACGTTGACGGTTGCGCTTAGTTACGATCCAATAAAATATCGGGAGGTTCTGGCGTCATTCACCATGGTCTTGCATAGAATTACGTCTCCTTTCCTCTGCCATTTTCATGCTTTTTGTAAAAGCATTTATAAAATTTGTATATGCATGTTATATGCAGCTTTAGAAGCCCATGACATGATTCAGTAGTGCCAAGGACGTCGTAAACAGTCAATTTTTTTTGTCTCCAAAGACCCGATTCTAGTACATGAAACGTTTCGCGAATTCCGCCAAAAGTAGTTTACAGCCGGTTGGACGTGGGAACGGAGGTCGCAAAATAAACACATAATGTGAATCATAGAGACTTACGGCATGCCGAGATGAAGGACACATGGTGTTGACTGTTGTCATCGCTAGAAGTAAGTAACACTCTTGGTGAAGACAACACGGCGAAAACTCCTTATTTGTTATTCATTTTGAAATTTTTACACAATAACTGCGTACTACTTTGTACGATTTCTTGCTGCCATTGGGGTCTTGTTAAATAAAAATGACTTAACAAAGGTATGACACAACACATCAGTTAATGCACCTGAATGCAATTATTTAGTTTACCAGGCGTGGCAAGACAGGAACGTTTTCCTCGAAATCTACGTTTTCTGATTTGGCTTCTCTCCAAACATATTCGCAGTTACATTAACTGGCCGTCCCTGAGTGAAACCCATTTGCATAAACAGTCTGTCTTATGCACGTAGTTGAAAACTACGCTAGTGGGGCCCAGCTTGAAGCATGGAAAAGCAGCGTGAACTCAGCAGAAACACCAGAGGTAAACAACACTCTTGAATAAACATACATGCTGTTCTCCATGCTAAATCCCGAGTAAAACAGAGATAATTTGGGTGTTCTGCAAATCTCCTGACATTTAACGCCTGAAAGTCAACTAATTTCATCGGCACATACGACCTTCTGAAGCGGCCTTCTGACCTTCTGAAGACGCCAACCGTTTCAGTTTTGACGCTGCAGTAACAGATCCGGGCACGAAGGTTCACATGAAGACTCGTACCGGCGGCGTAATGTTAAGATCACTTCCAGTCGATGCCATTTATGTCCGGTCATGTTGAAGAGTCGGTCGGCTGCCGGCCGAGCAGCGGCCCGTGTGACGTTCTAGGCAGTTGATGAAGCGGTTACAGTGCATATTGCACAGTGCCTTTATATAAAATTATGAGACCTGAAAAGTGCTTAGGAAACATTAAGAACCATGCCCCACTCCCTTAGCTTATTACAATGTAAGAAAGTGGTGCTAAAAAGAGGAAATCGTGATTCGAGTCCATCTCTCTGTGACATGAAAGGACCTCCTCGGGTTGCCGTAAGATCCACTGCTTTTCTTCCATGCGTCTAATGAATTCCGTTTACTGGGGGAGCATCTCCCCATCTCTCTGAAAAACCAAGAGCCAAGTTTCCGTAAATCAAAATCCAACTGAAAAACCCCTCACTCTGAAGCCCCACAGGTGACTCATTCGTTTCATTGTGGTCATGATGCCACAATGAAATGAAATGAAGGTCAGGATAACGGTCCAAAACTGTCAGTACACACCAACAGCTTCAGGGGCACATAATGAAAACAAGCATGGCAGACACTCCGAACATGAGGCCTCAGATTGTGTTTTGCCACACAGAATTGTATGTTTGCAACACCTGATCGAAGGCCTCCATACTTTACGAGATCAAATGAGATCCTAGTCAGCACCAAAATCTTTCAGATGTTTCTGGCCTAGATTTTCAAGAAAGGCTCATAAAGACAGTTGCGTGTTTCGTTTTTCATGTGCATTGCTTTGGTTTCTGGAGACACGTCTGGAACGGAAAAGAGGCTAAATTAGCTATGCGCGAAGTCAACAGATGACAGTCGTCAGTCTCGTTTTAGGTCCCATGTGACCTACAGCACCTTTAATGTGGCCTTTTGTCATCTCAAATGAGATTCATCCAAGTCATTTCTACTGAAATGCCCTTCGAGTTGGACTAGAATGCCATATGGATACACTAGAACACGTATTTAAGGATGATGCGGCTTTGTCTGGCATACAGTCATCACTGTTGATCGAAACATGCAAAAAACTCAACAAGGCCTGCCGCTACCCAAGTTAAATACTCGGGACCGAACAGCGATGGCTGGCGAGGGGATATTATTAAAGTGCATCTACTTTTTCTCCCTATGGACCTCTCTCAATTTCTCTCACTCTCCCTCCCCTCTCTCCCTCTCTCTCTCTCTTTTCCTGTCTGTCTGTCTGTCTGTCCATCCCTACCTTTGCTGACTGCCCTTTTCTCATAACTCTCATTCACAATTGATAACTAATACGGGGACCAATTATCCCAGAGCGACTCGAACCTCTACTAGGAGGGGGGGGGGGCCACATGGGTGTGGTTTTTGGAAAATGATTATGGGTGTTGGTGCCCAAAACGCATATCCGCAGGTATGCATCACCAGACATTGCGCATCGGAGGGGGGGGGGAGGAGGGCCGTGATGGGCATTTATATCTAAAGTTCAGAAAAATGAATTTTGAAAGGTATTACGGGAGGTTAATTACACAAGGATGAGTTACGTAAGTCATGGGTAGCTTTATGGCGGCGACATCCCTAAAGGAAATATATCTGGTTTTCCGGTATCTAACTACTCCGAGGAACATCTATCTAACTACTCCGAGGAATGTTCAAGATTGGCTGTGGATTATCATGTGAATGAAAAGTGCACTTTGGTCATCTTAGACCAATATTTCACGCATTTTAGTTGTTGCATTTATCGACATTGCTGTCTGTACGCGAAATACAATAGCACAGTACTAGAGAAAGGAGCCAATCAGCGAGCGGAAAATGCGCAGGTAAACTTTGGCTTGGACGCACCCGATGCTTGCCCAACACTCTGTCTTGCTGTACCAGACGCAGTTATAAACGATGGCGACGGTTGTTTTGACAAATAACACTCACGTATTTCGAGCTATTCACGTGATGCATACCTGCGGAGAAAATTCGTGGAACTGCAGCAGTACTTGCCTGAATCCATGATGGCCGCCATCATAATTTCGGTGTCCGTCAGCTGCTGTCAGCTTCGACATCGCTGAGGCTAACGATACGCTAGCAAGTTTTATCTTTAATTTTATTGTCAAAAGAAAACGGGGTAAATAGATTAAACTTGGGCTGACAACCAGCGTACTTACCCAAGTAAAATATCAGGAAACGAAAGCTAGCTGGCAAGAATGAATGGTACCTACGTCTCGACTCCTAAAAATGTTTTCTTCAGTTGTACATGTGCAGTTAAAAATCACGATCTGAATAGATACGCTCCCTGTCATGGAGGACCTTGCTCCAGGACCCGGCTTGACTCAGTTCTACTTGGAGGGTGATGGGAAAAGCAAATGGTGGGTGACAATGGAGTAGATAAGTTCCGATTATTGATTATGCTAGGTGGTTAACATCATGAGCCTGAGAACATAACTGTATTTCAATACTTAAACATATTTTAAATTGAGGGTGCCCAAGTCGTCTTGCGGGCGTCCATTTCGATTTTGTGGGTGCCGGGGCGCCCACAAGGAGATAGGAAACCACACTGGGAGGCCAGACGCCTCGGCCAACTTACCTTTTTCATGTCATGTCAGCGTCTTTAACAACTCAGCTGACATTTTACTTGAAATCCAATATCCCGGGAGTGCAATGAAGTGCAAATCAATACAGCCACATGCAACAGACAGGGAAGGAATGTTTGTTGACTACCGAACTTTTCATCCATCATGACTAAAGCAGGGTAACCTCCAAGGAAAGGTGGTTCCGCTGGGTTGTGAGTGATCGCGCCAGCGTCCGGCGGCAGCGGACGCCGCCTGCGGGCTCCGGCTCCAGCCGTACCTGCCGCCGGCGCCGGGGTAGCCGCGCTGGCCGTCTGTAGTCGGAGAGCCGTCCGCGCCAGCGCCCCGCACGCCGCGAGCCAGAGCAGCCGCGGCGCCAGCATGCCGCCCGTCCGCATCCCGTCCGAATCACCGCGAGCGCCAGCGCCGTCGTCACGCGTCAGACCGCACCATCGCGCCTCCCGGCCGGCCAGCGCTCGGACGACGGGCGCTGCGCTCGCCGCCGGCGCCGCACTGCCCGGGGCAGCCGGGCCGGCGGCGGCGGCGCAGCCGGCCGGTTCAGCAATCAATCGGCCGCCCCAGGCGCAACACGAGAGCACGCCGCCTGCGCCGGCCCCCCGCGCGGCCGCCACACACCTGGCCGGGCCGCCGGCCTGCGGGATACGAGGCGAGGTGCTATGATGCGGCGTTAATGGGAGAGGTCGCACGAAGCGCGATCGCCTGAGGTGGAGGTACTCTGCGCTGCAGTGGGGGAGGCAGCAGAGACATGCGGCAGTGGGCTGCCTGTTGTGCCCGACAGCTTTACAGCCTTCCGCAGAATTTATAGCCGCACAGCTTGAAGTGAAACTGCAGAGTAGAAACTTTTTTTTCTGCCAGACTTTGCACAGCAGGGGCTCAGGTGGCCACCTCTGAGCACGCATCCAGGATTCGAGACAAGATCGCACGATCGGAACTCCTTCCTCCGACAGCGGGACCAACACAGCTAACTACTCCATGCTGGCTGCGGGCGATATGAGCAGCTACATCCCAGACCACCCGTTCTCCATCAATCACAAGGCCACCAAACACCCGGCGACGGTCCGGTAGCTTCGAGTGCCAGAAAATACCAGGCTGCATCTGCGACCCGGCGACGACCGCCTATGGTCAAGCCACGTCCCATCACGTGGGCCAGGAAACCATCCTTCCTCACGAGAGCACCGCTCTGGAAAAAGCGATGCACCCAATCGCATGTATGTTCAAGGTATTTGACAGCTGGTTTCATTCAGCTTCGCTGCACCCACAAAAAAACTGTTCAGGGACGTTATAGTGATGCCTGTATGCTGTATCGCAATCTTTGCACATCATTACACACTTTTGTTAAATGTTTACGATGTGCGGCGATGCTACTCTTTTCTGCTTTATGTTCAAAATATAACTTCTATACTGTTGCCACTGTTCTCCATTTTTAGATTGCAGTACAAGCATATTTTCATAACTGCGAAACGACCATTGAAATTGCTCTCAGTGAACGTCTGGAAGCGTATTGTTATCTTCTAAATTTATTTCTGTGCAATGTATGGCTCCATGAATATGTATGCAGCTATCTTAATGTAGCTCTTTCAGATTTTTTGGCACCTATCCGAAGCAAAACGCACTGTTTCGCACCAGCAAAATTAAAAACTTCCTACGACTTAAGACCTAAGCCTAAGACTTCCAAAACAAGTGAGGTGTCATGTTTCTCTTTCCATCCGTTATGGTGCCGTAGTTATTTTTGTTATGTAGCTTATACAGTGTCGTTCATTTTGGGTATTTTACTTGGCTGTTGATGACATTGTTGGCTTTGAGGCCAGCAACGCACGTCATTTCCAAGTTATGATGCACGGAGCTATCAACTGGGTTTCAAACTGCAAACGTCTGTCCGTCAACCAACCACTTTCACGATTCTTTCAACGAAAATGAAAATGACATTCTTGTGGTTACTGTGAATGTTCCACAAACATACGGCCCCATTACACCACATATGCGGCACAAATGATTGCAATTAAAACCCCATCTTCAACCTCCCGCTTCGTTTTCTGTCAGCAGTCCTCAATTATGCTCAAGCCTTGAGTTTTTCTAAGAAAGTGCTCGTCACATCTTTGCGCGGTTGCAGTTCAGAATGTTACATATACTTACGCTAGATGAGACAACATTTTACACACGCAGCATTTAGAAAAGGTGTATTTCGGCGTTGGATGCCGAACGGTATAATGCATTTCGCCATCGTAGTTGACAGTTGCAAAATGTGGAATCTTCCCTGGTGGTATGCCGTAATTCGACACCAAGTAAAATTGCTGCTGATGATTCGCAAAGTACTCCGTAATTGCAATGCTTTGATATAACGTCGCGTACCTTGCTCAGCTGGATATTGTGATATGAAAGACAAGCACATTACAGCTGTCTCAAGAATGCTCCTTAACAGCCTTCTCAAAAGACCATTGTGCTTACCATGCATTCTTTTCAAAACACTCCGTCCAGCGAGCTATCCATGCACTTGCCACCTTCTAGGAACCGGGTTCCCATCCCACTCCCATCGGCCTGCTTAGGTCTTTAGTCACATTCTTAGGGCATTAGTGTCGAAATTCGTATGGAGATTACCGAGCTGATGGTCCGTAATTCAGGAAGGGAATGCCATTGTTATACCGAGTACTTTGTTCAGGGCCTCGTACGTCTTGTAAGTTGTGCTGATTGCGTTGAGAACAGCGAGAGACGATTTTTTTTCAATGCAGTGGAATCATTTCCATTGAAACTTTACTGAGCCCTGCCATATGAACATGTATGTAGTTTAACCCGACACCACCTGGAGGGTATCAAACAGGGCAGCCTCTCGGTTTTTCCTGAATAACTTTTGAATAGTTATAGTGAGCCCAACCAAATTTTCAGTACCCGTTCATCAACCAATTTTTCATATTTTGACATCAAAACCATTTCCATGCTAGGTCAGGTCATGGAAATAGGCATGCATGCATGCCATACATGTAGATACCCTTACATAAATGTTTTCGACTCTTCGGGCGGTGGTGAGAACATGCTTCTTTTTTATAACATTCGCGAATATATGCATGGATTATTTGGCTTTACATAGGATACGGCCACCAAAACGATATATAGCCATGACAAGTCAACATTGTAAGTCATGCTAGGTGGCATGCATGATGACAATTGGACTGATTTACATTGTGGATGACAGAAGTGGTTGCTGCTGACCTTCGCTATCGTTCAAGCCAGGCAAGCAAAGCTATATGCACCTCTTAGCAAGGTTCACCAAATGCAAGGTGAGGTCATGTCAGGTCACGTCATAGGTAGATGTCAAAGTGAAATGAAATACAACATTGTCTTTAGAAGGTCTATTGGTGACCCTGTACTCCACCAGTGTCCAAGGACGAGCGAAATGATCAGAAATATATGGTCTGATTTTTATCGAGATCGACTTTCAGTGTTATCCGAAAAGTCGAAATCACATAAACGAACCTGAAGATAAGCGACAACGAAATGACATTGCGTCAACACACAGAAGACCGTTCAGCAGCAGCAGAGAGCAATTATTGTCCCTTGTCAGAAAAAGAAAAATGACCATCTGTTCTGACCTGGCTTGACCTTGGCCCGAAGAGAAGCAAACAGCGCAGATTTAACAATTACAAGATGTCATTTCCGTTCTGTACTTGACGCAGTTTACAATTTCAGGCAGTAAATATTGCTCTTTGTCAGGAAGAGTAATGCAATCTTATTTGGCCTGATCAAGACTGACCTTAACTGGATGAAAAGCAGGTAATGCAAAACTGGTCATCAGCAGGTTTCACTTCTGTCCTTTTTGTCACGTGGACCAAAACGACTGCGAGTTAGTATCGATATTTGGCATGTAAGGTAAGACCAATATTTCACCTGACCTAGGCTGACCTCGACCCGGAATTTTTGACATTTTGGCAAGCTTCGGATGAATAAGATCGTGACCTTTCATTTGATACCCAGTTGGATGCTCTAAGACCACTGTTGTCAATGGAATAACGTACTAACTGGCGACAGTTTTCCGGCGTCGTGTTGTACGTTTTGCGTGGCCTGTGAAGTCGTAATTCACGTGACCAGGGCTAACATAGTACTTTCTGGATCGCAAGACTCCGGGCTATCGATCGGTGGCAGACCGGTTCAGATTCGAAGGTCAGGTCCTGAGATAACAGTGATGCCCTTTTTGACATCCCAGGTGGTCGCGGGTATAAAAACACGCCATGCGGTGCTGGTTTAAACACACCATTAAGTCATAATGTTTTCTAACCAGAATACGATTCACAAACGTGCCGTTTATCGCAGTTGCTTGGCAACTGCGATAATGTAATTTTTTGGCCATCCTCCTCTGCCTTGCTTAGGCAAGCCAAATTATTTACCTTGCCTAATCACATCTTCCTTGACTTGCTTCAGACTTACTTTAGCCAGCGTATAGTTCAGCTTAAGAGCTTCCCAGTAGTGCTTCAAGCGACGAGTCATGTGCTGGACGCAGGACGACTCGTTTTGCTATAGCGGACCTGCCATGGAGGCGCCAGGTCACGATTCTGCTCGAGTAATCGAGTAACTTCTCCGAGACCATCTCCCGGAATCCTGCAATTTCTCGAATGGCCTCTCGGGTTATCACTCCAGGTAAACGACGAAGGTTACGATCGGCGTGTCAAAACTGATGACGTCACTCCACTGGGTGTTTGAGCTAGTTTGACGCAATGTCCCCTACCTGTGCATCAGGCATTGGTCGTTAATATTAATTAATGCTCAGGCAACGTCATACAAGATTATAAGGTCATCCGTTACACTTTGCATCCGCGCCAATTGGTTGTATTTATAATATTTATTATCTTCACCCTTACTGCACTAATTGCATGTTCCAAATCTGGCGATTAAATCTGCCTGCACAACTGCTTCAAACGTTGAGTATCCCTGGAGCACTCGTTAAAGATATATTGTATTAGACCAGTGCCCGGATTATATGATGTACGGCACGAAACTGTCTGAAAATCGCTAAACCGTTGAATTCCTAGTCAACAGAACGCTATGTATGACATTAACCTGGTACTTGCTGGGGAAAGGGGAGTTCGCCTCTACTTTTTTCTGCCGCGTAACTCAGTATCGAAACAGCATAACGTCGTCAGAGTTCAGAACGCTTCGGTAATGAACACACCATGTCCTCATCTATGCTCTCACACGATGTCACGGCAGTTCAGATGTGTGTAACTACAATTTTTCAAACATAACGTCAATTTACGTTGGAAAACCAGCTCTGGCAACTATATGAAAATTTCGTTTTTGTGAACACAAATATTTAGAGACAGATTATGTCTTAGCCCAGAATGGCACAGTAAAGAATGCAAATATCATGCAATATTTGTTGTTATTGCAATGTTGCAATATTGCAACATCAAATGGAACTCAAAAATTTCAATCCAATAAATTAGAAAATGGCGGATTCTACCGCTGGTGAAATACTGATGATCAAATATGCACAGTTAATAGTACAGTAGACATTCAGTTAAGAGGATTAAATTAAGAATAATTTAACTAGAAAGACATTAAATCCACGGCATGAGACTGTGTGCGCCTGATGACAAATTTTTCGAAATTTTCTGCCATATTTGCACCGGTTTATTGGAGATTTCTTGAGATCCCGATAAAACAATAGCAAAATTTACGGCGGTAACAATTTACATTTTGTGCATAAAAAGTCATCCCTGAGCTTAGTTGAGTATTGATTTTCCTCTAAAGTGGGAAGAGGCAACGTACCTCAGCAAGTACTGAGTTAAAGCGGCTATGGAAGAATAAGTGGCAAGAAGCAAAAGTGGTGGCAAAAGCTATGCACTTTACTTATGAAAGACGGAAGGCAGTGGAATTTCTCTAAATCATGCACCGCTTGTGGTTCTAACACCTCATCCACCAAACCGCCAGCGTATTAATCACCACCCATGGCCACAAAGCTGCCTTCAAACGACAAACTGGAAGTGTGCCCAATGATCGCCCTGTGAAGAGTCTTAGGGATTTATGGGCAAGCACTTGAAAAGAAAACGACTATCGGATGAACTCAGCTTCTAACTTCAGCTATAACATATCCGCGGAGCAGTGGTCCAGAGAGTGCTCTTGACGCCATTCTAGCGTTCCAGTTCAGAAAGTTTTGTTGCAGGGTATCCGTAAAGTTAGGCCATTTGTTGAAAGAAACAACATAGAAGCAAGCAATACGCAGACTAAATTCTTTTCCAGATGGATGCAATCTGGTGCCGAAATGAAAAACATTGGGTGAACGTGGATTATACTGTTTTTTTTTTGTAATGCATTTGGCATTTGAGCAATGCCTGGCACAAATATTTTTGAAAAGTATGAGACTGGTAAAAGAAATGGAGCGGTGAACTAAAATACTGGAGGCCCAGGAAAAAAGAACCATGCGCTTACGGTACAGACAAGGATTTAATTAATAGGACATTGTACAAAATATCCATTCAAAATTTTCAATTCCTGTATTTCAGGCAAACGTTCCTGGGTATACCTAACTCTTGATCTTGCATGAATCTCTTGAGGACAACACAACTTTCCATTTTTAACAGACCACACAACAGGCTGCATCTAGCACTACGCGAATATATACAATTAATGCCATGAAATAGTCGAAGCAATTACTGCATATTCTGGTAGACAGGCCGAACACCAACATCATCATAGAAAGTGAAAGCTGACAAAGTATCCGTACGGAAATGTGCGAGTACACTTTTGGACCATTCATGGTATGTGGAGAACCTAGCGAGTGATCAGGCAGGGTGGTTAGAAAAGTTGCGGTCATGAATGAAGATGGTCATTGCCCTTCAGTGCAGCCAGTCTTCCAGTTAACAGTCGTTCTTTATCGGCCGACTGCTCGAAAGTATGCAGAACAAACTGCTGGCTCCTCTGCATTCTGCATACCCTAAGACTTGCAAGACATTGCACGGCATGACAAGCATGTGGACATTTTCCCTCAGCTATAGATACATCCATAGGCCGCAGCGCCAGTGCCGTACGCCCTTTCTCCAGGCATCAGCGGCCTGAACCCTCATCAAAGAACAGAGGACGCGGCCTGTTTGGTTGCAGCGGACGGCTTCCTGAAGATCCGGGAGCCGTAGCATCACAGGACGCCAAACGAAGCGTCTAACAAGCCCTACAGTACTTCTGCAGCCTGATCCTGCTAATGCCTAGAAAACTAAAAACTGCTGTGAAACATTAGAACCGCTTCATCACTAGCACAATGCGAGGCACATCTCCTTTTGCTGGTATTTTACTGGTGTTATTTTACTGGTCTGGAGCACCAGACCTGGTCCTGCCCTGTAAGACGCATCCAGACGTGGTGACACGCAAGAGGTCGATCATCACCCACCACCAGCATTATCGAGACCAATTCTCCGTCAAATCAGAGCACCGACAGCGCCGCGCGGACCAGGCAGCCGACGTCGTCGCCGGCGGCGGCGGCCGGTCTGTTTGTCGGCGTGCGCGTGGTCGCCGCGGCTGTTGTTTGAAGCCGGGCCGCCCGAACAGCCCACTCGGGGACAGCTCGTTCCGCGCGGCCGATCCGCCCGGGACCGGCTCCGGCGTCTCGCGCCGCTAACAAGCAACGCTGAACGAGCTGCACTGGCCGCTGATGGCGGCAAATCATTTCAGCGGCAGCGCTGGTGAGGGCCCAACCGGAACACCTGGGTTAGGAGTCCTTTTCCGCGTCTGCACTGGTGCAAAATGTCGCGCTCGTCCTGTGTTTGATAGGCGGCGCACAGGGAATCAGGCGTTTTCTTGCTGCAGACAGGGTAGATTGGTTTTACATCAGGGTATATTTTCTCATATGTGGACTTGCGCTTGATTCCGCTTGACCGGAATCTATCTCAGCTCCATAACGTGGCAAATAAATCCGAATCCCAATCCAATTCCAAACAACCAATTACAAAAGGAATCGATTCCGAATCCGATTCCAGTGCGGTTGAAACTCTCTGATTCCGGATCCGAATCTGATTTCATCGGATACTTTAAGTGTAATATAAGCATAAAATTATACAGGTCAGCGTAATCAATAATAAATGATATATATATATATATATATATATATATATATATATACATATATATCTGCGTGCAAACATACATACATATATCACGTACATAAGCACATATATATATATATATATATATATATATATATATATATATATATATATATATATCAAAATATCAGTAATCAGGTAGGTAAACCTGCTGCTACCAGGGTTCAGTTTATCTTTTTTGGCAGCAGCCATGGCCTTCCAACGTGAATCTGCCTTGCCCTCAGGTGATTTAGGCAGGTCCCCTCCCCTCATTTTCTCTATCAGTTTTAAGGAGGGAAAGAAGGCTTTGTAAATGGTAAATGATAATCAAATATTAAAACTGAAATAAATGTCGATCAAAATAAACGGCTAAATCTGTTGACAAACTCATTCGGGTGGAATGTCAGGGAGACGGGCACTTGGCTCTCCCCCCGCTATTACGTAGACGAAACGTTACCCCTGACTGCAATTACCTAAACCATAATTTCCATAACGACCATTAAACCTTCTCAGTTGTGTCATGTGCTTTGTCCGTGACTTGACTCACCTCACGCAAGACGGCGTATATATATATATATATATATATATAAATATGTATATATGTAATCACGGATAAACGATATCACACATAGGCATGTGCCCAACAGTATTCACCTCTGGCTAATTAACTTGACGCAGCAGCTCTGACTGTCTCTCGCGAGTCGTGCTCGTGCGCAACATTATCAAGTGTCGACAAAACAAGCCTAGTGTCGCAAAAACAATGCCTGAAGCGAAAGTGAAAACAGTTGCTGCCAAAGATGATTCTGCGCCGATTTTGCCCATGCAAAGGAGGTGGACGAAGGATGAAGACCAAGACTCGGATGGCTGGATTAGAAGCAGGATTTTAGTTGCAACTAAGCTTCAGTCGACCAAAGAGTTTTCCAGGACAGACTGATACAAAGAAAGAAGAGGGATTAGGATCGAACATGGGGAAAGGACGTACTCGACGCAGATACCCCGCGCAACGGCACAAATGCGGTTCGAGTTGGCGCGAAGTTTTTTGCATAAATGTTATTGGTAATGATATCTAGCAGCAACAGTAAATATTTGAACGCAAATTGTCATAAGCAGAAGAAAATTTTTGTCATTGCGTGGTGCATGAATATTAGCACGGCGCTCCCGGAGCGTACAGTTCTGGCGCTCTTGCGGCATGCCTAAAGTCACCAACATTCGTCACCAATCAGACGACTGACTGACGCCCGACGAGACACAGGACTTGACCCAAGACTATGGACACCTGAGCCCAAGAGGCCGTGTGTCCTGAGTCACAAACAAACAAACAGATCGTCGCAGTCAAATACCTATGACTTAAGGCAGTAAGAGTAAGTCTTTACACTCTATTTACACACTGTTTGCGACGCACAGTTCTGGCGTTCTTGCTACATGCCTGAAGCCAATAGCAATCGACATTCGTCACCAAGCAAATACTTATGAGGCGGTTAAAGTAGGTGGAGGTATGATAACATTACCTAGAACCTACTCACTGTCCCTCAGGAAACTGGTGTACCGGTGATATCTGTGTATCCTTTTCGTACTTCTTTGTCTTGCTTTAAGTTGAAGATCCTTTGTTCTGGTGTTAATTGTTCTTTATTTTGGAGCACAGCCTCATTCCCAATTACCTGCCTTCCTACCTGACAGGCAATGTCCAGCCCATGCCACTATAAATAAACAGACCATTGACATAAGGCTGCCCAAAACTGCTCTCAAAATTTTTACTGCATAAACATGCATTACTGTTTTTTTATGTGTATTTTTTGGTTATATATTTATGCTTTTATATATATATATATATCTCTCTCTCTTTTTTCGCACCGAATCAGTGGTAGGTTACATTGTGATAGAAAACGGAATCAGACATTTTGCTGTTTGATTCGCTTCCGATTCTAGTGTTTCCACAGACTAACCGAATCAACTCCGAATCCGACTCAACACATCTCCCAACTGAATCGATTCCGAATCCAGCCCCAGGCCAAATGGAAGCGAATCCGGATTCGGTTCTGATTCCGCTGGAATCGAGCACAAGTCTGCTCATATGTCCAAAATTTTCAACTCTGCACAGTAACCGACATTAGGACCTTTACCTTTACCACCTGACCTTTACCAGAGGAATACTATTAACCTGGCCCGAAATGATGAAGTCATCCGACGACTGAAACAAAAAGGTTGAAAGAAGTACCAGATACAAGACATTTCAAGACAGCTTTTCTTATAGGTGTTTATCGGGACGCGATCAGCGATACGAACCTGAAGCAACATTTAGGTGCATTAGACGTTCATCTCGTGATTACCTTTAGGGATCCACCGGATATCCGGTCCGGCCGGATATCCGGCCGGATATTTAAGATTATCCGGCATCCGGCATCCGGCCGAATATTGCCGGATATCTGGCCTGCCGATATATGATCGAGACGTTCTTATGTCTGCCTACAAAACCATTTCACGAGCAACTTGCCTCGTTATATTAGAATGTCGAGGTAACTGGCAGTTCCAAGGTTTGTCTGGAGCACTACTTTTTCTTCTTAGTTCGGAAGGGTTGAGACATAATTTTCAAGGGTTGGATTCAAACTCGAAGCAGTACAGCAACGGCCAGTATAAGCTCAGGCTCCCATTCCGTAGTGCATCATCGCCCTATTTTCCAAACATTTTTGTTTATCTCAAATACTCTCGTGCAAATAAATTAACCCTTGCCCGTATAGGAGGGGGGGGGGGGTGATGCAGCTCCTCCTGAGGTTCTCAAAGGATAACTTCCGAACCGTTTGTTTTATCCATCTGAAACTTGGTGTACCTTCAGGGGCATGCTTCCCACATCTCTTGGTGTTTTTTCTTCGTTGTCATGATAACGGGCTTTGACGTCATAACGAGAACCATGTCAGCCGTTTTCGGGCGCTGACGTGGCGGGTTCACAACGGCTTCAGTTTTGTCTCACTGTAAGACTCTCACTGTAAGGTTGGAGTGCACAAATACATTAAAATATATGTCAACCCACTACAAATTGTATATTCTATGAGAATGTTTATAGATTCAATAGGCTTTTGACCACTGCCGGGATTGCCAAGGGTGTGAACTGGGGTCATGAGACACAGCGGGAAACACGTTACTTTTTATCTTTGAGAATGCGATAGGAAATAGGCATCACGAAACAGCCTATATATTCGGATTGCCTGAGGTGTGAATCGGATGATGTAACTTTCGTGCAATTTGTCTTTTATTTCATCAAAAGAGGGCGTAATGCAGCGAACGCTTGACTTTCGCTCCGACCGGCTGAGCGGAGGCGTCGGCCGCAGAGTGACGAGTATACAGCACCACGAGATGCCAAAAATTAGATTCCGTGCTGGAGTTCAACTCGAAAAACGCTTTTAAGGCATCTTAGTTATGATTTTTAGCTGATCTGACGTCATCCTTGGTCACTGGCTTCAAAGAACCTTGGATGACCGAAGATGACCTTGGATGACCTATAATGACATCTGATTTGACTATAGTGCTTGTTAACTGAAATGTTATATTTTATTCTTGCATCTGTCAGTATCTACAAAAATGCTTCTGCAGGTCCGAAAGCGCATTTAACTCGACGAACCCCTTTGACAAGGACTGACCTAGCATGACATGGGCCGGATTCCATGGATAAAATACAATCATGTGGGGTACAGATAGACTCACAATTGATTAACAAACACTTTGGTGCCCATTTCGTTTCAACACCATTTCTTCTTTGACGTTCATTTATGCTTAAACTCGAAAAGTGCCACATTCCGCTAATTTTTGACTTTTGACCCGATTGAGAAGGTCATCCTTTGACCAGAGACCTTAAAAAGGGGTGCCAGTCGCGAGATCTCGCCATACGCCACTTTTTTTCGCGACGCTCTAGGACGCACAGTGTGGAAATCGCCAGGGGGTGATACGCCCCTCACGTCTGCATTATGCTGAAGGCCCTATACGGGCTGGGGTAGGGGAACAATATACTTCTATGAGCATATCTTAGTATTTTTATAGCATGCTTATCAAACCAAGTCTTCTAGGTCTACCAAGGCGCTATAATGGCATTCTGCGTATTTCGGAGCTCTTACCTTTTGCGTTCAGTCAGAGATGGCGAGCTCGGCTATGAAGCCTGTGTTCTTTATTGAACCTTTTTTACAATGAAACATGTGGAAACCTGACGTTAATTGTAAGCGCTAAGGGGATTGTTTCATAAACTGTTAACAGTTTTTATTTCATACTTTTTCCAGTTTTTCTGGTCTTTTTTCAGCTCAGTCTTTTCCGTTTTATTTTTCAGCAACAAAAGTGAAAAAAAGTAGGCATCCATAATATTTCGTATCCGGCCGCATATCCAGCCGGAAATCCATCACCTCAATCCAGCATATCTGGTATCCGGCCGGATCGCAAAAATCCGACCTGGTGCATCCCTAATTACCTTAATGTTTCCAACCAATAACTTTGCAACCATTTGAAAATGGGCTAAAATCAATTTGGTACAGGAAAAGTTTCAGGTTATTGAAGGAGGAAAATTCTTCCGCTCACTGAATCTTGCTGAAATCTCACGAATTTTACTTCTGGGCTTACTGAAATCATCATCATCACTTACTACGGATCATCTCGCCGTTTATGCTCATAGCCGCACATTTTCTTAACTCAGATACGAATCAGGATCTGCTTACTTCCTGCACGAAGTTGCTCATTTGATAATGGGAAGCTGTTTTTTAAATGGTAAATGGTTGTCCCATCGCAAACTGTTTTCAGCGCAACCGCAAGCATTAACCATTGGTCATAACATGTATTGGCTGCACGATGCAGCGCAGAAAATCGCGTCTAATGACACGCACGGTACATTGATCGTACAACGACTTTTTGAGTACATCACATCTTAAGTTATCTTGCCGTGTGTTCTTCGTCAAAGCTGCCACAAAAAAACTTCATTGTGTTTAAAATTCTATCAGGGAGGGGGAGCGGGAATTGCGAGACAAAAGCAACCGGCTTGAGAAAATTTAACGTGATACCGATGGCGATGTATGTCATATGCCTGTGGCATAAGACAAAGTTTGACATTCCCCCATCCGAGGAAAATCTTGGCGACGAGTCTGTATGGTATACAGAACCTTCAGTATGTATCCCGTAACATGTGGGTACAAACATCTGGAAAATACTGTAAACAATCATAAAATAATTGGAATATGCTCCAGGGATAACCATGAACCAAACGGATTGGAATACGCAGTTTCCACGAGCTTTTGAAAGGAAACAATGAAACTTCAGAAAAGTACTCAGACGATGAGTGAAAACAGTGAGAGATGAGTAAAGTTTGGTGAAGAATAATTGGTGTCTTTTTTGTATGAAATTTCGTTTGCTCGAGATCACTATTTCCACACCCTTTTCTTCTTTTTTCTTTTCTTTCGATTTTCCGTTTTCGATCTTTTCTTCTCCGAAATTCTGACAATTTTTTAAACCAGTGCAGCAATGGGCTTTGTATGATCCGAATGTACCAAACATGAATTTGAAGAAATGACATAAATTCAGTGCAGTTCCGTTTGTTTACCATGGCTGCTGTCACGGCAGACATGTCCTGGAAGCGGATGAAAGCCGCCGGACGCCATGCGCCGCCTGAGACGTCTGCGGGCGATAGCGGGCGTTCCTCGGCCCAGATGGCACCCCCGCCTGCGGTAAGCCGGCCAGTCTGCCCTCGGGCCATGTCCGCAGCCGTCACAGGACTGACGAGGTCGTCGGCGGCCCGCCACCCGGCGCCAGATTAGCCGGCTGTGTTTTTCTGCCGCCGAAAACAGCCGGCAGAAAGCGAGCAGAAAGTTTCGGCCGTCTGCTGGCGGCGGCCGCCCGGCGCCAGGGCGGCGTGAAATGAGGTGGAGGCAGCGGCGCCTCCGCCACCGCCGCCGCCGCCCGGGCCAGGCGACCCGCGCCGATAAGTTGGCCAACTCCACTAACGGGCCATTGTGTTTGTTGAGCGGTATGGATTGAACTTCGGGCTCCCCGGAGAATCAACTGAAAGCACGTCAGGCGGGAAACCGAGGGCGTTGTCCAGTTGCTGCAGTGATAAGGCTATGCCTTATGAAACATTGTATTGCGCCCTTGCAGAGAGAGAGGGAGAGAGAGAGAGAGAGATTTACTGAACGAGAATCACTGATACATTGACACGTGCGACTGGATTCCAGTTATCGCGTATGTATTATTGTCAGTCCAGGACCAAACGACAAGTTCACGCTTGCTGACTGTTGCAACTGTTAACCGTTGAGTATTTGAATGATCGCATAAACGGCCACTGTCGTAGACTTGGCCGTTCGCAACGGCGCTTCGCCCAGACTGCTATGACCATGGCTCTGCGTCGTCTCCGTTTTCTTCACATGGACGGTGGACGATGGACGACTCACTGACAGCGGGCGGAACTGATCGATCCGCCCCCGGCTGGGATCCGACTGCCGCGCCCTCAAGCTTCGGCTCCGTTCGGCGGCCGATTGACATTGAAGCCGCGCCGAGTTTTTCGGCGGAGGCAGATGCCGGCTGGCGGGCGGAAGCCACAAAGTCACGGATAGAGCCTGGGAGCGGACGGCAGAGTGAGAGGCCCCCGCAGCGGAGAACAGCTCGCTGACGGGGAGAACCAACTATATTGCCCCAAGCAGAGAGAGAGAGAGAGAGAGAGAGAGAGAAACGATGTCAGATGACCAACGGAGAGCCAGGGAAGCTCCAGTTCGTGCAAGAGGGGACGGGGCTGAAAAGAAAGCCCGCGTTGGGTCCGGAAAGCCCATCACGCCAATTGTAGATAAGCTAATCGAGAACAGATGAGAGGGCTGATGAGGGCGTATGCAGATGGTCTGTCGTGGCGCATTGTCCTGGCGTCATTAAGGTGCCTTCGGAGCTTCAGTGGGATTGGGTTGCAGTCAGTCGTTTTCCAGTTGAATCGTTCTGAAAACTGTATGACAGATGACGCCGGAACCATTGTCTCATTTTGTATGAAAAGCAACAGCAGAACAATTTGATCGTTATCTAGAAAACGTGTTAGAAATAATGACCAAAGACAAGCTAACATTTGGCGAGGGAGTTTCAGTTTGGGAGACGTTGTTGTAAGAAGTTCGACAGGATGAAAAATTATCTGTTGAACACTGCGAAATGCTCGGTAGAAAAGCACCCAAATATTACTCGATAAAGACAGATCTTGTAATGCTAAGGCTCTTGCAGTACATTCAAATGTGGCGGATTGGCGCGTGATGCATTGTAGTTGTAGTGTTCAATGCTTAACAGATGCACAATAATAACTGTGCCCTTACGAAAATCGCGGTGCGTCTACAATGGTAAAGTGCGGATACGTTCCGAGAACGAATGCACCGGCCACGAGCAAAAAAAAACACGTTTTTCCACCAATCACTCAATCAAAAAACACATTTTTCAGATAGTGTATGTAATGTGTGAAGGTGCATTTGTGAAATGAGATGATGCAAGTGACATAGAAATATTCCAGAGTATATGCAGTATTCCAGATGGCACATCATGGAAATGCGTTACGACGACATTCATATCGTCCCTTCAACAAAAGACCGATGAATGTTGAGGCTTTTGCACGACATTTAAATGAGATGGCCGCGAGTGTTCTCCTGGTCCTTTACGCTTTAACTCTATTCCCGGCAGGGGGTGAATCCGTTCCCAAGATTTCCCTGGATCCGCGCCTGGAAATATACATCATTACTTACGTGTCAAACAGCATATGCTTCTCATAACAGGCACAGAAAAGCTTACAGTCACTACCTGAATTGTAGTCTAAGGAAGTTTGGTTCCCACACAGAGAAATTTTGAACATTCTCAGGTTAACATTGCACCATCTGCCCGGTAACAAGAGAAACTATGGATAAAAAGTGAGGTTCTGTAAACACATAGCGTACAGATAGCCCGTAATTCAGGTTTCCTTACACTCCCACATGCTCACCTGAGATTTGCTGCCCTCAGCACCCCACAAAAAGTGGCACATGAGCATCCCAGGTATTTTTAACACAATAAAATGGGTAACAAGAGCATCCAATATGTTGGCATGAGCATTTGCTTGTGTACTGTAAGCAAATTTGCTCACACGACCCGTAGTTTGGTGTTGTACTAGACCATATGTGTATTCTGAGCACTCACAAGCTCATCTAAGCTTAATAATGGTGCGAAAGTACGCTTGAGGTGCACAAAGAACCATTTTTTATGTAAGACATTGCGAGAGACGCGAAAACGCCATTTTTGTTGGAATCTCGCGGTGAGGAGACGTATGGTAGCATCAGCTCTCAGTGCCAGAAAAAATTAAGGTGTGGTAAAAATAATGGTGCTGTTAAATTGGGTGCTTTTATGTTTTTTTTTAGCATTTTAACACTAAGCATTTTAAAATACTACAATCCATTTTACATCTTTATGATTGCGATATGAGTTTGACCAAGGATATAAGCCTATGGGCAGATTATTGCTTGATTGATGCATTGGTTCCTTTGTTAAATCAGGTAGTTTCCTGACCTTTTCGAACACCAAAGATTTCCCTATTTACAATCATTCACCGACAAAAATGTAACTTTCAAACATTTTGGGCACATGAAGTAAATGATTACCGATTTCATGAAATCATTAATCTGAATAAGAAATTGGTGGGTGCAGGAAGTGGGGGGAGGCCGGGGGTAACTCCCCCCAACTTTTTGAAATATAACATTGACCCATTGGGCATTGACTGAAATGATTTTTTCCATTTCTTTTTAGTTTCCCTACCCTTGAATGGGTAGGCAGGAGTGCCCTTCCATGCCCATGTGATCCAGTTATGTTAATACCAAACCTGAACACTCATTGAACTTGGGTGAATGCCTTGAACCCATTCACGTTGGATCACACCACTCCTCACTTTTTCAACTGACCCAAAATACTTTTTTGTCCTCCCCTTTTCCCAACTGTGGAGGAGTTCCCATGACATTGGAAATTGGTGATGCACCAATTCTGATTTTGTGCTGACTGAAGAGTAGGGTTGGAAAAAGTGTTGCTTTTTTTGGGTGCTAAAGGTCACCAGAAAATATATGCTCCAAAATCATTTTACACTCCAAAAGTTTGATCTTGTGCCTCCATCAAAAAGCTGCATTCTAACCGTCTTGACAAATTTCTAACTCTGCTAGCAAATAACTCTGTCTCCATTCAGCAAGAAGCAGGTATCATGTCATACCTGCTTTTAGTAGGTATGACATCAAACCATACTTACACCAAGAATGCCAACATAAACCAGTGGTACTTTTGGCAAAATGTTGCGCTTAACAACAAAAACTGCACTTCGGCACCAAGAACAAAAGCCAAATTTCCAGCCCTGCTGCTGAGAGTTATGCTGATGCACTGCCCCAAAATTCACAAATTCCGTGAGAAAAAAAATACAAACTCCTTGTTTGTAATTTTTGTTTAGTTTGTTAGTGAAATGCATGAAGAGATATTACAGTCTTTAATGGCCAATGGTTATATCATACAATTCCTAATGATATATTGGCATATTTCATAGTTCGCATTAAAATCCACCGCTGCATTCACTGCGACGGATCCGCTGACCTCAGCGTTACGCGCCGCTCACCATAGCTTACCGCCATGTGCCGCCGTCGTTTGCTGTTTTGCAGTACTGTTGTCATGTTTCAGGTGACTGCAACTTGCTCGCACAGTGACATGCATTTTGTACTCACGCCACGCCAGTTTTGGTTCAGGACTGTGAGTAATCATGGTGCTCACGCTACACCAAAAAAAGCATGTCAAAATAGTACTTTTTGGGCCATACACCCACACGTAAAAGTGCTTACATAAGCACAAGAAAAAACTTCACTGAGCACAGAAACAGTGTACCATGAACTAACATGCAGAGTAACCTGAGCGGTGTGGTGTTCGATGAGCACCGGGGGTGAGTAACATGAACGGTCAGTGTAGGATGAACACGAAAATAATGCACCATGAGCTAGGAACGAGTGCGGGCTGAGCGGCGCTGGGCATGCTGAGCGCAAATGGGCGATTGCATGAGCACTGCAAGTATCTAAGTTTATGCAAAAAAATCTCGTGCTACACTGCATATTGTCTTAGCTGAGCACATTAATTGAACAGACCTACACAAAAAAACAGAGTCAAATTGGCACTTTTTTGCACCAAATTAGGCTCAATATTTTTCTCTGAGCGTGACATGGACTACTAAGTACCCATTTTTGGTGTCCTGGATTTGCTCCTGCTGTAATAATGCTGTTGTTAGTTGTGAAAATAAACATAAACGAGAAATAATGCATTGAGACTGTCATTAAATCTGTCCTTGATGTGATGAATTTCATTGGCTATTCATAAAAATAATGCTGTCTTCGCCCGTTCTAGTTCCTCTAGACCCTTCACTGTCGTCATAAAATGTAACAGAGATGGCGCAATGCATGAAATGAACAGGTACATTGCAGCAAATGGTTATCAGGTTCTCATGTAATGGAATAAAACGCTTCAAGAGTGGAGACTTGAAAATGACGAAAAACGGCCAAATATGCATTTTAAAAAACCTCCTGACACCACCTCAGACAGTCACAAACTCCAGTGCTTTACAGTGTGCAAAAGTGAATGCTATAAAGTCATCAGGTTTTTTATTGTACCTCAAACCGTTCCGGTTAAGGGGGCGGGGCTTAGAAAGGCCGCCTCGACCCGGAATAGGGTTAATGTATGATGTGAGTGAGGGAAACTACCAAACCCATTAGCCACCTTCTCTCAGAGACTATGGTTTATTTGGATTTCTGCTCGCATGCTCGACAATGCCGTCAGGCAGTTCGGGTGCCTGATCAGGACGATATCTGGTACGTTTCCGAAGTCAAACCGACATCTGCAATGTCGTAATCCGAAATGATTCGCCTTGCTGGACTGAGCTGGACACGTTAGCTAATTTAATCCATTTAGGATGGCAGCCAGACTTTCAGCCCTCGGATTACATTATGCAGTCCGTGAAACTTCCAAACGGGCCAGGCTCTACGGAATCTGAAATGCGAGCTTCTGAACAACAGAAACAAGCTTCGCCCGTTACAGCTGCCAGCCACCATGTACGGTTAAAAAACCGCATTGGGACATTCAACAGGGCCTTGAGGTATATCCCAATCAGAAGTCTTGGCAGGTCCTTGTTGCACATTCCAGTAAGATGCCCCCTGCATGCTTAAGCGGCTACAAGAATCGCGCAAGTTTATTTTACGGAGTTATGCAGATTTAAGGTAATTTCAGAAAGTCCGCTATTCAAGAAACAACACATTTACATAATTTTATGAAAATAGACAGTGGCAAAGTATTATCATTGGCCAACAGCCTTATAAGAATACAAAAAATAAGCCGTTAATTTTGTTATTTCACTAGAACACAATAATCTGCGCTTCACAGCCTGATGTCTGTTCAGGTCCTGCAGTGAAAAGCTATCAACTTTCTGGGACAGGGGTCTGGGTCCCTATTAACCAGTGAAAGAGCTCTCATACTGCTTCTTTCTTAGAACTACACCTCTTTATCGAGTTTGTTCTCCATAATGATGTAAAGAGGTGTTATTTTGCCAAAGCGCACCTAAATCAGTCCACTTTTTTCTGTTCGCGCATGATGTCCTTTATCTAACACACGTCCATGTACTGCGTTCGCATTTGCTTGCCCAATCAGTCCGTGTTCTGGCCGTTCCGTGGCGGGGTGCAAGAGCCGGCTCCATTGTCGTCCGGCGGACGGGCGGTCGGCGTGTGCAGGAAGGCTGCGATCGGGCGCAGGCCGTCCGGGCCAGACGACCGTGCTCCGCGTGCTCGGCCCGCCGCCTTCATTATGCCCGCGGCAATGGCGCCAAATATATCGCCCGGACAGAGACGGAGTGTGGGCCCGGCCGCCCCGGACCCGCGGCGCCGCCGGCCGGGCGAGCGGGCCCGACCCGCGTCCGCCGAACGACACAGGCTGTCGCCGCGATGCGGGTCGTCCTCGGGCGAAGGCAGCGTCAGGCCGTCTCGTGTGACGGTCCGTCTCACGGAACACCGCGTCTGGGTGCGGAATCCAGCCAGCGCTGTCTCGCTGGTCTCGCGTCTCGCGGAACGCGCTGTACTGGTCTGCTCTGCTTCGTCGGGCAATGTGTTGTAAGATGCTCTGAGCCGTTGCGGTCGCCGTGTCACGAGACGCACTGGTGCCGTGAGAGATTCTTTATTATGAGGTACTGTCTTGGGAGACATGTCGTGTGCGATGGGGAAGTGGGGGGAGGGGCACTGCCTTGTGTGACACGCTGTCTCGCTGGATTCGCAGTCTCCTGGGGCGTTTTGTATCATTAAACCCACTGTGTCATGTGAAACTTTGCCTCGTGTCACAGAAGTCACCATCTCGTGAGATGGTGTTTCGGGAGACACACGAAGTCAGTAGCTCCGACACTGAACACAAAATCGCGGTACGCAGTGAGCCGTGCGTGCCGGCCTTCAATGCAGCAAACTGGGAAACAAGTGAACTAAACGAACCGAGCTGATCGGGCTGCAGGAAAGGTTCCAGTCATACCGCCGGCGCTACCCGACCCTTTCTTGCCTTTGGAAAGTCGCGGCGTCTCGGACACACAGCGGGCTGTTGGCATGGAAGACTGCAGTTCCTCCAGGATGCCGTTCTTCTGGAGAAGCGAATTCGTGTCGAACGAGCCTCGCTCATCGTCACAGCCGCTTTCACCGCGGCAGCCACTTGTTTGCAACACGTGATGGTTTGGGTTGGTCGCAGGGTTTGGTGAACGCTTAGAGCAAATGGACATTGGGTGGAATAATTCAAAAAATGTTGTCCTCAGAACACGGGCAAAAACTGATTGCACACAAACGTACACCACAGTTGTAATTGTACCATTGAAGTGTAACAATGAAGCAAAAATAATAAAAAAATCAAACAACATGTGATCGTGCTTTGAAACTATACGTAAATCTGATATGGTCATTGCATAATGTTTTCAGCCCGTTCTTATGTCGTACCTGGGCACAGCGTTTTGTCGATAGTTGCGAATTTTCGCAGTAGATTAATCTTGCTATTCTAAAGCAAACTCAGACAAGAATAAGACAAACGGGTGGATAAACAATCAAAATTTCATCGTAATTAAAAACGCCTAACACGATACTCGCTGAGGCTGCTCGGTATGTTGCAGCCTTCCAGTTGCTTGTGTTGAGACGCCAGACTCCCTCACTCAGTCATTCTGCAACCAATGAACGCATCTGACTGAATCAAATGATAATCAGTTACCATCGATTATGCAGGTATGATCGCGCAATGTTCTTGGACGTCAGGACTATAGATCAGGTTACAGAGTACATCAAAGGTCATTATTTGGCCGATGAGGAGAATGGCGTTTTCACGCACAGATCTGGGATAGCAGATATCCCAAATCGAAAATGCTTTGAAGCGTATGCATAACAGATCAATACACATCTTCTGGACAAAAATGATGCCCCGAGTCAAACTCGTTCATCTACGACAAGGTGAAGTACATGCTACGTTTAGGCATACCCACTGTGGGCGCATCATATTCCACATACGTCAAAAACTCCATGGAAGTCACGAAACTGTTCAAATAGCCGTTACAACTGGTTTTTTAAGATATGTTAATGCCGTATTTGGAGAAAACCCCAGATACATAGATCTGTCCTATGATGGCCTTGAATGAGATCACAGTTGGTCTCCTTTGACCTGTCATTAAATTTTAATTTATCTGCGCACTATCGGATGTCTCGCAGGAGCACTGTGTCGATGAAAACGACCTAAAATAGAAAAAAGTTGAAATAATACAACAACGGTTTTTATTACGCCTTTACACGTGATCTTAGTTGGCCTCTGCGATATGATTGCCACCGAAATGTGCGTACATGCTGTTCCGAGAGGTAACAAAAACTTGACCGTGCTTCGCCGTTTGGTTGCGGAGTTACAGGACAGAGAAAAACCGGGGCATCTAATGCCCTCTTCTTCCTTCTTCCTCTAATCTTCCGCCCTCCCCGCCGCCGAAAGTTGCGAGCTAAACGTGATTCCTCGTGATTTGACTGTTTTATTTTACACCTGTATGATATCGCTCATCACTCACGGAATTTTTCAGCGGCCGAGTGTTAAACGCGTATCGCCGTAAACAAACCAATTAGAAATGTCCAGAATGCACCAGACGGAAGTCGCCTATCGACTGTCCAGCGTCGGTGGACGCCGCCTGACAATTCAATCATCACCTGCGCCGGCCACCGTCTACCCCAATTACGCACCGCGCCGTCCACGCCGTGCACGACAGGGCTTTTCGCTCAGCGGCGCCGCTGTGGCGAGGTGCTCGTGGCAGAGAACACGCGCGCAGGGAGGGGCCGCGGCTGCTCGTGCAGTCCTCCAGCTAATAGCTTGCGTGCATAGCGATGCGATGCGATAGTCGTGTGGCCGGCAGCGATGCATTCGGCTACGTTATTACAGCGGTTTGCCATATTGCACGATACCTTGAGACACCGGAAGCATTATTGTACTTTATAGGGTATTGCCGGGATTGTGTGCACTGACTGGGCTCAGTGTAGCAAGCTGAGTAAGGCGTATTTAATGCGCGCATTTATTTATGCCTACACCACATGCCATAATCAATGTATAAATGAGCTCACGAGCGCAGACGTACAAATAGGTCAGCATCCACTTGCAGTTAATGTGGTACAACGTCTCGAGAATCAAGTCACACAAATTTTCAGAACCTGATTCAATACTGGAAGATACTTCCAACGACAGTTTCAAATACAATTCCGCACCATGAGAAGTTAGAGAAATTTTGCCTTTTTTGTACACATTTCAGGGCATCTGAGAGGTGCCGAGATAAGATCTCCGGAGCCTGCTGTCTACCTGGAGCAGCGTCGACTGAACACGCAGTTCCTGGTCGGCCAGGCGGACCGCTGAGTACGGCTCGGTGATCCATCCAGCAGCAAACAGACCGCGTGTTGACCCGGCGCCAACACTGACACCGGACCGAGTTGTCGTGGGGAAGGTCAGGATAGCCCTACCAGGGAGAGAGAGAGAGAGAGAGAGAGAGAGAGAGAGAGAGAGAGAGAGGGAAAGAGAGAGAGAGAGAAAGAAAGAAAGAAAGAAAGAGAGGGGCAGGCACAGTGGGGGGAGAGAAACAGTTGGTGGGGGTCGGATAGGAGGTGGGAAGTGGAGTAGCCGACTCTGGGGCTTTTCGTTCGGTACACGGCATCGAAATAAGGTGACTTTAAAGGCGGGCGTCTGAAGTTGAGCTGACGTCGGTTTGTGGCAATGTTTCACAAACTGCACATGCATCCTTTTTACTACCGTGGTAAACTTTTACATGTTGTTAATTATTACATTATACAATTATTAATTGTATGACATATTTGCATGTTAATCATTGTGTTTATATGTTACGATACAGTTTTTCATACATAAACATAAGCAGTATTTATATGCGAATAATTTGTCGTCTTCGGCAAGACATATCATTTTGCCATAAAATGCGTACCAGCTTAAAAGAAAGCGCGATGATGATCCGTCTTAGTACTTGCAACTCATTGATATCTTATATTTACATATTTCGCCACTGGCATCCGTCTTCCGTCGAAGCTACCCCGAAGAAGTCAATAAGTAAAGGATATTAAGGAAATACGTACTATTAAGACACGATGAAGTTAAAAAAAATACTGGGTATGAAAATCCAGGGCAGTGGTAGTGGTTCAAGAACAGGAACCCAACCCAACGTTACCGCTTGTATGAAGCTGCGGACCGATGTGAGACAAGCTTGATGAATGGAATTTGAGAAAATGGGTGTAACGAAAGGTCCCCCATCGAACACTGCAGCTGTTCTGGTGCTGCGCATAAAACACGGACACTCAGTTTGAAGGAAACGGGTAAAGGATAGATCAGGAAGAGATTATTAGATCGCAGGGAGGTAAAACGTACTGACGAAGCACACCTCCGATATCTGTCAAGTCATTTGTACTGTTTTGTTAATGAAGGATCGTTCTAAAAGTGAATTTAAATGATGGAAAATGCTTCAGTTGTTGTTTTGAGCATAATGAAAAGTCACTGAAACATACCTTTTATTTCTTTATTTATTTTTTTGACTCAACCAGATAAGTAGGGTTTAACCGATGTGCAACAGAAGTTGATTTAAATGTTTCGTGGACTGGATTATGCTGCTGGTAATGAGAAGTTTTTCCCTCTACTCTGCTGCTGTATTTGAGCAAGTTTATGCGTCAACGCATACCGCACTTCCGAATGTAAACAGATAAATTAACGAGGCTTACTTCCCGCATTTGTTATCGATCTGATTGTTTTCGTGATGAAGAATCACCGTAAAAGGATATCCTACGATAAAAAAATATTGGAATGATTATTCCAAACACCATGAAATAATACGAAAACCTGTTTTGATTGCTTTACAGGCCTAACTAAATCAGTAAAGTTTAACCTAATTTCACACAATCGAGAGAGCGTAAACACGTCTCCTCGTGTTGACTTCCCAACGCGACGGAGTCCCGGCAAGGCGCGTGCCAATATTTCCCACAGGTGCTATGGTACGCAGCGCCGACCAAGCATGTTTACATGTACCGAGTGCGAGATGGACGAAGCCCGAACTCTTAGAAGCTATGCATCTTTGATGCGATCTTACCCGGGCGTCTCCAGGGAGACGCGACAGAGTCGGGCTATACGCCTCCTCGGAAAGTAGACGGTGAACAAAGCCAATGCCGGCCCGATAAATCCGTGACGCTTCGGCCATTTTACGGACGTGGACGTCTGTCACCCTGAGGCACGGCGGCAAAGGTGGGGATCCCGTAGGGGTGGGTAGAGGGAGGCTGACGCCGACATTTAGTCAAAGATTTCTGACGATTTTTTAAGTGCTCAATTTCTTGGAAAATTTCGGATTCAGAACGCTCTTTCACTCCCCTCCCACACTGTTTTCCACTATGTCTCATTCAAAATCGTGAATTCACGTCCGCTCGTAATGTACCTGCTGTTTGCCACCGCACAGTAATCGGACACTTCCCGATCTTCGTTATCGCAGTGCAGGTTTTCATCACGAAGTGCACGAACAAAAAAGATGACGAAATTGTTCCGATGTTTCGTCCAAAAGCGGTCGGTGTTTTCCGAGAAATTCCTGTCATGCCATAGGCTAGATAGGCCACCCGAAAGTTGTTCTGTTGCAGTGACAGGAAGCAGGCAAAGTAAGGAACGAATGCAAATAAGGACGAATGTTGAACATGAATATTCTTTGATGTGCTTCTCAGAATTAGCCATGTAGGTTAGGCCGCAATGAAACGCTATTGTGAATGCCATAAAATGGAACGAGAAACGGTGAGATGAATTGGTGCTGCGCTGTTCCCGAAATATTTCCCATTTTTACCCCGCTGAAGTTTTCTCGAAAGTTGCCGCCAATGTCTCAGATAACAGGAAGCCATAAAATGCAATAGGGAATCATCCAAATGACTTGCTTGCCACTTTGCTAAAAAACCCGCTATACTGCCTGTTGGGCAGCCGAATAAAATGGTATGCAGAAACCAAAATTTTACATTTTTTAAACGACAGCGAAAAACATGTAAGATACCATCGAAATCAAACGTATCATTTTCCTCCCATCTCTCCCTCTGTCTCTCCCTCGCTCTCTCACTTTTCCTTCTCTTTTTCTTCCTCTCCCTTTCCTCTAAGTCTGTTTAAATGGTGCCCTTCCGGACGCAGAGATGGCCGACAGCGCAAATATTGGACATGTACGGAATATCTCCACCACTGGCAGCTGTTCATACACCCCTTTTGCAAGTCTGTTTGAGTACGTATTTAACCCTTTTACTTTTTAAAAAATGTTGGGAGATGGAAACACGTCCATTCATGCAACCTAGGAATAAGAATATAAGACTGCTAAATCTATAAATAGTCTTAACCCGTCCCCGACTGGGGGGGGGGGGGCAGTTGACTGCCCCCCCTGAGGTTTTCTGGGATTGCGAGAGAACCAACAAACACAGAGTCACAAAACTTTGTGTACCTTTTGCTTCATTCATTTTACATCTCGTGTCAAAATTTTGACCTCTTTTGGTAAGGCGCCTGACCTAGGTCAGGTCATACAGACCTATGTCCACAAAAGTTTAGCGCACTCTAACTTTTTCGCAAAACAAGATATCTCAATAATGCTTTCAGGGATTAGTGATCGTGATAGATGCGACAAATCTGGTATCTCAGATTTTTCGCAGTTTTCCGGGTCATTGACCTAAGGCCAAGCACATTTTTAACAAATGTCGTTTTTTTCGGAAATTGACGGAATATTTCATAACATTTTTAGTGTGAAGTGAAGCACCATCTAGTTACCGTCATTGAGCAAATTATCAATGACTTCCAGCCACTGACCTGACGTCAGGTCACGAATAACTGTAGTGAGCCAAAATGCACCACCGTCAAAATCGACGATGAATTACTCAGAACGGGTAGCAAATGGCAGAACTAGCTTGCACAGACGTAAGTAATACCAGGAACCTCAAAAAATTTGAAAAGTAGCATATTTTGGAAATAAACAGGCTCTCGCAAATAAAGCTCCGCCAATTTTGTAGATTGGTAACTAATGAATTTTTCCAAAATTTAAGCATGAAAAACCATCACAAGAACCTCTAAGACCAATAAAATATACAAAGCTCGTCTTTTTTCGCAAAAATAAAGGAACGCTAAAATTAGTTCCCGTCAATTTGTGACCGCATACGGCAGCAGCGCACGCAAGCGCTGTCGGGAGAAATGCGGTGTATTAAACGCAACGTTTCGGCGTATATATTGAACAAAGCTGGGAAATTAGACGTGTATCGGAATCCGCGGACCTTTACTTGTGCTCTGGTGCCTTTACCTATGCGTTTTTAGTCACAGCCCTTGAGATTCAGGCCATTTCTCGGCCTCATGCAGTCGGCTATGAGAAAACATATATATAAGGTGTAATTGCTTACATATTATCTAAAACTAAAATGAGACTAGTTTCGAGCTTTACTCGTCACAAGCTTTCCAACGGTATGCTCATTTTGATCGTGCGACCAACCGTTCGTGAGTTATAGGGGGAGGGGCGGCCAACTACCCCCCAGTCGCCCATGTTCGAAACGGACCGACGGTCGTGCGCGGGTTAAAGAACATATAGTCTGGAGTCGATTGATCACTCTCTCTCTGTATATATATATATATATATATATATATATATATATGTTGTATTTGTGTACTCCAACCGTCTTATAGTGAGACAAAACTGAGACCGTTGTACACCGGCTGCGTCGGTGCACGAAAACGGCTGACACAGTTCCCGTTATGACGCCATAGCTCGTTACCATGGCAACGTAGAAGAATTTTTCCACCATAAGATGCGGAAAGGATGCCCCAGAAGGTACACCAAGTTTCAGATGGATCAAACAAACCGTTCGAATGTTGTCCTCGGAAAACCTCAAGAGGTTGCACCAGTCCCCCAGACTATACGGGCGAGGATTGAATTCGAAGCGATGAAGGAATGACGAACGCAATAGTGAGACTGAACAGAGCATTGGTCACCTTGACAGGTAAGTCAGTTTGGCAAAGTTGCCCGATAGGAGTTATTCCCTACGACTGAAACACTGGCATGTAAGCACAAATATTAAGGACGAGCGTAGAGGATGAAAAGTGTTGGGTGCGTTCATGAGAGAGCCCTGGAGGTCGCTGCGGGACGGATCGCTATGTACTTGCTATGAAGTGGGACGCATAAAAGTGTGATGGATTGGTGCTACGCTGTTCAAGACAGCCTTCCCGGATTTACCCCGCTAAACTTCTCTTCAAAGTTGCCGCCATTGGGGCACATAAAGGAAGCCATGAAATGCAATAAAGAACGATTCAAATAAACCGATGGCCATTTTGATGAATATCCTGGTAGATCGGCTGTTGGGCAACCCAATAAAGAACAGAATGCAAAAAATTTCATTTTGTATTCGTCGCTTTCAGAGGGAGAAAAAAGTGCCATCTTGGGTGCATCTAGTTCTGCTGCCTCCCTCTCGACAGCAAAGTCACATAACACCAGCGGAAGCAATATGTTCTGCCGTTGTCTCGGCTGTTTGCCGTGTTTTTGCCCTGCGGCGGGGAGGCGGCGGGTGTGCTGCTCGGCCGCCAGGCAATCACCGTTTCCTCGGCACGGCCGGCGCCCGGTGGCTCGATGCTCCGCGCTCGGCGAGAACTCGGCCGCCAGTGAGGTGCAAGGAATCGACGGATGTGAGTTTAATGCAGTTCATCTCATATTATCTTATATCATATTATATTATCTCATATCTCATCTCATATACGTATTTCATCAAAAGAGGGCAAAATGCAACGAACGTCTGACTTTTGCTGAGACGGGCGGAGCGGCGTCGGCCGCGGAGTGATGAGTCTACAATACCACGGCATGCCTAAAATTAGACTTCGTGTTGGATAGCAACTCTTAAAATGCTTCTAGCGCATCTAAGTTGCGATTTTTAGCTAATCCAAGGTCATTCTAGGTCATTAACTTTAGATTACCTTAGATGACCTAAGATGACTTTGGATGTCCTAAGATGACCTTTATATGTTATTCGACAATAGTGCTTGCAAATTGTGAAATGTGGGACGCTACATTTTACTTCAGCATCTATCACTATCTGCAAAAGTGCTTCTGCAGCTACGAGAACGCATTTAAGCCGACGACATGACCATAATTGACCTAGCATGACCTCGGACTCCATGGGTAAAATGGAATCATGTGGTGCACAGAAAGACTCATAATTGGTTGACGAACACTGTGATACCCGTTTCGTTTCATCATCATTTACTCTTTGGCGTTTATTTGCGCTTAAACTAGAAAAGTAATACTTTCCGATGATTTTTGGCATTTGACCTGGCCTGGAAGGTTATCCGTTGACCTGAGGCGTTAAAAAGGGATACCAGTCGCGAGATCTCGTCACGCGCAATACGCTGTTTTTTTTCGCGACGCTCTAGGACGCACGGTGTGGAAATGGGCGGGGGTCGTATCACCCCCCTACCCCCTATACGTCCACTTTTACATATCACACCCCCAAAGACGGGCGAGGATTAACTAAACGAAATTACAAAATTATTTTGGTTCATCTGAAGTCAGGACACGCAGCCAAGTAAAGGTCAAAAATTGAAATGCATCTCGGAATATATAATTTATCTAAGGCCATGCCACGAGGCCAGGTCATTATCAAAAGTCAAAACTGTTTCTCAGTATGTAACCTTCGCTCTGATCACCTTAGCCAAAAAAACAGCAATGATGTAAAACGCCATCTGACCGTTCACTGGTGTGTCAAGTTTCAGGTCAATATCAAGTCAAGTCATGAAGAGATACCTTCAAAAGTGTGGTCGCGCTACCCATTTCTTTTTTCTTTTTTTTGCAGAGGACAGGCAATTAAACGCCGCTGTTTTCTTGTTCAACGCCTAATTCAAGGCTAACATAGTGCAAAACAGCGTCAGGGGATGACCGAACACACTTTCCTATGGTTTTTTGGTTTCGGTGCCTTCTAGGTAGTCTTAAACCTGTGTTCTGACAAGAAGTTTATTGGCTTTGGTACACCTTGTTCTGCAAAAAAATTGTTTTCTAGGGTGTTGGCAACCAGCACGTGGCAGGAGCGACAGCCATATGCACAAGCATTACTGAGGGATCGCAGCTGTATTGTACTGTATTGTAGTGTATTGACGGCAAAAGCACTCTTCGTTGTTAAGATGACTATGCCGAATGCCGCGGTAAAATTAAAAGAAAAGACGTGTTAAAAACGACACTCAGCAAACAAAAACAGGCTAAATAAAAGCACACATACTGGAAATCACACACCCAGTAGGTCCACCTAGAATTCTAAAATCCGTTCAATGCACGTTTAAAGCAGCTACCGACAAATTACGCAGGGCAGTGGGCAGCGAATTTTACAGCATCACAGCGCTGTACAAAAAACGTCGCCAGCCTGTTTTAGTCTTCACACATAGAAGAGCTAGATCAGTGTCTTGGCACGTGTGACGGGAGCTAACACTCAGCCAACTCCAGCTCTGAGTTGGCCTGAAGTTGAGAGGCGAGAGCTCGAGGTCTGCCGCTACTGTGAATTTTGTGGAGAAAATCTGGAGAATGCATTACTGGCCGCTGCTATCAAAAGCATAGGTTTAATGGATGTGCAAATAATTTGGAACTGGCTAAAATATTTCCTGCATCTTTCCCCAGTTCATCCAAGTCCATCGTCTGTATTAGCCAATATCTAAAATGTTACATCGGCAATGCATACATCACATGCATAAAACGATGCAAGACCGGGTACGCCCATGGAACTGTCTACGACAACGTTACTATGTGAAATGTCATGATCTACACGTAGGAGAAAGCATCGCGTACCACTCTATAAGAATGTAGACCATGACCTCTAGGACTCTGGAGCTCTAGACAATGGCCGTAGCGCTGTTTACTGCCTTTTCCAATGGTGATCTAACTTAAGTTGCTCATGGATGGACAAGATTGATGGACATTCCCGCAACCATTCATATCTTTCCTGCACAAATGGTCTTCTGAGCTGAGCTGGGAGCACCGATACCTATGGAATTATCCCAAGGAGGTGTAAGCAAATAAATATTTTGGGGTATTTTGTCCCAATGTTCTAACTGAAGCAAGTTTTATTAGACGATAATGAAATGTTGCACCTAAGCACATTCCTCCCAGATTACCCATTTCCGTATAAGGTCTTTGTTGGCTTTTGGTAGATCAGTAACTGCGTTTCCAGCGCTCATGCTGTTCTATTATCTTCTAATATTTGACAGCGACATTTTGGGCTTGTTTTTTTATACCAGTCTGTTCAAAACGTTCAAGATTTCGCGAAATGGCAGTTCACCACTGTACAACAACACGGAACAACACGGGCAGTTCCATGATGCCAGTTATCCGGGTCTTGTGTATACACAAAGCGGCAGACCATGTGAGCTTCATGTACAACCGTATATACATGGCGTTAAAGACCCTGAAAGATGGGCATTGTCATGCATCGTAAGCATAGCCTATCCTTGAAATGGTCGTCCAGAGGCGGACTTATTGTGTTTGTGGTGCACACCCTCCGTTTGTTAGTCTCCTTTGTTAGTTAGTTCCAAGTGACCTTGGATTCATTTGGAATGATCTCGTGTGCATTTAATATTATCTGCAAACGTTTTCAATCATTTGAATTCACTCTAATTAAAAAAAAAATCATTTTATGGGTATTACGATATAGGGTACGCGCACTGACATGTTAGGTCATAGCCCCGTGACCTGACCTGCTATGAATCTGAAACTTGATACACAGGTATAGGGTGCCTTTCTACGTCATATATATTCCGAGTTTGGCATTTGAAAAAACAGCGCCGAAATTACTGCTATAAAATTTTGACTTTTGACCTTGACCTGACCTTGCAAAGTGACCTCGCATAAAGAAAATGGTATCTGCATGTTGCCCAACTATTTTGCTATGCATCCATGTAAGGTTTTAAGTTCTATCTTAAAAACATTATTTTTGACAGACATTTTCCTTTTACCTTCAACAGGGCCAAAAATGGCCTGAGGTGCCTCCCAAAAACGTTGCCTGGCTCCGGCCCTGTGCAAAATATAGTTTTGAAATCCTGTCACGGTACGTAGCAAGAATGGCTAGGAAAAGTCACCAAGTTTCGTGAAGCTGCGTCAAAAACCCTGGAATTGACAAGCAAAAAACCTGAGGAGGGGCGGGTTTAGCCCCCCCTGCCGGAAATAGGGTTAAACATGCCATTGGTCGCTAATAAATGTGGAGGAACATTGATGTATGCCATTGCATATACTATGGCTCACGTTTCAAGTGTGATCTCGCGCAAGTATGCCCCTTTATATTTTATAATAAAGCAACCATATGCAGAAAAACCAGGACTTGCAGCTATTGCAATAGTGTTGCGCAGCACAGCTATTGCACAACTTTTGCAATCGTGTTGGTGCAACCTCCCCTGATCTTTTTCGCAAGCTGTCCGAAGATGACTTCTCTGCTCCCTCTGATATTTCGCACACCTTATTTGCATTTTTGCGTCAACAAATTGGATACAAACAGGAGGGCGTTTCTTCCTAGGTTGCAGCTCCAGTTACGACCCCCTTTCTCGAGAGGATGCCATAGAGGAAACCTGAAACGCCTGGTAGGCTGTCATCGTACAGCCAACGTTTTGAACATTGTATGGTACTAAGTCTTAGTCAATCTTACTGGTGTCACTCACGAGCTCAGCGACCTTTGCACGAACCTCTGCACGATGGTGGCGGTCATCTTGCATCAAAATAGCAAGGTCGCAAGGTCACTGATCTATTTGTTTTTCAACGCATTTTCATTTTGCACACATTCGAAGACCACGCGGAAGCGTGGAAGCTTTCTCGTCGCATACGTCCTGAAGTTTCGTTTTTGTTTTCGATTTGCAAGAAACTCCGAAACTCTAGTTTCAAAATGCTACACGCGGAAGCAAACCGCCAGGTTTCAATTCTCCCAGAAGTGACGGCAATTGATCATAATGGTAACCTCTTCAGCACGCCCTAATACAACGCAGGCAAATGCCGCTGCCAGTGCGGGCGGCATGTAAGTGATTTATTACCGGCTGTCGTCCGCCTAATAAATGGTGTGGCGCCGGGAATTTTAAGTGCACCTCATGCTGTGCGGCAGAGCGGAGCGCGGACCCATTTCGGCTGTCGGCAGGGGCGCGGTGGTGCCGCGTCGGCAGCCGCCGACACGCGAGAAACGACCGCCCGCCATTAGGACGGCGGCACCCGGCCGTCATCCGCCCACTGTCGAGCAGGCGCCGCCACTGCCCCGGACACCGGTCTCCTCGGCGGCCAGCGGCCGGCGGGCAGGCGAGCTCCCCACACGTAACGGACGTCCGGCCCTCGGGAGACGGCGGCTGCAGCTGCGGAGCTGCCGCAGCTCCGCCCGCCGCGTCAGGGAGGGTTTGGTGTGCGCGCGTCCGCCGCTCGGTTCCGCGGTAGCTTGCGAGCGTGCTGCCTCCTACATGTCATGTCACCTTGTCGACGTGGACTCGCGTGTCATGTTCTCTTACCGTCGGAAGGGACGTACAGGAATGTGTATATGAGGTACTGGGATGGTAGGGAAGGGAGGGAGTGTGAGAGAGAGAGAGGGGGAGAATCTAAGGAAAGTGATGTGGCTTACCTACAACCTTAATCGGAAAACGTCATCCCTGAGTCCCTGATTTAAGATTATCCAGGCACATTTTTCCTAGGAAACACAAATCTAAGTCGTTTTGTTTTACAGATTTGACATGAACTTTGAAATGGACGGGACTGGGGTCAGGGACGGTCCAAACTAAGAACAGCATTTTATACTGGTAATGGTCCCTTTGCCTAATGGACGTAGACATGCATTTTAGATTTAAAGAAGGGACAGCCTTAATAAAATTTACCTCGGGTATGATCCACAGGGCCCACAAATCTTCATACATATATAATATAATATATAATATAATATAAATAATTTACGGTCGACTCGGCTTCACGTCCTGGCAGTGCTGGAGCGGCAGCGTACGTTGTTCACCGACGTGCGGCGCGCGGTTCGCACCGTAGTTGTGACGCACATGGCTGGAGCGGCCAGTCATCAGTTGACGTACCTAATGACTACATCACCAAGTGCTACAAGTCCTCGACAGACTGCAGTTTGCCTAGCTAGTGCTGATGACTGGGTGACTGGCTGGCTGCGCGATAGCGGAATGCTGCATGTGATTGCTTCCGGGGTATGAGCGATAACGCTGGACCGTGTTCAGACGACATTACCCACACGGTGTTACTGGGCTTGGCTGACAATGGATTTTTCTGACCCAGCATGGAGACGACGACGGACGGGCTCTGTTGACATACCTGAACTTATTGGTTCCTAGGGCGGCGCAATAAAAGAAGCAGACAAGCTACACGAGTCCCGCTCCTTGTTTGAGCTCGTTCAGCAAGACAGTTTATGATCTGCAATAACAATCAGAGGGTCGTTCGACCAAAAGGAAACGCGTCGTAAGCGTGCGAGTTACTCGCCTCGCGACCTTGCGTCAGTGTCTGTCGGCCCAGGCCAGCACAAATACCAGACCAAAACGAACACCGGTAATGTGGCCGCGGAGCGCGGCCAGCAGAAAGGCCCTGATGAATGTGGCGGGTCGAGTGCTGTGTCGAGTGTCCTTCCGATCTTCCCCTACCGGACTGCGCGAAGATGCCGCCGCTACCTCATGTAATTTTTTCAGTCGCTTTTTGTGCCAAAGCTCAGTGTTTTTGCGTCGGCGCTGGTCGCGGCGTCTTTGGGGCGGTACGGCGGGAGTGGGGGGGGGAGGAGACGGAAGTGGGCCCTGCTGCGCCGGGACAGAGTATTGCACGGACCGGATCGGTGGCGGTGCCAGGCGGCCGGCAGTCAGGGCCATCCATCACGCCTGACCGCCTGGTCTGGCCGGCCCGACTCAGGCCACAGCCGCCTCCGGACTGGCGCGGTGGGGGGGGGGGGGCGAGGTCAGGGTCACAGACGAAGGACGTTGCGTTATGGTGCCCAACCGACGAGGCCAAGGTCGCAGGCGAAGGGCCGCTGGACACCCAAGACAAGGCGATGGGAGAAAAGGCCGGGGAGGGCTGAAAAGGCTGTTTCCCGACCAAGACAGGGCCGGGAAACAGCTCCATCTCGTGCCTGCTATGTCGCCGGTGGGGGTCGCAGAACCCGGGCCATCCATAACCCCGGCTACAAAGCGTTGTAACAGTTCTGTGCTGCATGGTGAGTGGAGCTATTTTGACGACAGCGGCCAATTCACCGAACAACTTGAATCAGACGGTAATTGCTTTTGAGCATTGATAAACTATGTAAGATTTGCTTGTGGTATACGCTCTTATGTACAATAAATGAACACTGGTTTCAGGAACGTTAAGTGTCTTTGTTTTATATCCGGTAATTTCAAAAGGCGCTCCTACGGTAGGAGACCTGTTTGGTTCACGTAACTGTCCTGTTTTCTCATCGCTATTGGTCATTGTTCGGAAAGTAAAGCCCAGCACAGGTTCATCCTGTTGCCGGAAAAAAGCGCTACAAGCGGTCGTCATGTCCCGGTGTTAGCTGCTTCGCTACAACGTCGCGAAGCAGCTAACATCGGATGTCCCAGAAATAAGGAAACAATTTTTAAGTCGCACAAATCAGTTTGCTATTCAGCACAGACGAATTTAAGACCCCTAGCTGCAACCAGAAAACGTAGGAGTTTTACATGGACATCAATGCATTTACTTCAAAACGGCATCGGACGTGCGATATCAATTCTGAGCAACACGGAACAAACACATTTATCATTTTCCCTCGACCTGTGCTCCACGGTATTGCAGGCATGTCTTGATCGTGTTGGTTACAACTCTTCAGTAACATGTTGGCGGGTCTCCTTGGAGACGGATGCAGACCGCCTCCAGAGCTACCTTCCAGCACTGACCTTGGTGTCGTCTTGAAAACCTGGTCCTTCGCGTGACCCCAGACAAAACAGTCCAGAAGGCTAAGATCCGATGAGTGAGGCGCCCAGCTGTTGTTGAGCTTGAGTGAGATGACTCTTTCCCAAACGTCTCGCAGATCAGGCGTCTTGTTGCAGTTGCTGTGCGGGGTAGAGCGCCATCTTGCTGGAACCACCCCGAAGAGAAGTCTTTTGTGTCACGACGGAGGCAGACGGCAAACTTGCGGATGAACTCGCAGTAACCGGTCTGGGTCACTGCCACAGTTTCTCCATGGTCTTCCTCGAACCAAAAAGGCCCGATGATCCCTCGTGAGCTCATAGCGAGCCACACCGTGCATCTCTTGCTGTGTGGCTGCTGCTCCACTGTGTGATCGTCGAGGTAGATGCTGCCCCAGTGTCGGTAATTTTGCCTGTTCACCGCACCGTTGAGACAAAAATAGGATTTACTTGAGAATCAGACGTGTTTGATCCGCCCACTGTTCTGGTGCATCTTGTCCTCGAACCAATGGCACATTTTGATCCTGGCCGCCTTGTCATCCTCGCTCAGGGTGTTCTGAACATGTAGTTTGTATGCATGGAGGCTAAGGTTTTCCTTCAAAATGCGGTGGACTGCCAACTTCGACATTCCAAGGGCCAGTGAACGTCGACGACAGGAGTCTTGGGGGTTGACCTCCACGGACACCTTCACCAAGTCGATGCTGTCCCTAGACCGCAGCGATGGTCTTCTGGCTATGAAAAGATCAAGCGCAGACCCGTACTCCTGCAACTTCCGCACCAAACCCAGCATGCATCTCCTGGTCCGTGCGTTTCGCCGCTTAAGCTCTCAGCGGAAGAGGTGTGCAGCAGCAATTCGCGAATTTGTTTGGAAGTAAAATTCGATCAACTTGGTTCCTTCAGATGATGTGAAGTACGTGGTGACTTGAAGATAAATATGCCACTGAAACAAGGTAATTAAAAAACGCACTGACGGAATCTCCCAGATCTGTAGATCACGGCGCAACGTTATCTTTCCTATTTTAACCATTTTTTCACGTGCAGCTTATTTTAAGTGTATCCCTACCTTTGCGACACCCTGTATAAGGATTAAAACTCAACTGTTTTTTTCAGTTTCCAAAAAAATTAAGGAACACTGAGTTCTTTCACCGTGCGGACACATGCAACCGATGCGTGGGAAACAACGACAGTCTTATATGTTGAACGAATGTTTTATCAACATGAAAAACGTTACAATGTCCACTGTGAAAACATACAGATTTCCATCGGTTAAAAGCCAAACCTGACGCCAGCGACTACAAACACAGACTGCGCGAGCGTCTCGACCGGGGATCCAGTCATATGGCAGCAACGGCACACATTTTACAACTAGACCATAGAGTCCCATGCTAACATGCCATTTTCCGGAGCCACGGCCTTTTAACCCTGCAACATGCACCCAAATAGATGCAAAAGTAGAAAGATATGAAGCTTCAACATTCTTCTTTTAATTTCTGGATTCGAAAACGTGCGCCGTAAGGTTCATTTTCGAGCCATGAAGCAAAAAATTAACACATGCACATGCCGCGATAGTCCGGCGTGAGTTCGAATCCCGTTGCCGCCAACTCTTTTCCAGACCGGTTGAGGTGCAATATAATGTGAATATGGTCACCGACTATTGTACTGAACGTCCTTTGGGCGATCCAAGATCAAACAGGATTCAAAAACGAATATATATATATATATATATATATATATATATATATATATACACATACATACATACGTCTTGATCTGAGGTGATTTACAGTTGCATTTCACTCCCAGTGACCATCACATCTTAGCCGTAATACGGTTTGACATTGTTAAAGCCCATCAGAATATGAATGTACATCTCACATTAGATCTAAACACAAAAGCGTCACAAAATATGCCGAACAGTTACCGTCTCCGAACGCTGGCAACGCACCGCAAACACTGCACATCTACCTGTTTATGAAATGGCGTCTTAGAAAATCGCGCTTGAATTTTGGCGAGAAGCTGTAAACGTTGCTTAGACTTGTCTCTGTCATGATCAGCATGCGAACTCCACATGGACTTTCCAGTGAATGGACTCCACTGGAAAAACAACCTGTGGACTCCACAGGTTGTTTTCGCCATCAGTCACCAAGCACACGTAGTTTGTGTTAATGACGATCACCCAGGCGTCCCTTGTACGCCAACAAATGTTTAGCTCGCTGTACACTTACGACGAGTACCCCTGCTATTTTACTTATTCCTTGTTCATTTTTCTTACACAAAACAGGGCAATGGCGATTATGGCAATTATCTGAGTTGTTTCTTTACTAGTTACTCGTGTACTGACAACCCATTTGTTTGTGTTTCTAACAATGGCTCTGGTTAAACATTTAGCATCGTCGAAATGAGTTTACAGTATCGCCCAAGAATCGACTGTCACCTTTCATCTTTTACTTCCAAATGACCGTTCCGTGGTGAACAAGTGTGAGGTTAGGGGAGAAGGAGGGGGAGGTGGAGTTGAAGAGCACAGTGAGCAGCTCACTCGCAGTCTGGTCGCAGGCCGACAGCTCCCAATTGCCGCCGATACGAAGATATTGGCCTGGCCAGGGACGGCCTCGGCGCGATGCAGTCCGGCGGACGGTGGCCGCGGGGGCCTGTCGCGGAGGAGGCAGCCGGCTGTAGCAGGCCGGAGACACCTGACGGCTGCTGACGGCTGCCGTGATGGCGTCTGTGCCGGTCTCGGAGAGGTGCCGGTCTCGGCAGATGGCGGCGGCCGCGGTCAGTGTCACCGGCGCTGGAGGCTCCGGTGACGACGCGCTGTGGTCGGTCGCTGAGCTTCGGTCCGCCTCCCCTTGCCGTGCTCCAGTGACGTCAGAACTCAATCATTCTCGAAAGATTCCTGATGGGGTCTTTTTGCTAACCTCCCCGTCTTCCGTTCCGCGGAGTATTTCAACTGCCGAGAGACCCGTAAGCAATTCTGGTAAGGTTCCAAAAGCAACGCGTTATAGCCGGATGTGCATTCAATAACAACGTTCCAGACTGCATTGCATAGTTACGTGCTAGACTTTAGTGCCATCTTTACATCAGCTATCAAGACTTCTATTTGCTCCACCCCTTCTTATTTAACTCGCTTTGTCTTCATCTCTCTCTCTCCTCCACTCCCTCCTTTCTCTCTCCCTCTTTCTTTCCCTCTCTTTCCTTCTCTCCTTCTCTCTCCGTCTCTCCCTCTCTTTTCTTCTTTCCTTCTCCCTCTGTCTCTCTCTCCCACTCTTCCGTTTATTTTTCCCTTTCTCTTTTTCTTTTTCATCTTTCTATCTCTCTGTCTCTTGCCTCCCTCATTCTTTTCCTCTCGACAGACAAATCGGGGGCGAAACGCAGATGTACCTAAGCAAAATAAAGCAAAGAACTTGCATCCAGGCAGCTTTTATTCGCGGAAATTGTTTCCCTTCTGGATAAAACTCCACAGATAAAGTGGCCGACGCACGCTATGCAGATGGGATGTGCCACGTGGCCGTTTCTTTCAAGCGAGTGCGGTGGCATAAGGCAACTGATAGCATCGACCGCTGTCGACTGGCAACGGTGGTCACAATCTGACAGAACTTTTCAGACGGATCGTCATTGATGCAAGCAAAACTAGGCTCTGCCGTTGGCCTGCAATATTTTGAAGTTCGGTCCTGCTTTTTTCATGCTCCTGTACCGGGGTCATATCTGGGTCGGGTATCGGATATCCTTAAAAACATGACAATGGGACGTAAAGGTGTTGAGACGGCTTGCTCCTCACAAACGATGTGAACTGTTTTAACAGCTGCTTGGTGGTGTATAAAGCACTTCCTTCCAAGAATCTACCTCTTTTCATTTCATATACATTAGCTGTCTTAACAAGATCGTAGGGCTCCGTAAAGGTGGAGGGAAGGTATGGACAACGCAACACCTTTTCGTAATAAAATAGCATCTAGATTCAAATCAAGTTTGGCACTGGAATGCATCGCCGCCGCCATACTGTTGTTGACTTTCTTGCAACGGTACGGCACCAGTGGTGTCATTAATCTAACGCTCCCGGCAAAGGAAAAACAGACCAATGGCTGTAGCAACAATTCCCCTTTCGCTAGGAAATGGATGACACTTTCCAGGGACGGAAAAGTTTGAGGGATTTAGAGATGATGCAAAGTTGGGTGTTTAGATATGACGCAGTTTTGGACTTTGCTATAAATGGAATGCAAAAACGGCTGTTTATTTGTACTTTATTTTTTATTGCAAGCTATATTTTTTGCGTCTGGAAAAGAAAAAAAAAACATGCTGAGACCCAATGATCCACGCCAACCGCTTTGTTCCAAGGTTTCCCCCAAAATATCTACGAAAAACATTAATACATTACTTCAAAAATGTAACCAAACAGAAGAATTTGAATGTGAAAACTTCTGCATTCAGAATAAGAGTTTTCCCATATGCCACACACTTTTATTAACCTTGAAGCTGCTTTTGTTTGTTCACGAGACGTATCGTTTTGAAAATTTGGGGCGTGATGATTACATGTAGGATATCATGCACAATTTCATCGATGTGTAAAGGGCTGTTTTCCGAAGACCAAAGACGCCTTTTCATACAGGGATACGAGGCGAAATTAGCGGCAAAGTTTTGATAAGTTTTCTGTAATCCTCCGTGAGCACTCACTGTCCACCTCCTTCTCGAAAGCGGCCACACTGAACAACCCATCCCTGATAAATCCACATTGACGCTGCATGTGGCCTGGAATCATACAAACGCGCCAGCTGGACCCAGCTTATCGATCTCCCGTCGATCCACCTTACGCTTTGGTCGGATCAGAATGGTCTTCATCTCGGACTGATCGCGAAGACAGACTCACTTGCGATGCCTCGTGGGCAGCCAGAAGCATGGAGGTGGCTAAGTGGCTTCTCATGTGACCGGCGACGCCCACAGCGGGTCTGGAAGTGTGAGCGGCAGAATGTGCTCAGCAGAGCCGGATGGTGCGGTGCTGATGAGCGGCGATTCAGTGTTGGGCCCGCACGGCAGACTCGTGGCAGCGGCTCGAGTCAATAGATGTTTGTGTTTGTGTGGTCTAGTGGGGCAGGCTGCCGTGTCTGGCGTACTCTGCTTCTGCTCCTCTCGAGTGACCTGCTACGGCGAGATACGGATTCACGCACGCCTTTTTGAGAGACTTGGAGAAAACCAGCTGTGAAATCTTTGTGACTGAGAAGTGCTGGGCCCATGACGCACCCTGAGCGACTCCTCGGTGTCTTCCAAATTAAATCGGTGCTTTGAAGACGAAAATGACAATTATGAGACCTACATGACAGACGCATGTCCTTCCCTTTACATGGGGGTCGTGAGCCCAAAAATAAGTTCCTCATATTCCAAGGGAAGTGTGGCTCTCATCGGTTTCCATTCCTGGCAAAGTTCTGTTTCTAAATTTCAAGTACTGCCCTCGTCTCATCTATTTTTAGCGCCAAAGGTGCTGAATGCAAGCACTACTTGCTAGCACTGCTGGCTGCTAATTCGGCCTATCCTGGTTCCGAGCCGCATGTTCCGTGGAACAGCGCTTTATGCTCACGGGGAGTGTGTGCTTTCATTTTTATTACGCTGCTTGACTCAGGTGTCATTTACAGCACTCAACGAACGTGACTTTTCATCCGCGCACTGCCGGGTGTCAGAACCGCCCTCCGTTTACCGGGGTGAGGTGGTTCTCGAAACTCCCCATGATCTCGAGATCTGAGAGAGCTACTGGAATGAGAATAACAGTAATCGAAAGCTCGTCAAATGCTATGAAGAATGAATGCATTTGTGTTGATTCTGAGTTAATAGTTTAGGTTCAAGAGGTCAAATAAGATCATGTCATGACTCCTAAAATCTGTTAGCAATAAAAGCAAAGATGTTCATCCTTTAAACTGATCTCGAGTACTGAACAGTAGAAATTGCCAAAACACGTTTTTTCACTGCCAAAAAGTAATTTACTCCTCCTTAGGTCATGCCAGGTCAGGTCAACAGCCGCTGGAATACAGCACTGATTATGTAGAAATTGGTACACAAGTAAAGTTACTTCAGACATTCATTTTGGGATCGCCATTGCTGTGGTAAGATATGGCAGTTTTTGTCAAAAAAGGATTAATATGGTCATCTAAGGTCATACCAGGGCAACTAAGGTAAGATCTTACAACGGTCGTATCTCGTAATTAGGTAAAGGTACGAATGCCAAACAAATGCCATTTGATCGCTATCATCATGCCTATGTGTTCTTAAATGACATAGAAGTCAAGGACAGGTCAGGTCCGATCAGGTCAAGGACGATAACAGCCAAAATGTGTCTGTCTCGTTCGAAAAACCACGGTGCCGCAGAAGAAAAAGGTGTACTAAATCACGCTTGAGATCATACAAATAGCCTGCAGCCACTAAAACAAGAGCTGTTACGGCCAGTACAGTCATGGAAAGTCAACCTACGTCAAATGAATAATTGTCTGTATCTCAGAAACAAAAAAAACGTAAACATGTGGAACTAACTCAATGCGTTGTCTTAAAATATTCGATGAAGTTATGCGGCATCCCAAGTGACAGGCGGCCGTTCAATTGATATGAGGCCATGTCAGGTCACATGACGTCATTGCATTTCAAAGCCTCCACGAATATTCACTGAAATATGCACTTATCTCTCCTCACCAGAAGCCAATGGCAAATGTATTTCCATGCCCATTTTGTCGTGCATTCGATTTTGTAGCCAACTGACCTGACTTCAGGCTACTCGCCCCTCACAAACGGTATATTGCATCATTCAAAAAGCACATCAGACGGTCTGCATTTCCTGTCTTGTTAAAGACGTCTCCTGCACAGGATAATTTCTGTCAGAAAGGGCCAAAAAACAGCATCTCAGCACGGTTGGCCTGAGATGAGGTCAGACAATTTCCCGAAAAACTAAAAATATGGATTTTGTAGGAAATGAGATAAAGATTAGAACAGCATCTTCCGTTTGCCAATTTCTCTTCCTGACGATCTCTGGCACATGTTTTAACCTTTTTTGACATGCCTTGCTTAAGGTTTAAATAGGTCAGTGACCTGACATAACCTGATCATGAAATCTTGTCACATGATGTAAAATGATGTACTAAGAGCTAGTGAAAATTTTATGTTTCTAGCTCTTTGTTTTTGCGCTATGTTAGAAAACCTGAGGAGGGGGGGGGGGGATTCTCAACCTCCTGTTGAGCAAAGCTTAAACTGCATTAGTTTTGGCTTACATGTCGGCTTTGACTCTACCTGTTTTGTCTAGGTTTGGCCCCACCGTGTTCTGGTACACCTGACATTACCATTGCTCTGCTTGTCACATCACACCAGCACCATGCCCATATTAGTGCTCGAAAACTGGACATGTCAGCGTGTCGATTTTTAGCATATGCCTCCTACCCGTCATGCCATATCCTCAAAATCCTACAATTTCCCTCACGATTTAAAAAAACATGTTTGTGTTTTCCGGTCTATGTGGAGATGTAAGAAAAAGGGGGAGACAAAGTGGTATCCTCAGTGGCTTGAACATATCTGTGGCAACGCATTTTCCAATTTGTTCGTGCACTGCATAGAGCGAAGGGTGAACTAGTTTTAACAGGTCATCTTTAATTTGCATGAATAACTCATCGTGTCTTTATTGATGCGGCCGACCTTCATATATTTCTTTTATGGTTGTCTGACAGCATCATTTCAAAGCGCATGTACTTTTGTTCGCGTCTTCGAAAACGCCAGTTTCCCAAAATTAAATCTAGTTTTGCGGTCAAGCGCTACAAAATTCACGGTCTGTGGCCGAGATGAAGACAGACGGACAGCTTGAGCTGAACAGTTTGAGCCCCAAAGCCATTGGCAGGTTAATGGAGTCATGCGATCTGGGCGTTTTGCTATTGGATTTTGCAGTTTGTGGTCACCGTCCGTAAACAAATCTTCGTGGCTTTTTCGTCATAACACGCGAATCGCTCGCGAACGATCTTCAGTCATACACTAAATTATGCTGTGTGTATACCGACCACTGCACCTATCATTTCCTCTCCCGTAGTTACTGCGTAAAGTCGGACAGCTGTTTTTCGATGTTTGTTTGGCTTAACTTTAAGCCTAAGAGGAGAGCATTTACACCATCCTCTTCCGCACTCACGAGTTTCGGAATCGCGAGCAACGACAAAGGAGCCAAGTTTGCACTAACACTGGCATTAAAACTATGCTGGCCTGATTGCTCCAGTGCGATGAGATCAACAGCAAAAGTTTCCGCAGCGTCTGGGAAGTTTCCGAAGGTTCTAACTGACAAACTTGTGAGTCCGAAAAGTGGCAAAAGGCGAAGGTGCATTTTTGCTGCAAAAACATAATAAAATGATTATTTTCCTTGAAAAGCTATTCACTTAACGCAGCTACGTGGAGAACAGGTTTGCGACTAACCACAACACACAGAAACTGGAGACGTCTCGATAAATATCATGTCTTCGTTCGGAAAAAAAAACTATTGATTGCTTGATGTACTCATTGTTTTGAAGAACACCTAAAAGCAGCTATTACGGCACCGTTAGACGTGCCTGAAAGTGAATTTTACGGATATATGAATGGCCGTAAACAGTGCGCCAGTTACGAATGTGTACAAATTATTTTCACCTTCTGTCCTTTCAATACCTGTGAAATTCAGTTACGAGCACGTGTGAACTGCTGCCGACGTTCATGGACTTTATAGCATCATGTACCTTTGATCAAACAATCCTTAGAAATCTAAACCACATCAGCTACGGTATGAAATGACTGCAACGACCACGGCGCCGATAATTCTTCGGTTCCAATTTATATGCCATCTCTGTTGTGATATCGGCGCAGAATTCTTGCGATGCGAGTGTTTTCGCATTCCTTGGCATCTTAATACTCAAACGTTAGGACCTCATGCACAGCCACAGGTCATGTCATTGCCATGCTGCAGTACAATGTGATGACAAAGTTTTCGCAGATATACATTCTCTTCTTGCAGTTTTGTGCCTCCCCAGAAACAGAAGCTGAATCTACCCCAAAATGATTATGATTTTACGGTCATCATTACCGTGGCTTTCCTTCCGCTGTTTTATTCATTTTTCATGGTGCCACTCGTTACCCATTTTCAGCTGTTGACCCTCAAGATATGAGCAGAAAAAGACTGAGATCTAAGACAAACATCATGAGATCTCAGATAAAGAAACGTGGATCACAACTCTCTCAAAAGCACTTTGGCGCACAAGATGAAAAGTAAAAAAAAGAATATTACATCCTGAGATTGTGAAGATTTCTCCAAAAATGTCAGCCTTCGCACCAACGACGCCCAAAAATCATGTCCCATATAACTGTATCTGTAGCCGTACATAATTACATGCATACTTACAAACCAAAGCATAAATGCATAGCTGTGACGACGCTTACAAATATCTAGGACAAACCACCTTAAACGTCCTGAAGAAGAGTTTCAGAAGATGGTAAATGGGGTGACATTTCAATTTTTTTCGTGGTTACCATATTGTTTGTTCTTCCATCAGATTACGGGGAACAGTTGCCCCTGTCTTCCGGTGGATTTCATTGATTGGCGAAGCTGTGACATCATTTTATTGCTGTTATTAACGAAGCCCAAAGCCGAATGAGTCTTGCTTCAACAAGAAAAAACAAATGAAACGGAGCGGATAGCCAGTCCCCGTCCGGCCTGACCCAATCACAGCGGTATTTGCAAGCGCAGTACTCTGTAAGCACTGGGCATTATTAAAAGAATGTATTTCGCTGTGGCCAAAAGGTGGCTTAATGATTAAGCAGGTAAACATTGTCCTTTCCAGACGCCAGCTTGCGTGATTTGTTTATCCATCACCGTTACTGTGGTGACGTTTCCAGTCTTCAACTGCAATGACGGAGAGCCATAGCACGGACACGCTTAAGACTTCGACAGGCATTTACTTGGTTGCATAGTAATGAAATATAGTAATCCACTTGTCACTGCACCTACTGTACAGTCGTAGCTTGCGAATATTCCTCACAACTTATCACGTTGCTGGTAAAGTGTGACTATATATATAAGGCATTATCGGATTAATGCGACTTCTTATACCATATCGTTCAATTACATTTAGATGAAAATATTTCTTTGTGTAAAGGACAACCAGCGATAAACGTCAAACGCAGGAGAACCTTCCATCACGGCTGATGCGTCGCTGGCCTTCCAGCCTGGGAGATTGATTACGTCTTTGTGACAAATAACTTCGATAGAAGAAACCTATATGGGTATTTAATTTCGCAACGCTCTTCTGTCTTCCGTGGTGATTTATTGCGTCTTGACCTGAAAGCTTTCAGGCAATCATTACCGACCAAGATATACATTACTGAAGCGCAGAGGCACCCCAAGCAATGGAGGCGCCACTGGAGGAGATGAGCGGGGCAACTGCCCCCTAGATCGGCGAAATTTAGCATTATTTCAATGACGATGCATAAGGAGAAAAAGCTAAAAAGGTCTTCTCCCAGCTGTCCTGAACACGTGCCGCCACCATTGCACCTAAGGAGCATCTTAGACACACGCACCAGTTTTATAACAGCGCTGACAGCCACTGAGTATTCAAATCGATAAACAAAGCATACTTTGTTATCCACGGGACTGCCAAGCCAGCACTTCCTCTGTCTCGGTGCTCTGGAGCTGCCTCTGGACGAGGATCGCAACGGATCACTGGACGTCGTTGCGGCCGGGCTATACCATTTGGGAGCACTTGTCTAGTGACGCATCGGCTCGCGCGACCCTACGGCGACGACTTCCCGATCAGTCCGGTCGTCGATCGTCGGCCGCGCCGGCGGAGGCCATGAGTCGGCCCGCCTGCCGGTGCCGGCGGAGGCGGCCGCCGTCGATGGCGGCGACGCTTCGTCGTTCAGGACGAGATCAATACGCCTCGCCGCCGGAGCTGAGAGCTAGGTAGACGCGTGCACACAGATCATTGGATTAGGCGGCAAGTTGGCCGAGAAGTTCGCGCTAACAAGCTTACAATCGACCCTATTGCGCAAGGAGGATGCAGCGGCCGCCCTCGGGCAACCCTGGGCCCGGCATGGACGAGACTGGAGCGAACTCGTCTAGTACGGCTTGGTGCTGCCTCCAAGGATCTTCTGCCAGCAGACGCCTGCAGAGCACTGTGATGGCCAAGCTGTATGTTCGTTATGTTTCTTCGTTGTTTGTTCGTTTTTTTTTTATTTCACCCTCGACAGTTTTTGCCATCTGTCAATCTTCGACAGTATTGGCGCGGTACGTCCCCTCCAGCCAAATCTGAACTTGACGTGATGGGGCAGTGAAATGGAAATGAGCGTGTATCTCAGGTTTTTGACCACACAATGACGCTCCGTTTTACTTTTTTCTCACATTATGGCCTTTCAGGTGAACTCAAACAGGATGATGTCAGTGGATTCTGGTTTCCATTGGATCGCATGGGGAACTTCTGACATACGTAAATGCAGTGGATATTTGAACTCTTAGAACTGCATGATTCAGCTTGACCCGTATCACCATTTTCCTCAGATAAGCGCTTTGTGGTATCCTGTGCATACACGTACACACATGCATATGCATATACATACCCTTCGGCTCCAGGCCCTGGAGTCCAGGACGCCTATTACCTCTGATTTGTTCGCCGGAAGGAAAGACTGAAAAACATTAAGTTAGCTTATCTTGGAACCCAAAATATTGACTTTTGGTGTGACCTGTTTCCTTAGACATCATCTTGAAATCCGAAAATGTGGCGTCCGGCTCTGCGTGATCTAGAATGACTGGTTTACGTCTGAATCGGCCGAGTCGGTCCATTCAATGGTTGTTTATGCGGGTAAGTTATCGTACAACGCTCCCCCCCGCTCCCTCTCTCTCTCCCTCAAGTGGAAGTTGGTGACATGCAGCTACAGCCAGGATTTACAATGTGTAATTTACAAACCTGGTGAACTTCCCTGCAAAAGTGACTACAACTGCTAGTTGATTTTTTGGTGTATATGTTAGGATCATAGACAGAAACAGGAAATTGGTCGTTTGGAACAACCAGACTGCGTTCTGGATATTGCCCGATTGTCAAACATCAAAATTAGAGAACTGATCTTCGGTGAACAAAGCGACCAGGACGTGTTCCTGCTGTTTTTTTTTTCATTCCCAAACAGCGATGAAGATATCAGTTTGCAATGTAGTTCGGAAAACAACTGCAACACGTTTCAGCAACTCTTTATTTGCCAGAACGAATTCTGGTTGATCTGAAATAAATAACTAAAGATTGGTTGATGTTAAATTTCATTTACCTCTCGTGAATGTTTTTGTCTTTCCTCCTGTTCGGTTTTAACTTTTGAAATCGTTTCAAGGGTAGCAGTTCTTTTCCGCCAGTAAATAACATTTCAAGCAAACGCTCGCACGGGTATTGGATTGTCTAATGAGCAGCACGTGTCCCACATTTACTAGCCAGTATTATTTTAGGCCCTTTTTAAAGTAAATTTGATTCGAATTGTTTCTGGGATGGTGTTAGGGATCAGAACCCATGCTAAGCACAACTTGTTGCATACACTCCGACCCCCCACAACACAGCGAGCAGTTCCAAATCACGGCTGGTTTTGTAGCCTAAGTTTGAGCCATCGAGGATGTGACACATTTCAGACAAGTGTCAGACTGGTATATGCAGGGATCGTGGAACAGGGGGGAAGACGTGTCTACCCACTTTTTTGAATGCAGGATGGACATGTGCCAGGATCTGAAATGTATGGATCCGGGATCCGTATGTAGAGACTAGGATCTGGGACTCTTCATACCCTATATGCCAGTTTTATCGAAAGATTCCTTCAGATCCCAGATGTTGAGCCTACGTTTTGTCGAAAGGCCCCTTTGGATCCCAAATTCTACATGAAAACTTTGTTAAGAGATCATTTCAAATCCTACGTCTACACTTCGTTCAAAAATCCCTGCTGACCTGGCATCTCTGGTGTTCACTTTGTCAAAAGATTCAAACCACAGGAATCTGGGTTCCATGTCAGTTTGGTCACAATATCATTTCAGACTTTGGATACAAGGTCTAGGTGTGCTTTAAAGTGAGGTCATTAGTATCTGCAATTCTGCCATAACAGTGCAGACAAATGTAACAAGCATGGGGGAATGTCGTCTTCACTAACATGAAAAAAAATCAGGCTTGGAATTTACTTCGGTGCTTGACAGTTTGGTCACGTCCAGAACGCGGTCTGCTTATTACATGGATAAGTGACTGAAAACCAGAAAGCGCTTACTAACTCAAAGGATGAAATATGCGAGCATGTTGAACAATAAGTGTTGAAGATTGTTTCCGATATATGGTGGCTGAGCACAGAAGTATAATTTATCATGCGCCGAGTTGGGTTTTGAATACAACGCTATGTTATAATCAAAATGTTTTTTCTTAATCAGTTTCTGAAATCATCGAAAGGGTAGAGAGAACTGCAAGAGCAAATCAGAGATAGAGCGGACTGCATGTACCGCCTACCAGTTGACCTTGATCCGCTCTAGCCAGTCTCGTCCGTGAAGGTTAGTTCTTGCCCCTCTGATCGCGGTCACAGTAAGCCCGGGATGCGACGAGCCTTCATAGGTGACAACCATGCCAAACTTTCCAAGAACCGATATTCGTTGTCCCACATACGTCTTGAAGCATGATGAACGCGACCTGAGCTTAGGCCTGACGTTTAAACGCCCGAAGGTATCCTGACCAATGATGGCAACACTAGAGCCAATGTCCAACTCTATGTCCACCCTAGTTTGCTGAAAGTGCACCTTACACGGTATGGGAGGAACACGTACCCTTTGGATGATCTCCGTCTTGCAGATTTCATCTGGTTGAAACGTGGAGTCGGCTCCTGCCGAGCAACTCGCGTCCCACCCCACAGCCGTCTCCACGGCGTTGATGTTGCGTCCCGATCTCCGGAGCCTCGCCGGTTTCCGAGCTGTGCGCGTCCTGGCGATGTGCCCAAATTTCGAGCGGTTATGGAATCTGTACGACCCAAATCTGCACCCATCTGGAGAATGGCTACCACTACCACAGCGCCGACAAAGCAGAGCAGGATGACTGGCCGGGGCTCCCTCGGCCTCACTGCACAAACCCCAGGATTGACCTCAACTTTGCCGGAGATAAGCTGAGAATCTCTGCTGGACGCGTCGATTGCCAGGCAGATTTGCTGAGCCACGCGAAAGTCCAGGCTGGTTTCAGAGAGAACCCGGCGCTGCATCCGGGAATCTCTGATGCTCTGACGAACTGCTCCGTGAGTCTGTCATCCAACGCTGTGTCAAAACAGCAATGTTCAGTAGCCTTCCTGAGTGCGGAGACATAATCGGCCACAGACCGACGAGCAGCTGTGTGACATGAGCTTAACTTGAAACGAGACACAATAACGGATGGTGTCGGTTCCTTATGCTCTCGAATTACTTGCAGTAGCTCCTCAAAAGACTTCTCGGACGTTTTAGAAGGAGCAATCAAGCCGCATGTCAGGGAAAAAGCGCCTTTTCCAGCAACAGTGTCCCTCGCTTGTTGTTCTCGCCTTGGATATTGCTGCACTCAATGAAGAGTGTAGTCGTTCCTCGCACTGTTTCCACGAGTCGGTGGCTGGATCACATGACTCCAGGTGCAGAGTAGCCGGCCTCGGTTCTCCATCCGCCGCACCCGTAGCCATGCCGATTCACCTCCTCGTCGCCACTGCAGAAACCGCCCAGTCTGCAGACCTGTATTAACCCTCGGTCCAGCACGCACTGCGCGCCGCTGTCACTGGCCGCCACACGAGGACGCAGTGCCGCAGGCACTATGCGGGCCAGCCTACCGGCCGGGCGTCACGGCCATTACCAGGCCCGGCCAGCCGGCTCGGAGACAGCAGGGAGACCGGCACATTACACTTGAAAAAAAACTGTTTTCCTGTGACTTGTATTTGTACGCTTTTTTAAATGGCCAATGATGCTGTCATGGACACAGCACATGAAGTGGTTATGTTAACCACATAGGTACAACCGAACATCGGGATACTGTGTTTAGCTGTATGTAGCAAATTTTCCAGCAATATATAGCGTTCGGCCGATTTAGTGCGGCTGCCTCTCTTCAAGCGACCTGGCGGGAGGGGACCCGCTGACTGCAGGTGAAAGGAATCCGCGGTAACAGTCAGGTAATTTGCATTTTAAAACAGCCATCCTTTACGGAGAAGTTCACTGTTTCCAGCTCACCGACCAGCCATACATCACGAGTCATTGACAGCTTGCTCACTACGTGCACTTCATGCCATGCACGTTGTAACTAGTGTATTTAGGAATACAGGCGGATACGTATCGATCTATTTCAGCATTTAATAATCTTACGATTTATAAACGTGAACGTCAAACGCGCTCACGATAGCGTTTACTGCCATTAATGAATGGTTCGAAATCACGGTCGAAAGATAGGTTTAAGAACGAAAATAATAGTCTCGGAAATTTAAGTGAACGAAAAACATTCCGAGCTAACGCAATGGAAATGCATGGGGAATGTAAAGACATCAAATTTAAGAAACAGAACTGTTTTGCAACAAAAATTTCATGATTGTGTGCCCAGTAGCTGCAAAATTCTTACGGCCTCCAGCAACCTTAACGAGCGGGCCGGCCCGGCCTCTCATTTTTTCTTACCTGCCGAACTCAGTCGGCCCATGACCTTGCTTGGAATTACAGGTGTAGGTCTGTAACGAAAGTTTTCTTTGAAGCCATGGAGAAGAATATTTAACAATTGGAAGAGGAAAACTGTTTCAAGCTGAATGTCAGTTCCCACTAAACATGATATGGCTATTTACATACGCAACCTGCTACATGCACAATGAGTTCATCGGACCATTGGTGTGGGACCACTTAACTTACCTTTCCGTGGCATGGTGGAATCATTTTCACGCAGACTAGAGTAGGTCAGTAAGCCAGGGCAGTGATCACCAGGATTTGATCCTCTTGTGGTCGGAAGGCTGATGTATGTACCAGGCGACTGCATGGACCGATGACCACTGAACCAGCCTTCGGATTCTCGATCGAAACAAAATTGCGTCCTCGTATAGCGTTTCAAGTTGCTAGCCGGGAATCAGCAGACATCTCGGATCTAGATGCTTCAAGTTATTTCATCTTTTTCTCTCATTTGAAGCGGTTAGATGAGTATGAGGATATTTTGTTCAAATTTCCTTCTTCAGTGTGACTTTCAAATTCAGCGTAATTTCCTGCAACTACAAGACGAAAACTCCGGCCACGCTTTTACCACTGTGTCGCCAGACTGGTGTTGGCAATTAGTTACCGTTTTCTCAGACCGCAACTACCCGGTAACGCCATTTTAACCCACCCCGACTGGGGGCGGGGGCGATTTATCGCCCCCCCCCGAGGTTTTTCCAATATAGCGAGAGAACGAACGAACCCAGCGATACGAAACCTTGTGTATTTTTTGCTTGATCATTTTAACCCCTTATGTCACAGTTTTGAAGTCATGTGTACCTATGCCCAAAAAAGTTTAGCGTCCTATAACTTTTTCGGAAAAAATATATATCACGATATATATATATATATATATCACAATAAAAATTTCAGGGATTAGAGACAATGATGAATGTAACGAATATGCTTCCTCAGATTTTCCGGAATTTGTCAGGTCACTGACCTAAGGTGAACCCCATTTTTAAGACATATCGCCATTTTTTGGAACTTGGCAGAATTTTTTATAGCATTTTTAGTGTGAGGTGATGCAGGCACCCATTTAACGTCGACGGACAAAATACCAGTGACTTCCAGTCATTGACCTGAGGCCAGGTCACGAATAACTGTTATGAGCGCAAATGCACCGCCGTCAAAATCGGCGATGAATTACTCAGCACGGGTAGAACATGACAGAAACGGCCCGCACAGTTGTGAGCAACACGAAGTAGCTCACAAAGTTTCAAAGAATTGCAATTGTGTAGGCTGATAACTGGTAAGTTTTTCCCAAATTTGAACATGAGAAACCATCGCAAGAGCCATTAGGATTACAAAATGTTATATGGAAAGGCCTACATCGCGAAGATAACGATACGCTAAAACAAGTTCCTGTTATTTTCCATACCGCGTTCGGCTACGACGTCCGCCTGCAGTCGGCGCAAAAAAATCTCCGTGTCCTTAACTCCACGTTTCAGCGTATATACTGAACAAATCAGAAAAAATTAGACATGTACCGGCATCTGTGGACTTTTACCTGTTCATTGGTGTCATTACCTACACTATGTATTAATCACAGCCTTTGAGATCCAGGCCGCTTCTCGCTTTCATGCGGTCGTTTTTAAGAAAACATAGATAAGGCGTAAAAGGCTTACATGTTATCCAAACTAAAAATGAGACCAGTTTCGGGCTCTAACTGTCATGAACTTTCCAACGGTGTGCTCATTTTTATCGCGCGACCAGGCGTTCGTGAGTTAGAGGGGGGCGGTCAACCGCCCTCCCTCCCGGTCGAAAGTGATTGACGTCAGCTGCCAGTGGGCGTGAATTAAATAGCAATTCCTGGACGCGGTGACGTTTTTCAGTTACTGGTGAGACTTCTGTTCAGTCAGCACGCCAAATCGATACACTGTTTATTCAAAGATACCTAAGGAATTTCGTCTGCCATGGTCCTTAGGAACTAGGAATATTTGGATATGTATGGGGAGTTTTAAATTTAGAAATCAGACGCAGTTTTCCTGATGTTGTAAGGAACAGATTGCGCCCCATAAAACTGATTGATGCTGCCAGATAGCGCCGGGTACAAGCCAAGAAGAACGCATTGCAGGAGCCACCAAATCCGTGTGAAAAAGACGACAGAATGTAGCAGATGGCTGTAAACCTAGGGCCATGTGATCAAAATTCAGATGGAATTAGGGTGCCTGGTCAAATTTATGCCACTGTGTTCTTTCAGTTGGTAAATCCGAATTGTGCGAAATCGTTAAAACGGGATTTTGTTTCGACGCTGATGCCACTCAGGCTTATCCTACTCTTCTGGTAATCCTGTACGGTGGTCTTACGTCACCGGCCTACCGATCGAAAGCTTGGTCTAACTGAAAGGAGCACCTTGAAGAATGTTGACGTCTATTGAACAAACCTGTTCAGAGCATACTGACAGCTTCGTATGCGCAGAAAGAGGAATGGTTTCGGAATAAATAACGCGTTTATTTTGATCGAATGTTATCCGATGCAGTTTAACTCAGATGCAGAGAATATGAAAGGTGAGAAAATGACAAAGGCAGTCAGCAAAACAAGACGGAAAGTTAGGATGATGAACGAGCAGCCCATAGAGCGACATCTGATTGTTCCAGTAATTTTCCGCCCTGCACCCCCGCCCCACTTGTGAGTTATTTAGTAGACTGCTGACGAATGGCCGAAGTCATCAGCGTGATGTTTGGTTAGAGATAGCGATACATTTCTAGTGTCTTTTTCAGCCAAAGTTATTGTTAGATCATGTCAGGTCGCCGGGTTTTTACGTCATTCTTGACAATGTGTAAGTCATTTCTTTAGATCTGAGCTACGTTTGATTCCCTTTTTCAGGAGGCTGACTGTTTTGGGTCATGTTATGGAGCCAGGTTTTGATATAGGACTGTTTCGAGGCATGCTTGGTGGGGTTCTTGATGCAATGACGGTCAGCGGTGATTGTAATTGATGTGAATCATGATCATTTCTATCAAGCGATACGAGTTGCCGTCATTAACCTGCCCCTAACTGGGGAGGGACGGTTGAACGTCCCCCCTGAAGTTTTTCGAGACTGGGGGAGAACGAACAAACGCAGCGCCACGACACTTCCTGTACCTTTTGCTTGATCATTTTTACACTTTGCATAAAAGTTTTGACCTCAGATGAAGTCAGTTGTCTGACCTAGGTCAGGTCAAGCGGACCTATGTCCAAAAAATTTAGCGCCCTGTAACTTTTTCGGAAAACATGGTATCGCAATACCATATCGCAATACCATGGTATCGCAAAACCTTCCGTGGTTAGAAATTTTGAAAAATGCGAAAAATTTGTTATGTCAGATTTTCGAAAATTTCCGGGTTATTGAATTTAGGTCAAACCCGTTTTCAGCACATGTCGTCGTTTCTCGGAGATTGACGAACTTTTTTAATTTGAGTGTGGGGAGATACAGACATACAGTTGCCGTCGATGGGCAAAGTATCAATGACTTTCAGTGACTGACCGGAGGTCAGGTCACAAACAGCTGTTATTAGCCACAATGCACCGCGGTCAAAATCAGCGATAAATTACTCGGAACGGGTGGAAAATGGCAGAACTGGCTAGCACAGCTGCAAATAATACCAGAAAGTCCAAAAAGTTTTAAAAACTTTCATTTTGGAAATTAACAGTCTTTTGCAAATAAAGCACCGTCAGTTGTGTAGACTGGTAAATACTGAATTCTTCGAAAATGTAAACATGAGAAACCATCATAAAAACCACCAGGATCAATAAGTAATACATGCATAGGCTTATGTCGCAAAAATAAAGAAACGCTAAAATTAGTTCCTGTTAATTATAAATCCCTTTTGGCTACGGCGCCCGACGGCAGTCGGTGCAAAAATCGCCGTGTCTTTAACTCAACGTTTCGGCGTATATATTGGATAAATCAGGGGAATAGACGTCTAGCAGCGTCTGTGAACTTTTAGCTGTCCATTGGTGCCTGTACCTGGACTTAAATAATCACAGCCCTTCAGATCCAAGTCTCTTCTCGGTTTCATGCATTCGGCTGTGAGAAAACATATCTAGGGCGTAAATGGCTTACATAGTACCCAAAACTAAACTGAGACCAGTTGTGATCTCTACTCGTCATGAGTTTTCCAACGGTGTGCTTATTTTTATCGCGCGAGCAGTCGTTCGTGAGTTACAGGGACGGTCAACCGCCCACGCTAACTCACGATCGGGCGTGATCCGGCGTGATCGGCGCCGACTGCTAGTTGGACGCGGGTACAAAAAAATCATCAAGCAAACCGGTATCTTTTTGGGCGATGTCACTGAAGTGTTGATTAACACAAATGCGTCTGGTTTTCGTGCCTCATGCATTGTCCGGGAGACGCTACAGAAGGCCGACCGGCTTGCTGCACGGCTACCTGCGCCGCATATCCGCCGCGGCGACCGCGCGGCGGACCCAACAGCCTCTCAAGGGCCCCTGGCGCAGTCGGTAACGACCACCGGATGCCGGGAGGAGGCCCACCGCCCCGGGTAACTAGTTGGTCGGCAGCACGCGACCCGCCGCCGTTCTCGTCCAGGTCGTCCGGACACGCCGCAAGCGTCCGCGGATCGATCGCTGACGGCCGTTTGCATTTTATTTTTGGCACGAACTTCGTACGATTTGTCAACAAGAAAGAGGACTACGTTTGCCTCACTTGTTGCCAGGTTACCATTCTCAGCTTTCGTAATTGCTTTTGTTCACGAGAGGTCCAGTTAGTGTTGCGGCTATCTTGCTGCGTGTTACACAGCTGCAAACAAACAACAGGAGCTCCCGCTGCAGCTGTTTTATCCGCAACAAAGCTCATCTGAGTTGCCAAGCTTGCGCAACGAGCAATTTTCCAAATGGCACTGTAAAACTGTCACATGCCACCGCAAAGTTTTTGGATAACCATTTGTACGTTTTGCACAACATTTTGATGCCAGTCTCAAAACTCTGCTCTCAGTGACCCAAGGCTCATATTGTTGATTTCACTGATGTGTTTGCATGACTTTAGAATCATCTGTTATTGTCTTTTACTAAAGTCTGCATTTAGTTGTATAAATCGCCTGCGTGCTTTGATGTTGATGTTAAAATCGGTTGAATTCCACTGTTGTATGCACCGCCTGGTCGATGCACGTCGATGGTCCTTGATTCTGGATTAGATTCGTTTATCAGGCGATTCAGCGATATCATGATTTTGGCCTGGGGATGCTACTCATGTTACTGTAATGTAATGCTACTCACTGATGCTTTATTACAAGAAGAAAACTAGTTACGGCAATGAACATCCTAAAAGCAGAGTGGTGTTACTCAGTGCGATTGGTGCTCGTAAACACAGTAGCAGTCAGTTTTTTATGGTGGCATGGGCATGAGCCATAGTCTCGTCTACCTTTAATACGTCCCAGCCCCCCCCCCCCCAAATAAAAACAAGCAGGCAAAAATAGAGAGCCACACAAGGCATAACCAGTGCCTGTGTCCAGTGCTGGAGTGTATTCCCGTATGGGAGGGGTGGGCCTATTTCCCCCCCCGAGATTTTGAATCTTCTCATTGGCCCATACGGTCAGAAATTTAAGAAAATTCATGGCCGTTCACAACAGTTAACAATGGCAGGAATATATGTGTATATATATATATATATATATATATATATATATATATATATGTATATATATATACTGAATCAACATAAAAGTTAAACATTTTTGGTTTTTACCAGTCTGTTGTACTTACGAAGCACAAATTGTATTGCATTGTTTGTATAATGTTGACACTGGCGGCGTCAGGGACAGGAAAAGGCGGGAACTGTCATGGTCGCGTGTTCATCACGTCACCTTACAACCACTGACTTCAAATGACCTTAAATGACATCAGAAACACAAGGAATGGCCTTGAGACCATTTCATTGTGTTTGGAAACGTTTCCAACCATCTCCAGCAACCAAATTCCGTAACAGAAGCCTTAGGTTGCGATTGCTCAGGGTAACCGACGTCCTGCAGGTATCAAAGTGCCAAGGTGTTGCAGGTATCAGAGCCTCCTAACAAAGGCGAAGGACGCACGAAATTATATCCTACAAATAATGTTTCTGGATATTTCTGAGTAGTGCTGGACTGTCTTAGACCTACCCAGGACAGGGTGCGCGCACCGGCACCGGTCTGCGCCCGAAATAAATTGGACGGTGGCCGCGGTTCCCCGTCGGCCTGTCCTGAGGACAGATGTACTGCGGTGTTGACCACATTGCGTGACCCACTAATGCCCCGAGGGAGAAATAATGGCAGGCGCAAGCCTCGCTGCTGAGAGCAGGCTGCTCTCTGTGGACAATGTAACCCCATTATCACGACTGCATTATAGGCTCTATCATGGCGTTTAGTTTATATCCGTTATTATTTTTGTTAAGTATCTGTTTGATGGTGGTTTTGGCTAAACCCGCCATTCACCTCGTGAGGGACGTTTTGCGGCCTCCCAGGCACATTGCTTGAATATCTCTCAAACAAATAAACGTGACGTCTCGAAACTCTCAGTACTTTCTTACATTATTTGCGCACATTGTGACGACGTTTCAAAACAAAGTTATTTTAAATCACGTCAAAACGACGACACAGAGCCACCACATTTTTCGATTCGACTTTTAATTTTACTTCGCCGCTGCATTGCGATGTTCTTACGCTACATGACTGTGCTTTGAACTGTATATCAGCATGGCCTAAAACTTCAACATGGAGCACACATGAATTCATGCTAGGTTATTTTAGGTAAAGCATGCATTTTCCACTTTCCAGGTCCGATGAAAGTACATTTAAGAAAAAGAACCAAATGAACTGATTTCTGCATACGACCAGATAGGCCGGGGAATTCTCTTACGACATATTGCACGTATGACTTATGCAGCAGATTCTTGCAACAACGCCACTTTTTTAGATTGGCTTTCACCGGTTTCATGCAGATTTGATCTTAGTGAGTAAACTGGCTGCCCCGTTTCACGTTTCCGATAACGGACGTGGAGATATCGGCCCGCGCAACGCTGGTTGGTTGGTTGGTTATTGGGGCCTTAGGGGCGCACCGACTGCAGGGTCATTCGGCACCCACCCGCGCAACGCTATGCAACATTCTACAAAAGTGTGCAATATGACTAGATTGACTTTTAGGGCCGCCCAAAAGTGCGTGGTCACCAGCGTCCTCGCGATGCTCAGAGCTTATAACTCCAGCGTGTTGCAAATTGCATGTGCACGACTATCGGGATCATTTCAATGTTTTATTTGTGCACACAACTTTTTGAAAGCGAAAGTTTCCTGAATTACTGTGTCAAATGGGCTCGGAAACAAGTATTGCATGCCCCGCTGGCACGGATTTCAAATCTGACCTGTGACCTTTGACAACTTTAGTTCAGGTGGAAATCAAAATAGGAGCTCGAGCTGTATGGGACATTTTACTATGAAAACTTCAGTCCCGGTCTGTTTTTATTGCAATTAGGCGACTGTGGAGCAAAGGGTCACGTTTGGGGGCTGTACCTTACTTGTGACCTAGTTTACTGATGTCTTACTTGTCATCAGCGACCCAAACGTATGAATATACTACAACACCGCATCGCTCGGCGCTATCGCTTGCCGTTTAAATCAGCCAAATCAGGCTATTGGTTCTCGATTTAGACAGGGTAGGCATTATTCCCCTCCCCCGTCAGAGGAAGGTGACGAATTCCATAGTCAGTACTGAGTTAACCTTGCCATTTAACCCGCGCAGTGGAAGGGGGTTTCGCTTTAACGCGCACTGGAAGCGGGATCCAAAAGGCCCCCCCTCCGATCTCGGAAACAGAAAGAGCTAGAGATATAAAACTTCGTGGACAGAGTAGGGCTATAACTATTTACATTGTGTGCAATTTTCATGGTCCTAGGTTAATATTTTCAAGGTCAAATTGGATCGAAAAGGTCAACTTCGGACACTTTCTCGGCCCGTACAGGCCATTCCGTACAACTTTTCGAGCGAAACGGGAAAAGGGTGTTTGTTTGAGCGTTGAAACTTGGCATACGACATCTTTCATTCATCTGACGTCTTAACTGAGGATTTCGGGCCGAAGTCATATCAGGTCATTGATGTATGGCATCATTTTTTCACCTTTTGCAGATCAGATTTCGAGCAGTACGAGATAGCTTGAGTGTAAATGAGGGCGCTACACGCATCTTTTGGCGTATTTTCAGTGAAGGTAGCCAACATCGGTACATCTGGTCGTTTCCGGCATTTATATTTATGTATGTATGTATATGTATATATGTATATGCATATGAGTATGAATATGCCAAACGTGTTTTTAGTAGAGACTTTGAATGCATATTTCATACAAATCGACATATTGCGAAGCAAATCTGGATCAGGTCACAAAATAGTTACCCCTGACCTTTGATGACCTTGACCTGCACCGACCCTGGTAAATATAAATGTATTCATGTGAGCACAGGTGTTTTTATTAGGGTATTTGAATGCACATTTCATACAAATTGGCACATCGCAAAGCAAATCTGGACCGGATCACAAAACATTTCACCTTGACCTTAGATGACCATGGCCTTCACTGACCCTGTTATGTGCGAGCGTACGTGCCTTTTTTATTAGGGTCTCTGAATGGATATTTCATACAAACCGACATGTTGCAAAGCGAATCTGGATCGGACCACAAGCTGGTTGACCTTGAATTTTGATGGCCTTGACCCTTATTGACTCTGGCTTTGGTCTTGGTACATCCATCGCTTATGTCCGAGTGATGTCGCCTGATTGTGTTCGAGCGGTAATCTTAGGTAGAACGCTAGTCCTTTCACAAAGTTCCCATTCGTCAGTGACAACTGTTATTTTTGTTTTGTTTCCTTGACTCCAAATGCTTCACACTTCAAAAATTTTCTTCCGATTTTCGATTTTTCTGCGTTAATCGACGAATTATCCAATTGCTATAAATGTCACAAAGCAACAGTGGTCCGGCCCGTTCTCGAGATTTTCAAAAAAAACAAGAGAGGGACACAAAAAGACCCCCTTTCCAGTGCGAGTGCTAACCCGCATCCGACTGGGGGTCGGCGGCGATCACGCTTGGGGCGGGGTAGCGGTTGACCGCCCCCTCTAACTCACGAATAGTTGGTCGCATGATAAAAAATAAGCATACCGTTGGAAAGCTCATGACAAGTAGAGCTCAAAACTGGCCCCATTTTTAGTTTTGGGTAACATGTAAGCCATTTACGCCGTATATATGTTTTCTCATGGCCGTCTGCATGGGACCGAGAAACGGCCTGAATTTCAAGGGCTGTCACTAATAACGCATAGGTAAAGGCACCAACGCACCGGTAAAGGTCTGCAGATGCCGATACACATCTAATTTCTCTGATTTGTTCAATATATACGCCGAAACGTTGAGTTAAAGACACGGCAATTTTCACGTCGGTTGTCGGCGGGCGCCGCATCCGTACGCAGTAAGAAATTAACGAGAACTAACTTTAGTGTTCCTTTATTTTGCAACACAAGCCTATCCATGTAAATTTTATTGATCCTAGTAGTTCTTGTGATGGTTTGCATGCTTAAATTTTGGAAAAAAATCAGTAGTTATCAATCCACAGAATTGGCGGAATTTTGTTCGCAAAAGCCTGTCTATTTCCGAAACACGCAATTTTTGAAACTTTTTGGGCTTCCTGGTATTACTTGCGACTGTGCAAGCCAGTTCTGACATTTTCTACCCATACTGAGTAATTCATCACTGATTTTGACATTGGCACGTTTTTCCTCACAACAGTTACTCGTGACATGACTTCAGGTCAATGGCTGGAAGCCATTGATACTTTGCGCATTGACGGTAGCTAGATGTCTGCATCACCCCACACTAAAAACCTTATGAAAAATTCCGTCAATTTCCGAAAAAACGACGACATGTCTTAAAAATGGACTTGATCGTGGGTCAAAGGAAAGGTTTTGCATGCAAGATTCAGGATGGGTGTTTATTGTTGCTTTTTTTTGGTCTTTTTAGTGGCTGAATGTTCAGTCATTTAATTTGGCACTCCAGGCACCTTTACGGTGCTGACATGTCATACACCCTTACCCCTAAACTTGCCCTTAGTGCCTAAAAGCGTCAGAAGAGGGACATACGTTGCTTTTGGAAGAGGGTCGCAATGCTGCGTAGGAGAAGGAGACACATGAGAGGAGAAGGCGCTATGAAATAAATCAAATTTGGAACGAAAGTAAGAGAGAAAGAAAGAAAGAGAGAGAGACCATTCATAGCCTTGGGTGATGACCAATGCTCAAGTTTCCGGAAAGTTCGCAGCTGGAGCCGCACGTTGGGTCAACTCCAGCAAGCTGTCTGTGAGGTTAGCGTGAAAGTAGTTAAACGAGAGCGGGAAACGCCATGAGGATTTCACAGCTCTTCTGTTTTAAACGGGTGGGATTTAGAAGTGCTTCCCGGGTATTATCATGCCCGGTTAGCTGCACAAGATGGAAATGGTCGTATCCGCTGACGTTAGGCTGAAACTGTGAAAAGTTGTCGTCTTACCTCGATGTTGTGCTTGTGGAGTCCTCTTTTTAGTTTCTTTTTAGGAATGAAGTTGGCAGGCTATTAAAGCATCTGTTCAAAACATGTCGGTAAAAAGGATTCATTAGGCCATTATCTGCGAACTGCATTCTAGCAATCAGCTGAGCATTCAGGACTTCGGTTTGGTCGACTGTATGGATCTGTTGGCTTTCGCTCATTTCGCTTGTTCACCCCGTCTGAATTACGTTAATAGCTGGACAGAGAAATCAAACCAATACGTTGAAGAACACCCGCTTAATGTCGGGTTGGGATAAAAAGCTGGCAAAATGGGGAGAAAAACGAAGAACATTACTGGATATTGTGTGTTATCTGTTTATCCACAACTAGTTAAGTACCTTTCAAGGCTGTCATTACAACTAACATTTATCATAATTATGAAGCTCGTAATTTGGTGGTATGTCAGTACCTTTTATGACAACTGAGATCTCTTAGATCCAATCCATTCATCCAAACAGTCCAGTTCTGGATAAAGTTCTTATAGTGAAACCAGTGGAGTTCCGTTTAGCCACATGAAACCGAGGAAACCCACTGGCACATACGAAAAGGGTAGATCGTCAGCAGAAAGGTCGACCACTGCGTCGTCGACAATATTACGAGCGTAGTGGCTGAGCATTACCTAAATAACTGCTGAGCCATTGATAACTGAGAAAGCAAGATATCACCACATCTTTCAGGTACGGATCCAGCCCGACAAGAAAAAACATTTTTATGATGCTTAAGTTTGGACGAAATGTGCCCCTCCCCGTTTAGAATATTAGGAAGTTATTCATAACGCTTATGGTATTCAGCTCATCTGCCCCCCCCCCCCGGCCGGGCAAAGGCCATTTTGGTGCCTGGGCGAGCGTGCGTTTAACGCTAGACGGCTGGGATAAGAGCATTTTTATTAGCAAAAGGACAATATTTGTAGAGAAGCCAAACCGCTCGTGGGAGTGACCGAGATCAGAAATAGTCATCAGAGCCAGACTGAGCTGGGGTGGTAGTGAGATAAACAAGGAAACTGACGTTGCGATTTTCGTTTTGGTTGAATGCTTAGATGATGAGTAACATGTCGAACACATTCATGCCACAAATAATCCAATTGATCAGTGAGGTCAGGTCCAGCTACGACCTAATTGCATGTATGTTTGTGGCACTATTATGATGTATTGCACCTCGACTTATCCGGTTGTTTGGTTACGGGTTGAATGGCAGACAAACAAATGCCTTTAAGGTCAACCTTGGTAATGTGAGGTCAACAGAAATGACTGACCTTTGATGGCCTCTGGTGACCTTATTTTGACCTAGGGTGTAAGATAGGCCTATTTTTGTACTAAATTTTGATTTCATCATCTATTTTTTCGCAGAAAACAATAAATTGTTAGTTCCTAGACGGACAGTTTTGGTGTTGTGAAAATTTTGTGTTGCGGGAAACAGGCACCCATGTCGAGAGTTATGACCTGAGCAAAGTTCAGCGTGTTCCGGCAACATGATGGTAGCTTATATCATTGGCCATAATTTTGACAATATCTGAGGACGAAAACCCCACAAAAAAATGGGTAAAATTTAATTCCAAATCTCAAGAAGTGCTCAAAATATCCTGACCTTGATTTTCCGAAAAATTCGAAATACACAAGCTGTTGCTTTCACTACATTCTGTTAGTCCTGAAAGTTTGATACAAATCCATCCAGTCCTAAAAAATTGCGGTGGTTTCAATTTTTGGAGGCAGATGTCTTTGACCTGACCTCGGTCTGTGAAATGACCTGCTCGGAACTTCGAATCTGCGCATAGGGTGCAAAATAGCTGAAAAAGAATACTGAAGATTTCGCGTGGCTCTGCTCCGTCGTTTTTCCCCTATGCTCAGAAAAACTTAAAGGGGGCTGATTTCCGCCCCCTCCGAGGCTTAACTTATCAGTGAACCGATGACTGAATTCGCAGTAGATAAACTGAAGGAAAATCTGGACGCTGAGTCATGCCAAGGTACCGTCGACACTTGCTCCAGCCCAAAGCCAACAGCGTGCTCAGCTGTCGGCGCCAGCTGGCGCGGCCGAGGTGAAGCGCCTGGAACGCCGCCACCGCGGCACGTCCGCACCTCATCAGCCCGCGGCTCACGTGCACCGCGCCGAGAGGGGCCCTCAGCATTGACGTCGGTTCGAAAACGATGGCCAGTGCAGTGGGGAACGGCCGCCAGCGCGCAGAGGAACTCGGTCTCTTGTTTTGGTCCGGCGCTGCGGACCGTCGCCGGGCCGGCTCTGGGCGCCTGGTTCCCCGCCGTTGCCGGCGCTCGATTGGTGGCTCTGCCGGCGAATTTTGAGCCATGCGACCGGTGATATGAAGCGTCGTTCCCGGACGCGTTCCGGGACGGGTTCGAGATATATGGGAGAGCGGCGTGTGGCGTAGGCGTACGTCCGGGCCAGGACGGCCTGAGCGCCCACACCGCGCGAGGAGCGAGCGGCGCGTCAGACGCTTGGCTTCCGGTAGCTGTCTGGATATTGGTTTCGTGCTCGAACGTTTGATGATTGGTGGTCAGGCGATGAGCTGCCCGGATGAAGTGCTTTCGTTGATGTTTCAGCTTCTGCGAAAGCCAGATCTACCTCAGATCAAGGATTTTACTGGCAACTCGAGCCTTAAATTAAGGGATGTTATCTGGTCGGAGCGAATTTTTGGCCTCTGGAAAATATTGTTGGTTGGAGCTGGATTCTAAAATTCAGTTTCATTAGTGCCCGTTTGCACCCTGAAAACGTCGTTCTAAGTCCGGCGAAAGATATGATTTGCAGGCCGAGTCAAGTCCAATAATCACTTTCGAGGTTTAAATATCGTCGATGACGCCAGAAATTTAAGAATTCATGGAAACTTCAACAAACATCATCCCATCCAATCTATATTTGAACCCATCAATCACTGGTACATGACGCCACCTTTCACTTTCTGAGGGTTGGGAAAGAGGGGGAGGTTCAGTTACTCACATTCAGTTTAGTCCACCACATTCAGTAACTCCGTTACGAATGGGCATATTTTGGCAGAATCAAATGGTGCTCAAGACTTTAAACTTCTGGCGTGAATATTAAAAATAACCTGATAACGAATTTTTGGGACACTGCTTCAAAATATGTTATTCATTGGTATTTCCATCCAGACTACGTTGTTCAAAATATAACTCAAACGCATGAATTTCTGTAACCCATTAACACGCACAGTGGAAGGGGCACTTTTGTGCCCCCCTCCGACTGTTTTCCTTGAAAATCTCGAGAAATGATCGGAACTGTTCGCTGCTGCTTTCTGACATTTATGACACTTTAATAAATCGTTAATGGACGCAAAAAAAAAATCGAAAACCGTTCAGGAATTTTTGAAGTTAGGAGCATTTGAAGCGAAAGAAACTTAACGAAAATAACGGTTTTCTCAGATAAATGGGAAGTATGCGAGAGGACAAGCGTTCTGCATAAGATCACCGTTTAAACATTATCAGCTGACGTCATTCCGAGACAACTGATGGATGTACCAAGACCAAAGCCAGGGTCAATCAAAGTCAAGGTCATCAGTGGTCAAGGTCAACCACCTGTCACCTGATCCAGATTTACTTTGCAACATGTCGATTTGTATGAAATATTTATTCAAGGAATCTAATCCAAAGACGTTTGCGCACATTGGAAAGCTCATACATATATATATATATATATATCTATATATATATATGTGTGTGTGTCATTGTTACGCTGTAGAGATATCGAATCATGTAACTGGGATTTTCATAACGAAATAAGTTTAGTCCAAACAGTTGACATAGACCTACTTTGAGTAAAAAATTTATCTAAGGTCAACGACCTTACTCCTTTGACCTTGCAAAGGTCAGTGTACGCTGGAAGTGACCAAATGTACCGATATGAGGTATCTTCACTGAAAATACGCTTAATGATGTGTTTAGCATACTTATTTGCACTCCAGCTACACCAGTATCCCACGTCGCTCGAAATTTGATCTGCAAAAAAGTAAATAACGTCATAGGTCCATGACCTGACTTGACGTCGGCCCGAAATCTTCACTCAAGACATCAGGCAAATGGAAATTATGGTATCCCATGTTTTAACATTCTGATACGCGCCCTTTCCCTGTTTCGTCCGAAAAGCCGTACGGATGGGCCTGTACGGGCCGAGAAAGTGTGCAAAATAAACATTTTCGACCTCATTTAACCTTGAAGATATCTATCTAGGGTCATGAAAATTACCCACTACGTAACTCTTAATGGCTCTACCCTAACATTAAATCTTTGTGTCTCTAGCTGTCTGTTTCCGAGATCGGAGGGGGGGGGGGCACAAAAGCCCTCCTTCCATTGCGCGTTACAGGGAAACCCCCTTCCATTGCGCGTGTTAAAATGCATACTAATGGTTTCTGAGGTTCTGACGTCACGTGTAGACTGAATAAGAACAAAAAGCCTCCTTTCCAATGTTTCGTTCATCTCCACGGCTTTGCTATTCACTTCTTTTCAACAGCTGAGGTTGTTGCATTGTTTCGTATTATTTGCGCCGAACTGAGCCCTTGTCAATAGGGTTAAACTGCTGCCGTATAGGCTACCTGGTCTACGCTAAATATTCAGTCAGTAGGAGCGCACCGAACTGTGGAGGCTGCCACATAAGTGCCAATGTTAGAGAATTTCCGGGACCAGTGCGGACCGGGGACCAGCTTTCCCACGGCAAGATCCGGTTCCAGGCCCAACTTTTTGAGGGGCGTCGGTGGGGAAATGGAGCGCCATGGGTAAATTCTCCACAAGTTGTCCGGTTTGGGGCCGGTCGGGCCCAAACTGAACTTTTGGTTGAGCCTGCCGGGCTCTGGTTTTGACACCACTACCTCCCATCTATACAAAGAATAAGGAAAGAAACGTAGCCACTCCCCTGAGTCAAGTACTCTACAGTAGTCGCGTTTACGTAGCAAATACGGCAGTAGCGTAGCCAGGGGATCCTGGGGGCCCTGGGACTCCCCAAACCTTTTAGGCCCACGAGGGGCCCCCTGGCGTTAATCTGAAGGGAACCCCCTGGCCGGGAAAGACAAATCCACTCCTCCGCAAAGTGCCCCCAGACTCCAGTCAAAGATTCCTCTGGCACATCTCGGGGTGACCCTTGACCACGAAAGGTAAGTGGATACTTCCGCATGTATCTACCAAAATGCGCATACCGGAGAGGATGCTTGCAAAATAGCCGCCAGCCATGAAAGGTCCTGCCATGGGATGGTGTCGGTGTGTCGGGAAGGACTGACGAAGGGGCCCGTTGCATTTGCCGAAAGGGGTCCCCTGGCTGGGAAAGGCAAATCCACTCTACTGCAAGCAACCCAGACCCCAGGCAAAGTCCCCTCTGGCAAGTAGCGGGGTGCCCCCTGAAAGGTGTCCCTGGGAAAGATAAGTGAGTCCTCCGGCATATACCTGCCAAAAGGCATATGCGAGGACAGGAAAGGACGCTGTACAATGGAGCTGCCGGCCACTAAAGGTCCTCCTGCCATGGGTGGTGTGTGTGTCGGGAAGGGCTCACAAATGGCCCCCTGGCAAGTGCCATACACCTAAAGAAACTGCGTGCATTCGAGTGTCCTTCAGAAAGCTGCGCTGAATTTGCGTACTCCCATGGATGCATTGGGAATCATCATGTTCCTCGCAAGCTTGTTACTTACTGCCACAGAAGTTGGACAAAATCAGGCACATCAAAAGGATTGGTAAGTGGTTAATTGTTTTGAAGCATTTGGAATTGCTTCATCTGTATGTAGGGAATGCATTTATGGTCAAGGATGTCGATTTCTGTAAATGATTGGGGGGCCGAGCCGAGAACCCGACAACCTAACCTCCCCCAATGTGGGTTTCTCAGCGGATTTAGCCCACTTTATTTTGACCAATGGGAATTTATAAGCTTTTTTGTTACTATCCATTAAACTAAACAATTGCGTGCATCCCCATGTATACAGGCATATATATATATATATATATATATATATAAATATACACAAACACACACATATATATATATATATATATAGAGAGAGAGAAAGAGAGGGGAAGACAGAATGATAGATATAACGCTTAAGATTTTATTTTTTGGTTTCTGCCTATCTCTTATCTATTTCGGCCGTTCTTTTCGCTTTTATCACTCGTTTCCCTTTAAAACTGGCAGGAAATACTGAGTAGGCCCAAATCAACATTGGGTGCACCAGGGCCTTCCCAAAAGAGTACGAATTGACACCCTTGTTTATGGCGATGTAAATTCAGGCGTCAGCTTAGATTTATTGGCTCTGGCACTGGTGACAGAGTTGTTGATTGTCACGGTCCAGTCTGCAGGACGAGGATGATTTCGACGAGATTTCGCTGGGACTTAGTTCGAGCAAAGGTTCTTATTTTGGGCTGGCTTTGAGAATTTGGGGGCGGCATATATCACACATTTACCTTTTTCACAGACCAGTTTTGCTATGTATAACATGCAAAAGAGCACATAAATTTTCACATGAAAGAAGGAAATGGTGACATTACTGATATGGTTTCCGAAGAAAATAGAGTTGTATTCCACCGTAAGAAAATTTGACCGGAACCGGCGGCGCCATCTTGTTTACACTGTCTTTGCTCCAGGGATGCCCTATGTGCTACATAACGCTTGATGGTGTCATCAGGAAATGATGCTAGCAGCCGCGGGCCGATAAAGGGACGTTCATTGGGCACAGTGTTGCGCCGAAGGCGTAACCCCGCGCCGGAGGCGCATTTTAGGATACTAGGGGCCACAATGATATGATAAATGGTGCGATCAGACTTAGCTCTGTCCTACAGAGGTTAGGTCACACGTCTAGGGGAAAGAGTGAAGCAGACATTTAGTTACCGTCATTGGGCAAAGTATCAATGACTTCCAGCCATTGACCTGAGGTCATGTCACGAATAACTGTAGTGAGCCAAAATGTACCACCATCAAAATCCACCATGAATTACTCAGAATGGATAGAAAATGGCAGAACTAGCTTGCACAGACGTAAGTAATACCAAGAACCTCAGAAAGTTTGGAAAAGTAGCATATTTTGGAAATAAAGAGGTTCTCGCGAATAAAGCTCCTCCAGTTGTGCAGATTGGTAACTAATGAAATTTCCCAAATTTAAGCATGAGAAACCATCACAAGAACCACAAAGATCAATAAAATATACATAGATCGTCTTTTTTGCGAAAATAAAGTAACGCTACAATTAGTTCCCGTCAATTTGTTACTGCATACGGCGGCAGCGCACGCCTTAACCCTATTCCCGGAGGGCTAGACGGTATGGTCGATTCCCGGCAGGGGGGGAAGGATTCGCCCCCCCCCCTGAGATCTCGAGAACCACTCGTCCGATTTCATCGCAACAAACGGCAATCGATTTACTATGACGTGAACTACATTTTCATAAAAAGAAATTTCAAAAAAACTAAAATTTGTAGATACAGGGCTGCAAAAATGTCAAAATGGGGGGGGGGTACTTTTGGACTTCTTATAACTCCGTTGTTTATTGACCAATTTCGATGAAACTGGCATGAATGGAGAAATTATGAATAGGGCTTTTACCATGGGGCCGCAAATCTGAAATTTTGAGAAAATTCATGGGCGTTCACAGGGTTTCAAAAATGGGAGGATTAGTTTTCTAACAACTGAATGAACAAAAGGGGCAAACACCTTTTTTGGCTTCTGCTAGTCATGTTATACTAAAGAAGTACAAATCGCATTACAATGTTTGTATAATGTTAGCATAGGCGGTGTCCGGGACATGAAAAAGGGGGAACTGTCACGGTCACACGTTTCTCAGATCAACTTGTGACCTTTGACCTTAAATGACCTCCAGTGACTTTGGGGTCACTTGCAATGATCTCGTGTGCATTTAATATTATCTGTAAACGTTTTCAATCATTTGAATTCACTCTATTTCAAAAATTTCATTTTATGGCTATTGCGACATAGGGTAGGCGCACTGACATTTTAGGTCATAGCTCCGTGACCCGACCTGATGTCAGGCTGAAACTTGATACACAAGTAGAGGGCACCCTTCTACGTCATATGTATTCTGGGTTTGGCATTTGAAAAAATGGTGCCGAAATTATAGCGAGAAAACAAATTTTGATTTTGACCTTGACCTGACCTTGTAAAGTGACTTCAGACAAACAAAATTATATCTGCACATTGCCGAACTATTTAGCTATACATCCATATAAAGTTTTAAGTTCTAGCTTTAAAACTCTGTTTTTGGCAGACATTTTCATTTTACCCTGAACATGGCCAAAAATGGCATGAGGTGCCTCCCAAAAACGTTGCTTGGCTCCGCCCCCGAGCAAAATTGAATTTTAAAATTTTGTGACAGCACGTAAAAAGAATAGCTAAGAAAAGTGACCAAGTTTCGTGCAGCTGCGTTAAAAAGCCTGGAATTGGCAAGCAAAAAACCTGAGGGGGGACGGATTCCGCCCCCCCTGCCGGGAATAGGGTTAAGCTGCCGCGAGAAATGCCGTGTCTTTAACTGAACGTTTCGGCGTATATATTGAACAGATCTGGGAAATTAGACGTGTATCGGCATTTGTGGACCTTTACTTGTGCGGTGGTGCCTTTGCGTTAGGTTGCAACCTATTAACAACCTATGCGTTGTTAGTCACAGCCCTTGAGATTCAGGCCATTTCTCGGTCTCATACAGTCGGCTATGAGAAAACATACATAGGGCGTAAATTGCTTACATATCATCTAAAACTAAAAATGAGACCAGTTTCGAGCTCTACTCGTCACAAGCTTTCGAACGGTGTGCTTATTTTTATCGTGCAATCAACCGTTCGTGAATTAGAGGGGGGCCAACTGTCCCCCCAGTCGCCCATGTTCGAAACGGACCGACGGTCGTGCGCGGGTTAAATTCAGCACGCCGCTCTTCTGATGTTGATTGTAACAAATCTGAATCTCCCTAATGTGTTAGGCATATCTGTGGAAATTTCTTCAGGCTACATATTTTTTTAAAGCGAAGATAGTTTATGACTGCGCGTACCTCATTCCTCTCCATTTTCACACGTGTACAAAACATGAACTATACCAATGCCTGTGGAACAGAATACATCAAGACTGGATTTTGCAAGTTTGCGTGCACATTTATGATGGGGCCCAAGCTGGTGCGGTGGTAATATGGTTGTTATTCTCGCGCCGTTTTCGGATGAGGTCGAGAACTATTTGATCACCCCTTGTATTCCTATAAATCTGAGTCTTATCTGCTGAAGCATAGACGTTGTAACCGTTTCCGGCTTGTACCCCCCTAAAACCAATACTTTTTAGTCGGTCGTGGATTTGTAACTGTTCTCGTGAGGTAAAAGACAGATTCACAGATAATTACATCAATCACTCCGCTTAAGTATTCAACTTAAGTCTTAACTTCTTTCCTCTTTGTGGTTTCCTATTTGTTGCTTTGTTTCCTTCATTGTTTTCTCCTATGTTTTGCCTTTTAATGATCATTTTTTTCCATGCCTTTTGAATTTTTGGGCCGAAGAAGTCCATCGAGGATCTCTTTGTTTCGGTTTTCCATTTTTGTCCAATAAATTTCTCATCGGCGCTTCTGGAAAAGAACATTTTGATTCCTGGCCGGCGTTTCTTTATCCTTTGTCTCATTTTATCCTTTTTATGTTTATCCCAAGTCTTTCTGTTTGTTCACGTATCGTAATTCCAGTGAAGTTTTGCTGACTGATTTCAAACGTTTTAGGGCCCGCTCCCGCGGACCGATTTTCTGGGTTGTTGTCCGCGCTTGTAAACAGTGCGATAACTTGCGGCGAATGTTGTTGACGTCTTGTATTACGGCGATCATCGTGGCTAAGGGTGTATGCTATGGGTGGGCAAACGTGTGGCATTAGAAGATAAGGCAAAAAGAAGTGAAGAGAGAGGGAGAAAGAGAGAGTGAGAGACTGCTGGGGAGATCCTGTCAATAACCATATAAAATGTCATTCCGATGTTCGCCTACCGAGGTTTGTCACTGTAGGCTAGCCTACCATTGGCCTTCTAAGCCTCGTCAAAGACTATATTGGAAACCAATGCCATCGTACGCAATCGTTAGGTACTGAATGGCAAAGAGAACAAAACTGATGAAAATCCTGGCGAGATTTGGTCGGCCAGCCATATCTGGTCCCGATATACGACGTTTTTGTCCATAGTCCAGAGACCAGATGTACTCCATCGTGCGGCCCATGTCCATTGGTTACGTTCCCAGTTCTGCATCCTGCCGAGTGAAAGAGCTGTCGCAATGCAGACGGTTGACAGACAAAGACGAATTCTCGGGACACCTCAGGCTTCCTCATACCACTCGCATAGAAAAGCACAGCACACAAAGGATGTACAGGGAAAGCTTGTCTTTCCCTCTCCCTATCTTTCCATCTCATTTTCCTTCTCTGCATTTCCCTCTCTCCATCTGTCTATATCTCTCTTCCCCTCTCTCCCTCCCCCTCTCTCTCCCCCTCTCTCTCTCTCTCTCCTGGCGTGTACGCTTGTTTAGCTTCGGGCCTGGTTCTGTGGGGTTATTTCAGTGAAAGGTACAAATGACCACAAAGCTAATTTCGAGCATATAAGTCCGCATGAAAGACTATTATAGGTGTGCACATGGCTCTGATATTGAAGAGTGTATTATAATTACACCTAGTGCTTACGAGACTGTGATGTTATGTTGCGTGATGTTAAAAATGATCGGTCTGATACATTATAAGTGAGTTTTACTTCTGTTCATCTTTCTGTGAGAAAATTATGACCAGTGGCAGTGTTTCAGACCTCCATCCCTGCATTCTTCAGTTGCGAGATTCAGAACCTGTATGTTGAAATCAAAGCAGGCCTGAACCCGTCTATTAGCCAGACTCGCCAATGCGCCAGCGATAGCCTGAGTCTGCTGCGCCCCTCAGCGCTCTCCAGCGCTATCGCGCGCTGTCTCGCCTGAACATCGACCCATCCGGGCCCGAACCGGACATGCGAGGACGCTGTCCTCCACTCCTCCGGCCTGCCTCTGCCCGAGTGGCGGGGAAAACTGCGCCGGATGGCGCTCGCCCGGCGTCGGCAGCCGCCGCCCCGTCGTTCCCCGTCGGTGAAGGGATGGTGCCGGAGGTGGGGACGGTGTCGGCAGAGGGGATGGTGTCGGAGAGGGGACGGTGTCGGCAGAGGGATGGTGTCGGGGGGGACGGTGTCCTCAGAGGGACGGTGTCGGTGGGGGACGGTGGTGGCAGAGGGACGGTGTCGGTGGGGGACGGTGATGGCAGAGGGAAGGTGTCGATGGAGGGACGGTGTCGGAGATGGGACGGTGCCGCCAGGGGGACGGCGTCGGCGGGGGCGGTTAAACGGCGAGCTCCCCGGCCGGGAACGAGCGGCGCCGGCCTTATTAGCAGTCCGGCCGCCGGCGCGGCGCGTCGTTTGCTCCAGACATGATGTAAATGGAGTTCACGCTCCGACTGGCGGGCAGAGTTGAAAGCGGGCGCATCGGACGGCCACTGGTCTCGGCGGAGGTGGATGACAGTTTAATTGTTCGGCCGCAGATGGCGTGGTGGATTGCTGTCCGAATGACCACAGCTGGAATTCCCGAGGTGCAGTTCTGCTCGAGATGGGGTGGACCCAGTGGCAAGGTGGCTTTCATTATTGAACTGTTGTTGTTGATATATGCTAGCAGGACATCCAGGCCAAACACGTTTGAAATCATTCGTAAAAGTTGCTGTTCTAGCACATAGTTAGCCCCTGCCATGTCGATGGCCTCCACTGTCGCTTCAGCGGCTTAGCGCGTCCAACCTTCAAAAGCCACTCAGACAACCCAGCTGACATTGCGGCTCTGGCTGCACCGCCGGCTGTCGATCAAAAGCCATGACAACGGCCAGGACCGGCCGTCAGCGCCGGTCGGACCCGTCACAAAGGACTGGGCCAGCACCAGCGCCAGCGCCGGCTGGGCCCGTCACAGGGGGCTGTGTCAGCACCGGCCGGACCCGTCACAGGGCGCTGGGCCAGCGCCGGTTGGATTCAGGGAAAATGGACGTGTTCCGGGTCTCTCGCCGCGTCGGCGAATGCCGCGCGACCGCGTGAGGCATCGTGTGGTGTTGTTAGGGTACATGCGCGCCACATGCTGTACATGGCCACACGCACGCTGTGTCGTTCCCGTCGTAGTGGTCCTCGAGCGAGCACTTTTAAGGCTGGGCTGCCAGCGCCAACAGTCGGTCTGCGGCTCGATTTGTTTTCCAGTCCAAACAACAGCGGTGTTCAGCGGAGCAGTGCGTTTAGCTGGTTCTCCGTTAAAGGGAAATGCCTTGAGCTGCAGTACTTCACGTAAGGTTAGACGGATACAATAAAAAACGAAAGTAGAAGATTCTTTTGAGGGGAGTATATGGCAGACTGCATTATTCGTATGACGGGCGGTCGGTGGCCCAAGCAATAGTTGCAAGTCAGTGGTTGCGGGAAACGAAGTGCTTCGTTTTAATGTGCGAATAAGTTCCTTTATACAATTACTGTCAACCTTTTACGCTGGTTATGGTGAGGCCCACAGTAGCTTTTCAGGTCGGCAATGTCATATAAGATTCAGATTCGTGTATGAAGTGCACAAATCTGACATACTTGAAGCCCCAGTTAACACGCGCACTGAAAAGGAGCACTTTGTGACCCCCCCACCAGTTTGTCTTGAGGATTTCGAGATCGGGTTGGAGCTGGTTGCTGCTACTTTGTGGCATTTATGGCAATTGGATAGCTCGTAGATTGACCCAAAAAGTCGAAAATCGGCCGGAAATTTTTGAGGTTTGAAGCATCTGAAGTCAATGAAACATAATGAAAATAACGGTTGTCGCTGTAAAATGAGAATTTGCCAAAGGACAAGCGTTCTACGTAAGATTACCGTTGGAAAATAATCAGCCGACATCATTCCGGCATAAGTGATGGATGTACCAAGGCCAAAGCCAGGCTGATTAAGGGTCAAGGTCATGAAAGGCCAAGGTCAACCAGCTTGTGGCCTGATCCAGATTTGCTTTGCAGCATGTCGGTTTGTGTGAAATATTCATTCAAAGACCTTATAAAAACACGTATGAGCACATTGATACGTTTACGCATAACGGGGCCAGTGAAAGCCAAAGTCTCCAAAGGTCAAGGTCAACTTTTTTGTTACCTGGTCCAGATTTGCTTTGCAACATGTCGTTTTTTACGAAATATGCATTCAAAGTCCCTCATAAAAACACGTGTGCGCACATTGATATGCTTACATATAACAGTGTCATTCCAGGTGAAGGTCATCAAAGACCAAGTTTAATTATTTTGTGACCTGGTCCAGATTTGCTTTGACACGTGCCGATTTGTATGAAATCCTCATTCAAAGACTAATAAAAACAAGTTTGGCATATTGATTTACCTCTCTCTCTCTCTCTCTCTCTCTCTATATATATATATATATATATATATAAGTTCTACGTTTCATAGCAATCATGGCGTGTAATAGGGTTCATTATAACGAAAGAACTTTAGCGCAAACATTTCACATAAAACTCACGTTGGGTCAAAAACTTCATCCAAGGCCAGTGACCTCGCTTTATTTCTTTTGACCTTACGGAGGTCAGTAAACGCTAAAAGTGATCAAATATACCGATGTTGGCTATTTTCGCTGAAAATACGCCAAAAGATGCGTTTAGCACCCTTACTCACACTCCAGCTACACCAGTATCCCGTGTTGCTCGAAATTTGATCTGCCAAGAAATGGAAAAATGACGCCATAGGTCAATGACCTGACAAGACCTCGACCCGAAATCCTCCGTCAAGAAGCCAAATGAAAATGGATTATCGTATTCCACGTTTTAACGCTCAGACACGCACCGTTTTCCTGTTTTGTTCGAAAAGCTATACGGAGTGACCTGTAGGGACCGAGAAAATGTCCAAGGTCGACCTTTTCGACCCCATTTGACCTTGAAGATATTGATCCGGGGTCATGAAAATCGCCAACTATGTACATTTTAATGGCCGTACCCTACCCGTAGAATTTCATGTCTCCAACTTCTTCAATTTCCGAGATCGGAGGGGGGCACTTTTGTGCCCCACTTCCATTGCGCGTTAGCGCGAAACCCCCTTCCACTGCGCATGTTAACCCACGTATTTGGAAGACATCCAACACTCTAAACGCACGGAAACAGAAGTCAAGGAAGTACATTTCGCCCGCATTACAGTGCTGCTGGCTAGAATATGAAGCGTCATGACTCTGCACCTGAATATATAGCATAAGCAATATCGTTCCCCCTCTGAACCCTTTTGGTCTTTGATGACCTGGTCATTTTGTTTTTTTTGGGGGGAAGGGGTAAACAGGAACTGTGCTGTTCACGAAGAAGTGCTAAGAAGTTTGGACCGTGGTCTTTTATCGTTCAGAAGTAATCCCGGAAAATCCAAGGAGGTGGGATAAAATGTTGCATGCTAGTGTTTTGATCGATTGCTTCTGCGCCAGTTACCCCAGTAAACTGCGGGATGAAGAGCCACAAAACTTCAGTCATGAACTATGCTTCAAAACGCCTTTTTATGCATGGCATAGACTCTAATAAACATCCTAAGGATACTGTAAAGTTTTTACTCGATGGAGAAAAAATTAGAAGGAGAAGAGTAGCAAAGAAAGAACTAGATGGAAACAAGTGTACTAAACTAATTTTGTTGTTTTACATGACTTTGGGCTGTTTCTGTTCTGTCTGTTTGGTGCTCATCCTCTGGCTGGAATATTTCAGCCACATGTAGAATTTCCCAGGCACATATGGTGAAATACAAAACCATCATATACTTCTGGGGCTGAACTTTACCCCGATTCCACTTACTGAAAGTAGCATACAACCTGATTTTGGGATGAATCCAAGAACATTTAGAGGTTTCAACGCTGACGCTGCTAACGCCACTTTTTCGAACGGAGAAAGCTACTTTCCTTTTCCGATCGAATGACGCAAAGACAACCAAGATATCATTTCTCACCTGGATGGGCCAAACAAATTCTGCAGTGGCTGGTGGCACTGTTCTGCTTACGGGCACATTTCCTTCATCGGGGCAGTCTTTATCTTCTTTTTGGCTGCGCTTGCCGATGGTGATGCACCAGCTGAAGCAGGTGCGTCACCTTGGTGCAAGATCAAGCTTCTGCTCTTCTAACTTGGCTGAGGTGTTGTTGCGTTGGATGAGCGAGATTCCCCGTTCCGCGGCATCATTGACAACACTGAGAGTCCTTGCTCTTCGGCGGGCCTCTTGATATGCTGTGTCGCCCTGCCACCACTTGGGTTCTTTGGCGGGGAAGCTGCCGCCCACCTACAGAGTCGTCAACAGCATCATGGACCTGGACGTTACAAAGGCTTCGAGAGGCACGTCCAAGTTCATGCTCTTCCCTTCTAGTCATTCCAGCTTTTTCTTTGAAGCTTTTTGAAGACTGGCCACCATCTCCACCTTCGCACTGTCTTCCACACGACCGTCGAAGAGGGCCGGACCCGCGAGATCTTCAGACAGGTACCACAGGTGCCTACGCAGGACCTGGAGCGCAGCATCGCCGGGAACGCGAGCCGGGAACCGCCTCAGGACACCGGCGAGCTGACGGTGTTTGAACGGCGCGTATACCGCAATAAGAGCGTTGTGCCAGTATACGGCGCAGACGAGAGCGACGAAGAGGGTTATGCGACGGTTGCCAGTCTCATCTCGGGAGCGAGTCGCAAGTCGCGCAGCTGGGGGAGGAAGATAGCCATCTCGAGACAATAGATGGATTTCTGCGTCCATCTTGCGTGATGCATTCTTCCCCGTCGCCCATGTCTCCGGTTAGGAAGAAGTAGCTCAGTCGCGTCAGTTCCTCGTAGTCGTTGCGAGGATGCTCCGACGTTCGACAAACTTCCTGAAAGTACGTCGCCAGCTCTTCGTTATTGTCGTCGGGCTCCTGCACGGTCTCGTGAGTCGCCACGGTTTCCGTTTGGTCGATGCATGGCCACTTCTTTTGGAATCTCTTGAAGATGTCCACAGCTGGACCAGATGACTTGCCGAAGTAAGTTTCGAACGCACTCTTAAGAATGACCTCGAAGACATGATGCCGGCAAGCCAGCCACAGGAGGTCACGGTCGAGATCTTGGTCGACCTGGAGGCCAGCTCCTCAGATCATCCCGGTATTGGCTGCCATGGTGTCGAGCGAAAGTGCTACAATCTTGTGATCCAGACCTTGTTCCTTTAGCTCTTTCAGGACAGTTGTGGCTTCTTCCAGACCCGAACTGGCCGCCGCGACTCGGATGCCAGAGAGGAACTCTTTGTTCTCCCCGCTCCCGACGACAGCAGTCCTGGTGACCTGCTCGCTGCGATGTCCAGCGACGTCGAGGAGGAGCTTCCCGTTCCAATGGAGCACCAGCCGATCAGGAAACGTCTGCGTCAGCTTTCAGATCCCCAGGACTAGCTCTTCTCGGTTCCTTTGGCTGTATCGGTGGACGGTGCTCTTCTAAACGGAAGTTTCGCTGAGGCTTCCTCCGGTCGCCGACAGGGCTGCGGCAAAAGACGTAATTGCTTGCCTCACTGACGTGTTTTCCCGGTCCCACGCCGCAGACAAATTCTGGTCTCTGATTGCCCTCTTGAAAGATGGAGTGGGCTGAGACGAACCCGCAGACGATAGTTTTTTTTGCTGTGATGGCGTTTTGGAGGATTGTACTCGCAATCCGTATCCGTTCCCCCGGCCTCGGAGGATGAGTCCTCAGATGAAGTTAGCTGAACGGTTGCGCCGGGTTCTACCATATCTCTCTGACTGCGCGATTTCAGCTCGTGTTGTCTAGTCTTCCTCTTCAGTTTTTCCGGCATTGCCTTCTTGAAACGGACATCTCAACCGCTTACTGAAGAGGACATTCTGTTCTCCCCTTAGGAAACCAGGAACGCTTGATCCTCAGGCAGTATCGACCTAGTTAGACAGGTAATGTCGAAAATCTCTTAAATGTCACTCAGGAAGGTTTCACGATTCAGTGTGATTCCTTCAGTCATGTGGAAGCTCTTTGATTTCTTTAGCGGGTTGTACCTGTGAAGCAGTTTTTTCATCTTCATCTTGGCATTTCGCATGTCCATCGACGAGGTGCTTGTCCTCTCGTACACCCTTTTCACAGCATCCAGGGTCAGGGCTTAACTCCGAGAAACGTTGAGACTCTGGTCCCTATTGTGGTGAAAATAGAGCAGCAGCACATCTCCCTATGATGAGTGGGCACTCAACAGCTCTTCGATCGGAGACTTATTTAGGAGCCAGAATAGTTTTCTTCCTGGTAGAAGCCATGACAGTACCTGAGAAAGAGATGAGAAAACTGTGACTGCTCGCGACCCGGAAATGTGATTAGATTCGCTTGAAATTTCGTCAGCATTACACCCAACCTAAGTGGAATCGGGGCAGATATCAATCGTTTTAAAATTCAAAGAAAATAGTTTCTGGAACACAATGACGTAGAAGCCTGAGAGGTGAGATGCAAATTTTGAGAAAGCTTAAGTCAGCGCTGTTAGGAGAAGGTGAATTAGAAAGTTGAGCTTCACCTGCGGAGGACACAGTACGACCGTGTGGTAGAAAGCAAAGAGAATTATTGATAAAGATCGGCACGAAAACGGCACCAGCCGAAGAGCCCCGAGCCACACGGCTTGGATGTATGCTTCCACGCTCGCATGGTGTGGCTCAGGGCTCCAGAGTGGTCGTGCCACCATTGTTGAAGGGCCTTCTGTCGCAGGCTTCTTTTAATCCTGTTCCCGGAGGGCTAGACGGTGTGGCCGATTCCCGGCGGGGCGCGAACTCACCCCCCCCCAGATCTCGAGAACTACACATCCGATTTCATTGCAACAAACTGCAATCGATTTGCGATGACGTAAACTACATTTTTAAAGGAAATTTTCAAGATCTGAAAAGGGGTGGATATATGGTGGGGCAAAAAATCAAAATGGAGGATATGTATGAACTTGTTATAACTCTGCTGTTTATGGGCCGGTTTTGATGAAATTGGCATGAATCGATGGCTTATAGATAGGAGTTTTATTACTGGCCAATACGGTTGAATTTTTGGAAAAACTCATGGGGGTTTACAGGCTTCCGAAAATGGAAGGAATATTTTCTCCAAAAATTAAATTAACAAAAAATCGTTTTACTGGTCATGTTATGCTGAAGAAATACGAATCGTATTACACTGTATAGTGTCGGCATAGGTGGTGTTAGGGACCAGAAAAGGGGGCATTGTCATGGTCACATGTTCATCAGATCTACTCACGACCTTTGACTTTGAATGACCTCCAGTGACCTTAGAGTCATATGGGTGTATCTCATATTGTTTTCAATCATACGAATTTATTTTATTTCTAAAGTTCTGTTTTACGGCTGCTGTGATGTAGGAAACGCGCATAGACATTTTAGTTCATGGCTCCGTGACCCGACCTGTATCAATAGGTCCTGTATATATAGGTATCAATCTGAAACTTGGTACACAAGCAGAGGGCACTCTTCTACGTCAATATATTTGGGTTTTGGCATTTGGGAGAATAACACCCAAACTAGCACTTAAAAACTAAAGGAAGATTTCTGATATTGACCTGACCTTATGTAATGATCTCAGATTAAGAAAATCATATTTGTATGCGTACCCAACCATTTGCCTTAACCCTATTTCTGGCAGAGTAAGGGGCTGAATCCGCCCCCTCGAGTTGTTTTGCTTGCCAGTTCCAATTGCCAAGGTTTTTGATTCAGCTTCACGACATTTGGCCACTTTTCCTAGCTGTTCTTTCTACGTACTGTGACAAAACTTCGTAATTCTATTTTGCTCATGGGCGGAGCCAGCCAACGTTTTTAGGAGGCACCTCAGGTCATTTTTTGCCCTGTTGAGGGTAAAAAGAAAATGACTGCCAAAAATAGCGTTTTTAAGATGGAACTTAAAACATCATGTGGATGTATAGCTGAATAGTTGGGCAACGTACAAATGCAATTTTTCACCTGAAGTCACTTTACAAACTCAGGTCAAGGTCAAAAGTCAGAATTTGGTTTATAGTAATAATTTCGGCTCCATTTCTTTCAAATGGTAAACGCAGAATATGTATGACGTAAAAGGGTGCCATGTACTTGTGTATCAGGTTTCAGCTTGATGTCAGGTCGGGTCACGGAGCTATGACCTAAAATATCAATGGTCGTGCCCTACATCACAACAGCCGTAAAATGGAATTTTTGAAACAGAGTGAATTCAAATGACTGATAACGTTTTCAGATAATATTAAATGCACACGAGATCATTCGAAGTGACTTCAAGTTCACTGAACGTCATTTAAGGTCAAAGGTCACAAGTTGATCTGAAGCGCATGTGACCATGACAGTTTTCCCTTTCTCATGTCCTTGGCATCGCCTATGCTAACATTATACAAACATTGTAATAAGATTTGTACTCCTTTAAGATAACATGACTTTCAGAAGCCAAAAAAGTGCTTTTACCTTTTTTGTTCATTCATTTGTTGAAAAACTAATCATCCTGTTTTTGAAACCCCGTGAACGCTTGTTAAAATTTTCTCAAAATTTGAAATATGTGCACCCATGGCAAAAGTCTCATCCGTATTCCTTTGATTCATGCCAATTTCATCGACATCGGTCCATAAACAATGGAGTTACAAGAAGTCCAAAAATACCCCCATTTTTATATTTTTGCCGCTGAATCTACCCCTCTCAGAATTTTGAAAATTACTCTCTTTAAAAGTCTATTTTACGTCATGGCAAATCGATTGCCGTGTGTTGCGATGAAATCGGATGTGCAGTTCTCGAGATCCCAGAGGGCCGAATCCGCCCCCCGCCGGGAATCGGCCATACAGTCTAGCCCTCCGGGAATACTGTTAAAACCGTATAAAACTGTACGTTCTTTCTTAAAAGCGCTATTTTCCTTTTACCCTCAGCAGGGCCAAAAATGGTCTGAGGTGCCTCCCAAAAACGTTGCCTGGCTTGCCCCTGAGTAACAAATAATTACGAAATTTCGTTACAGTACATAGAAAGGATAAGTTGGAAAAATGACGAAGTTTTTGTGAGACTGCGTTAATAACGGGAATTAGTAAGCAAAAAACCCGACGGGGGACGGATTCAGCCCCTGCCGGGAATAGGGTTAAAACATGTTGAGTTGACGCTCTATCCGCTTGGCTTGTCGAGAAGAGCTCTGTGGTCCACGTCATTGAAAGCCTTGCTGAGGCCAAACGACGAGAGAGGACGCGCTGTTGCGATGATAAACTGCTAGCGACACCCGCGCAATCGCGTCCTCAGTACGGACGTGGTGTTCATACTGGCACTGCATACCACTGGACTGGAACCGGGGCGATAGCGAGCCGAAAACTACTGGCCTACCTGGTCTCAAGTCAAACATGTGCATGCGTATGTACGAGTTCTGCGGAGAATATGAGGCGAATAAAGCTTCCATTCATTAGATGGAAAAGCGAGTTTTAATCTAATTCGACAACAAAGCACTACGTTAAAGGTTTAAGCCTCAGAAAGTTAACCCGCCCCGACTGGGGGGGGGGGGGCAGTTGACTGCCACCCCGAGGTTTTTCTAGGATTGCGAGAGAACGAATAAACAACGAGCCACAAAACTTCGTGAACCTTTCGTTTGATCATTTTTGAAACCTTGTGTCAAGGTTTTGCCCTCAGGTCAATTCAAATGTCTGACCTATGTCCAAAACCTATGACAAATGTCGAAAAACGTTTAGGGCCCTGCATCTTTTTCGGAAAACAAGATATCACAGTAATATTTTGAGGGTTTAATGATCTTAATAGATGCAACAAGTCTACTATCTCAGATTTTTCGGAGTTCTCCGGATCATTGACCTAAGGTCGAGTCCATTTTTAAGACGTCGTCGTTTTTTTCGGAAATTGCCGCAATTTTTCAGAACATTTTCAGTGTGGAGTTCAGTAGGCATCTAGCTACCGCCATTTGGCAAAGTATCAATGACTTCCAGCAATTGACCTGAGGTCGGGCCACGAATAACTGTTGTGAGCAAAAATGTACCACCGTCAAGATCAGCGATGAATTACTCAGAATGGGTAGAAAATGGCAGAACTGGCTTGCGCAGACGTAAGTAATACCAAGAACCTCAAAAAGTTTTAAAAATTTTCATATCTTCGAAATAAACAGGGTCTCGCGAATAAAGCTCCGCCAATTGTGTAGATTGGTAACTAACGGATTTTTCCAAAATTTAGGCATGAAAACCATCATAAGATATATTAAGATCAATAACATTTACATGGATAGGCTTTTTTCGCGAAAATAAAGGAACGCTGAAATTAGTTCCCGTTAATATCTTATTGCGTACGGCTGCGGGACACGCCGACAACCGGCGCGAAACTTGCCGTGTCTTTAACTCGACGTTTCGGCGTATATATTGAATAAATCTGAGAAATTAGACATGTGTCGGCATCTGCGGACTTTTACTTGTGCGCTGGTGCCTTTACCTATGCGTTATTAGTTATAACCCTTGAGATTCAGGCCGTTTTATCGGTCTCATGCAGTCGGCTATGAGAAAACATGTATAGGACGTAAATTGCTTAAATATTATCTAAAACTAAAAATGAGACCAGTTTCGAGCTCTACTTGTCACAACCTTTCGAACGGTGTGCTTATTTTTATCGTGCGACCAACCGTTCGTGAGTTAGAGGGGGCGGCCAACTGACCCCCACCCCAGTAGGGCACGATCGTAACCGACCGACGGTCGTGCGCGGGTTAACTCAACGTTTTGGCGTATATATTGAACGAATCTGAGAAATTAGACGTATATCGGCATCTGCGAACCTTTATTTGTGCGATGGTGCCTTTACCTATGCTTTATTATGCACAGCCTTTGAGATTCAGGCCGTTTCCCGGTCTCATGCAGTCGGCTATGAGAAAACACATATGGGACGTAAATTGCTCACATATTAACTGAAACTTAGAATGAGACCAGTTTCGAACTCTACTCGTCACATGCTTTCCAACGCTGTGCTTATTTTTATCGTGCGACCAAGCGTGCGTAAATTAGATGGGGGGGGGCGGCAAACCGCCCTCCCCCAGTCGGGCGTGATCGTCGCCGACCGACGGTCGTGCGCGGGTTAATGATAATCTACTCGACAACAAAGTATTACTTTGGACGGTTGAAGCTTAAACCCCAGAAAGTACTGAGCAATTTCTAGGCTGCGTCAGCAATTTCCGATTTTGCGTGAGACCTTGATCGTGAAAACGCCGAAAAAATTATTTACTGCGTTATTAAGCGTCAGCGGATCCACGGAGAGGCTATTGGGGTAATGAGACCCTCTTCATTGGAAAACTCAGGGTCATCACGTTTTGGCTCCCTATTTACGACGGAGATGATAGGGGCAGAATGACAATGGAATGATGACGGAGATGATGGGACAGATTTCAGCACAGAAATGTAGTCGCAGAAATTCTGTCAAAAAAAAAACGTTGAAACAAAGTCACCAAAATCCCAAGAGGAATCAACATTTTGGGTTTTGATTAGGTTAGTGGATAAAGCCTTTACCCCCCCCCCCCTCCTTTGTGAATTGTCTAGATCCGCCAGCGATGTTAAACCACCAATTGGACGGGAATTTCCTCTTTTGGATTTTTCTGCATAATTAATTAATGGTAAACGCTAGCTGTCTCGCATGTTCGAATCCCTGACTCAGCACAACCACTTTTTGAAAAAAGAAAACAGAAAAACATAACATAAAAAATAGTATGAAATGCATGACGTCACAGGCTGAGACGCAATTTTTAGAACTGCTGAGGCCTCCGGCGTCTGTCTTTTCTTTCTGATATGGCTTGTAAGAAGCTCATCAGGAATGACACAAGCACTAAGTATCAGGTCACGCAAGTTGACCAGACTGGATCAGCAATGGTCATTTCCTGTCTTTGCTCGTTATCAGTTCCCTGAGACAGTTCTAACTCTCGCGACCTGAACTGGCATCGGGTCACTTTTTACAAAAAAGTTCATTGCACGAAATGAGCTCATCTGATGCCACATATAGCCAGTTCCGGCCATTTTCCTGCTATTCGTGCGCTTCTGAAGCTGTCGGCAAATAACTGCCACTTTGGGGCCTTGACCTGGCCTGTGACGTCATCGGTGCCATTGAGGTCAACAGATTGGGAATATCTGGGGCCTCAGGGTGACGGGCTACGGGTTCCCGTTAGAACTGTGCAAATCGGTTCGTTGGTTTTCTAGGCAAGGGGGGAATACCCCTCCCTAGTATCTGGTGATAGGGAAAATTCCCTATTCAGTGCCAGGTTTCAGTGTCTGTGATGCATTTAGCCTCCAGATTAGGTGTGTGTGTCGTATTTGATGTACTTCTGTCAACAAACCTGTTTCAGTTACATCTCTGGTGTTTGGTCCTCGTACTATCTTTTTCGTGACTCAAGTTTGCCGACTCCTTCAGATAAATGCCTTTGGTTTAGTGTAGCTTGGCCTCCAATCTGAATTCGATACTTTTCGACATTAAGGAACCATTAGCGCTTAAACTTCCAGCGAAAAGTCTGGCTTATTTCCCACCCCACTGAATTTTAAGAACGCAATCATGAGCTACCAAATAGCTTCTAGGAACGAGGTCTTCATCGGAAAATTGGATACTCCGATGAATGCATTTTAAATCCGAAACCGGTTATGCTGGATATAACAGATCGCTTACCAAGCGGGTCACGGTCGGCTGTGAAACCACATGACACATGTTACAAACGTGCTAATAGTACAAGACACCGCAAGCACGGCCATAATGAATGGCTGGAAGCCATGGTGACTTGCGCAAGTCACGCATGTCATCGTTAAATGTCATTCCTGGCATGACGCCACCTGTTTTATACGGCAGGATAATTTCAACCAAGACAAACAGGCGCATTTAACAGTACGCTACACATATTCCAAGCTGGTTTGTTTGTTCATTTATGGTTTGTTTACAGCGATGTCCAAACTTGTAGCTGTTATATCCAGGCCATGCATTACGAAGTGAGTAGACTCAAGGGTGCAAGTTGGGGTCATAGTGGCAACATGTGACCACCAAGTTGTTTCGTTTTTACGGCCCTTTTCCACCACAGCAATTTAATGAAGGACACCTGAGGCTAGAGCTGCGCAAGTGGAAAGAGAATCAGACGCGAATTGCTCTCTTCGCGACAGCCACGGGAACACCTAAATGATGGCTAAAGCAAGAAGGTTTTGCATGATTTTTTTCTGTTAAAGACTGTTAACTGTTAAGTCATCACCTAACTCGCATCGTTATTTAATGTTATGGCTGTTGTCAACGACACAAACGCATGTCCGTCTTCTAAGGCGAATAATAGCAAACAGCGATAGCAAACTTTATTCCAGCACCATGTAGACCCAGAAATAAATGTTTCGCTTCGCTCTCCTCTCCCCACGTAATCGTTTGATGAGAAGATCACATGATTCCTGGGCATCTCGGCTGCTACTGTATTTTTCCACTGCTACTGAAACTGAGTTTAGACCGACCCGATCGTATCGCTTCGAAATCGCAACCTGCCGTGCCGTTTGTTGAGATGGGGACGCAATATCGCCGTGATCTCGACTCCAGAACGAGAACCATTCGACCGTGAGGTGGACATGTCAGCCCGCCGCACCATATCACCTGTACATCGCGCGGATGAGAATCTAAAGGCAGCCGCCGATGGTGGGACGAAGCCCGTCAGGACCACGCTGTGGCCAGCTACGAACTGGACGATAGAGGACGCCTGTGTCATCCCGAGCAGGTTATAGATGGCGCTCTCACTTGTGGCCTCATACTAGCCTTCGAATGGTTTGCTTCAGTCATCTACCTTGTGAAGATAATGCGGACGAAGCGACTTGAAAAATGTTAGTACATGCCGGTGACTGGTAGCTGATCTGCTTCAAAACACTCAAATAGATAGGAATGTGGTGTCAGAAGATGTCAGCAAGTCTCCTCGAAAGCTGATTTTTACATGCCAGCTACCGATGATCAAGTGGACAGTGGCAATAATCACACTTTTTATTAGACATTTTTCACGCCAAAGATTTGGAGGGCTTTTACACAGGAACTTGAAAAAAGGATCGCTTAGGAGGATAAACCGGCATCAATGTATTTCACACGGCCGCTTTGGTATAAGCGAATAACGAAGCGCGCATGTCACAAACGGCCATACTGGACAAGCTATCTCCCCGGAAGACATGAAGACCAAGCACGAAATCGCGGAAGTCATACGTGACCTTAGTTTAGGCCCACGACGGCCACTTGGTTAGTTTTGCGTTGGGTCGGTGTAGCCTCTTTCCTGAGGAAAACCTAGGCCTGGCGACCAAGGTATTACTGGCGCGGAAAACAAGCGCCATTTTTTACCTTCTCATGAAAGTCTACAGCGGTGAAATGTGAAAGATCACGGGTCAGGTTATAACCCAGTTTGGCCTTGCTGAACTAGGATTACTTCGGCCCTTGGGTTGTTTTTTGTAGTTATGAATGGAAAATGCGCTGGGGCGGGTGTGGCCTCTGCTACACCAACTTCGAAAGCTGGTGTAGCAAGTCACACCAACTTTAAACAGTGATCATTTCCAAAACTGGTTGTAGCATAGAACCATCCGCACCCCAAATTTTGCTTTTTTTCGCAAAATTATGAAGCAAACAATGGTGCAACTTGGCATGCAGTTAGTATGGGACTTTCCATACCAAACGAAATCATTGGAATGGGGTTCCATGCCAATATTTTGACTCATTCATGTGTTTTCTTGTTTGATGAAGTCGAGTTCTGTAAGTAAACTATCAGTGTTGCATTGCAAGGGCCGATGAACTTATTTTTCCATATCAGAATTCATCCCAATTCCACACCACTGAAAATACAGAACAGGAAAATGAATTACGCAGCAGAAACCTACAGATTACGGGACAATGTCATCATAGAGTACTCTAGTCCAGTGCCTTTGAGGGCGTTCTGTCCCAAAAGCTCAATGAGGCCCCGAGACAGTTAGGCACCCCTCAAGTTAATTTTTACATTGGGTAGATACTTGCCACCAACATTACGTACCGCCTTCAACTAAATACCTACAATGGTTTAAATTTGCAGCTGGGCCCATAACAATCAACCTCAGTCAGCTCCCAACCAATTTTCAATCACGAAAAAAAGCTATTTTCAATTATGAAAAAAACACCCACATTTTAAACGCCATGCTCCCTTCGAGCAAATAAATAAAATCAATTTTACTTTCCACAAAATACTTAAAACCTAGCAACTGGCACTAGGAGAGAGAGAGAGAGAGAAAACAGCAAAGTACATGCGCCGAAAGAGAGCTGAGGGAATAATGGGGGGCAAAACAAAATATATGGGAATGATCGAGCTGACCTTTGCCACGCCAACTTTCAAAGCAATTCTCCAACCATGTTTAAAGAAATGTTGTTTATCGTGAAAAAGTGAGTTTATTTGGTTCTACATACAGCCACTTCTGGCCATTCTAACCATTGTAACCTTGCTCTGAAACGATCAACGAATAATTACCAGATTTAGGGCTTTTACAAGGCCTGTGACATCCACTGATGGCTTTAAGATCAATAAATGGGGAATACCTCGAGGTTTAGGGTGACTATCGACTGCCGTTTGAATCAATGAAATCAGATCGCTAATTCTGGAGGTAGAGAGGGAGACAAAAAAAGTACTCCAGTAACTGAAACGTAGGAAGATTCCCCAGGTGTGTTGTGTTAAACTTTCGCGTCAAGTCACCTTCACTCATGATTACTCCGCCGTGATTTTGTCAGGGCAAGTCAAAATAAAACGGAACTCGTCGCCACGCCCCAGGACACGTTTTCATATTCTGACAAGACTCTTAGCCAATGACATGCAACCCAGTGCCACTTGCTTCCTTTGTGTGTTTCCTGCTCACTTCTGTCACGCGATCGATTCCTCCAAAGTTTTCACCATGAAACAAGAAGGTACCACGCTTACAAGTAACCGAGTAATGTTTGTGGTAGAACATGATATTACGGGGAACGATTGATCACGAGAAACAAGAAAGTGAGGAAATACGTGGGGTGACTGATAAGTCTGTGGCCTAAGGTACAAGAGGATGAGCTATACAGTTCTAACTATATTCTCGTACAGTTCAAGACTTTGAATGATTACTCAAGATAACAAGAACTCGAGTTAAAAGCTGTCGTATTTTTGTTATTTGAGATAACTGAAGTTTATGAATCGGCAATTTTTAAGGAAATGGATACGATCGCACATCGTGCAGTCATCCTTTACCTCGGTATCAAGGGCTTAAATCCCGTGGAGATGCACGAGGACATGGTGACGGCGCTACAGGAGGATGCCCTTTCCTGCAGCATGTTGAAGAAATGGGCTGCTGAATTTAAACGAGGCAGGGAAAGCTTGGAAGACGACCCTCGTCCAGGGAGGCCTGTCACCGTCACCACAAAGGACACCATTGACAAAATCCAGGACATGGTCTTGGCAGATCGATGAATAACAGAGCGTCACATCGCCACGGAGCTGAGCATCTGCCAGGAGCACGCCCATGAAGTAATCTGCAATGGACTCAAAATGACCAAGGTTTTAGCTCGCTGGGTCCCAAAGCTCCTTGGCCCTGAGCAGAAGCGGTTTCAGCTCAACATGTCAAGGGACAATCTTGCTATTTTTGATACAGATCCCGAGGGATTTCTCCGGCGATTCATGACCATGGATGAGACTTGGTCCATCCATGGATGAGACATCCAACCAGAGATGAAACAACTGCCAAAACAATGGAAACGTCCAGGACCTCCAACTCCAAAGAAAGCCAAGTCAGTGATGTCTGCGTGGGAGGTGACGGCCTCCATTTTTTGGGATGCAGAAGGCTGCTGATGGATTACGTGGAAAATGGTCACACTGTCACCAGGTGCTACCACGCTGGTCTCTTCAGGCAGCTACGAGAGAAAACAAAGAAGAATCGGTGTGGGAAGCTAACAAGACATTTTATTCACATTCACCAACACAACGCTCCAGCTCACAAGTCCACGTTGGACATGACTGCTATCCATAAATGTGGATTCCAACTCAACGACCACTCGCCCTGTTCACCTGCTCACCTGGTCTGGCGCCTTCAAACTACTACCTGCTCCCCAAGATGACAAAGGGGCTCGGCCATTGCCATTTTGCCACTGATAATGACGTCATCAACGCTGTAGATCACTTCTTGGAGGCCCAACACGCTAACTTCCACAGAGAAGGAATCCTTAAGCTCCATGACCACTGGACAAAGTGTGTAAATTTGCAAGGTGACTAAGCTGAAAAATAAATGTGTTACGTTATCTCGAAGTATATCTTTGTACCTTAGGCCACGAACTTACCAATCACTCTACGTAGTGGTCTTTCCTCCCTTTCTCCGTATTCGTCCTCTTTCACACCTATCTCAATAATCCATTTCCTCACTCAGTTTTTCTTCCTTCATCAGAGAATGAGGGCGTCGATAAACAATTTACATGGTCGGAGACAAGACTCGCGTAACATCCACTGCGTCCACCATTCGCATACGTCCACGTACTGCTGTACCCGGACAATGCACCTGCTCTTCGACCTCGTTCCTGGCGCAGACGTTCAGTTCCCTGACACAGCCGGACGTTCCTACGGCTGCCAGTCAACCTAGTTCCAGAGGACGCCTTCCGACGTTTCCGTCTGTAATGGTTACGCGAAAACATCGTGCCAGCCCTCTGATCTCAGCCGGAGGATGTACATTGCGAAACCACAGTGAGTCACCTTTTCTCTGGCCTCTATAGAACCCTGCGTCTGACGGTTTCACCATCGAAAGCGCGTGGGGAACGAACTGATAGTGCTCATCGTTATGTGGTGAAGTCTGCGTTATATGTAAGTGATGTCTCCTGCGTGCTGTGCAAAAGTCTTGCCCTACCAGGTTGCCGTATTTTTTCCGGGCAAGGGTACATAATTTCTTGTGAACACTGGATGCAGCCTGATTTTTGGCTGAATCAGTATCCGTATTGGGTCAGTTTATTTAAATCCATTCGCAAGCCTGAATGATGACTTAGCTATGACGTTCGCTTCACTGATGCAATTTCTTGCTTCAAACCGCGCCCGACTGGCAGCCGGTGCCATGCACGTCCGACTGGGGGTTAACCGCTCCCTCTAACTCATGAACGGTTGTTCACACGATTAACCCGCGCACGACCGTCGTTCGGTTACGATCATGCCCGACTGGGGGGAGGCGGTTGGCCGCCCCCCTCTAACCCACGAACGGTTGGTCGTACAATAAAAATAAGCACACCGTTGGAAAGCTTGGGACGAGTAGAGCTCGAAACTGGTCTCATTTGTAGTTTTAGATAATATGTAAGCAATTTACGCCCCGTATATGTTTTCGCATAGCCGACTGCATGACACCGAGAAATGGTCTGAATCTCAAGGGCTGTGACTAATAACGCATAGGTAAAGGCACCAACGCACAAGTAAAGGTCCGCAAATGTCGATACACATCTAATTTCTCAGATTTGTTCAACATACACGCCGAAACGTCGAGTTAAAGACACGGCAATTCTCGCGCCGGCTGTCGGCGGGCGCCGCAGCTGTACCCAGTACGAAATTGACCGGAACTAATTTGAACGTTCCTTCATTTTCGCGAAAAAAGCCTATCCATGTCAAATTTATTGATCTCAGTGGTTCTTGTGACGGTTTTTCATGCTTAAATTTTGGAGAAATTCATTAGTTACCATTGTTACCATTAGTTACCATTACAATTTGAAGATTTTATTCGCGAGAGCCTGTTTATTTTTGCAAAATATGCAATTTTTTCCAACTTTTTGAGGTTCTTGGTATTACTTCCGTCCGTGCAAGCTAGTTCCGCCATTTTCTACTCATTCTAAGTAATTCACCGCTGATTTTGACGGTGGTACATTTTGGCTCACGACAGTTATTGGTGGCCTGACCTCAGGTCAATGGCTGGAAGTCATTGATACTTTGCCCAATGACGGTAACTAGATGTCTGCTTGACTCCACACTAAAAATGTTATGAAATATTCCGTCAATTTCCGAAAAAAACGACATGTCTTAAAAATGGGCTTGACTTTAGGTCAATGACCCGGAAAATTCCAAAAAATCTGAGAGAGCAGATTTGTTGCATCTATCACGATCACTAAACCCTGAAACTATTATTGTGATATTTGGTTTTCCGAAAAAGTTACAGGGCGCTAAACTTTTTTTGACATAGGTCTGTTTGACCTGACCTAGGTCAAGCATCTGACCTGGCTGGAGCTCAAAGCTTTGACAAAAGGTGTAAAAATGATGAAGCAAAAAGTACACGACGTTTCGTGGCTCTGTGGTCGTTCGTTCTCTCGCAATCCCAGAAAAACCTCGGGGGGGGGGGCGGTCAACTGCCCCCCAGTCGGGGGCGGGTTAAAATAAGCACACTGTTGGACAGTTCGTGATGGTTAGAACTCGGAACTGATCTCATTTTTGGTTCTCGATAGTATGTAAAACATTTACTGCCCATATATGTTTTCACATAGCCGATTGCACGAGACCGAGAAACGGCCTGGATCTCAAGGACTGTGGCCAATCAAGTCTAGATAAAGGCGCCAGCAGACAGGTAAAAGTCCGCAGATGCCGACACACGCTTAATTTCTCTGTTCTGTTTGATAAGTACACCGAAAAATTGCGTTAAAGACACGGGGATTTTTGCACCGCAGCACGGCAAATGCCGTAGCCGAACCAGTAAAAAATGAACGGGAAATAATTTTAGTGTTCTTTATTTTAGCGAATTAAGCCCTTTTTAGTGTTGTTTCTGGATACTGATGGTTCTTGTGATGATTTATCCTGCATAAATGTTGAAAGATTCAGTAGCTATCAGTCTACGCAATCGGTGGTACTTTCTTCGCGAGAGTCTGTTTGTTTCTAAAATATTGTCTTTTCTTTAACTTTTTCAATTTCTTGGTATTATTGCAACGGTACAAGTCAGTTCTGTCATTCTCTACCCGATCCGAGTCATTTATCGCCGATTTTGATGGCAGTGCATTTTGGTTCATGACAGTTATCTGTGGCCTGACCTCAAGTCAGCGGTCAGAGGTCAGTGAAACTTCGCCCATTGACGGAAACTGGATGTTTTCATCTCCCCACACTCAAATTGTTATTGGAAAAAAATCCAACAGTTTCCAAAAAAAACCAACATGTGTTGGCAACGGGCTTGATCTTAAGTCAATGACCCGGAAATTCCCAAAAAATCTCAGATAACGGATTTTTTGCATTTATCAAATTCTCCAACCACTGAAAGTTCTATTGCGATATCTTGTTTTACGAAAACTTTAAAGGGCGCATTTTTTGGACATAGGTCCACCTGACGTGACCTACCTCAGACGCCTGGGGTCAAAAATTTAGTACAAGATGTAAAAATGACCAGGCAAAATGTACACAGTTTCGTGGCACTGCGTTCGTTCGTTCTCTCGCAATCTCGGAGCGGTCAACCCCCCTCATCCAATCGGGCGGATTAAGATATCAATAATTTAGGTACTTCAGTTTTATTGCAAGGATATTTTGCAACTGATTCTTGTTCCTCGCATAGATATAGATCCATAGTAAATTTCCTTTTGTACCCATGGTTTAGCTAGTCATAAACGCCATTAAAGCCTCAGACAGTACATATCAGGCATTTTCGAATTAAATAACGTTAAAAGTCTGGGTAAAAACAACTCAACCAGTTTGTACAGGTCGTGCAGCGCAGAGAGCATTTTGATAAGCATACGCACCCACATTGAATAGATTTACTCCCACAAACACCGTCTGGACGGTCACAAAATGTTTTCACCTGAAGCGTCCACCCCCAGGCCCCTTCCCACAACTAACGGTAAACAAGCAGTGCGTCGCAGAGCATGGTGACGTTGTGGAACACTTCAGAACATTTTATGCAAACGTATCAGCCAACCAAACCTGCGTCGAAACCCTGGCAGACTCACCTTGATCTAAACTACAGTTGGTTCTGGAAAGACGTGTTTCAACATTGTGGGACAGAATGAATGGATTGCAATGCAAACAAGCTTGAAATAAAAGGAGGAGAAACCTTCGCTTTCTGTACTACATGCCATGCGTAATCATTTCCTCGCGTGTTCTGCGGTTCATTTGGTAGCTTCTGGCCATACTGGCCGCGTCTCGCCAGTGCGACCGCTGTCCAAATCCAGTGGTTCACAAAGGTTATGTACCTTGACAAGGCTGAACGGTTTTACAACGAAGGCGCTGATTGGTCGAAGACTGATAAGCTGGAAGCGCAGGGAGAGTGGCGAGGGAGCGGAAAATTCCTTCACTCGTTATGCACGCGTTCCTTGTTTAAGATCGTAGCGTCTGTGTTTGAAGCGATTTGTGATTTTCAAAACCTAAAGAAGGTAAGTGGGTTGGTATGCAGATTTAATTAGATGTAATTTCATGCAGACCAGCATAGGTCGCAGTGGTTGTTTAAACTGCCATGTCTAACAACAAGGGAGGGAAACCCAGGACTTCGCGGATGCTTAAACTGGCCAGAAAGGTGCACCCTGGCCAGTCTGGCCGGGAATCTGGCAACTTTTCAAATGCTCGTATAAACGCACCTGTTGTCTAGACGTATCTAGAAATAGAAGTGACCAGCATCTGCGGATTTTTACCTGTCCGCTGGTGCCTTTATCTAAACTTTATTATTCATAACCCTTAAGATCCAGGCCGTTTCTCGGTCTCATGCAGTCGGCTATGAGGAAACATATGTATGGCCTAAATGGCTTATATCTAAAATATCCAAAACTAAAAATAGGGTGAGCTTTGAGCTCTGCTTGTCACGAGTTTTCCAACGGTATGCTTATTTTTTGTCGTGCGACCGACCGTTCGTGAGTTAGAGGGGAGCGATTAACCCCCCCCCCCAGTGAAGCATGCATGGCGCGGACCGCCAGTCGGGCGCGGGTTAACAATCGCTCTAAATGATTCTTTTCCACCAAATTGGTGGGAAAACATCATCATCCCACTGGCAAACCCAGCACAAACCACACTAAACGAAAAGGCTCTAGACCAATATCACTCACCAGCAGTGTTAGTAAACTCGTCGAAAGCATGGTAAACCTACGCCTCCGACACTTTTCGGAAAACAAAAATTTGCTCGATGAGTACTAATGAGGCTTCAGAAGACACAAACCCAATGAAGGCATTCTCATTAGACACGAACTTAAACATTAAATACGACATCAAACACGGACTCAGCTACATGCGAACCGCAACGGCCGCATACTTAAACATCACGGCCGCATTTGACCGAGTACACGTCCGCATTTACCCACAAGCCATCCAAGCAAGGTCTACGCGAACACCTAGAAAACCTTTTACTGGACTTCCTTCGGGGTAGAACAGTCAAGGTCAGATGCAGCAACACCCAGTACATACAACAATCAGAGGCACAGCCGTGGGAGGGGGCAAGGAGCCCGGGCCGCCCCCTTAAGCCCGTATTTTTCGTGAAGACCATTGCATATCGTCTTCTCGGCAGGCGGCTTTCGTATGATTTCAGTTCACACTGAGCTTCGCCCCCCTTTAGGAAGATTCTGGCTGCGCCCCTGACAACAGTGCAGCACATGACCAGGGGCTATCACAAGGAAGTGTCATTTTACCGACAGGTTTCCTTATCAGGATCAACGACACGTTTGACGATTTTCCCCGCACAAATCTATACTATTCACTATTTACTGTTTACGGGCGAAGAGGCCATTTAGACTGCTAACCATTGCTTCTTAAAAGCCGAAAACACCGTTTTGTTAGGCCTAGACCACACTGCAGGGTGGTGTAGAAATTGGGGCTTCTTCCTGTCCGCCGAAAAAAATCCGCAGCAGTTGCACACTCCCGCACTGCAGGCCTACCCAAGCCCAACCTGCGCATCCATGGCAAACCCGTGGAGCTGGCCAAAAGCTTCCTATTTGTTAGTATCCACCTGGACAAAAAACTAACATTTCAACAACACATCAAAACCATAACTAAGCGGTGTGCAAAGCGCGTCAACATCTTTCGCCTCCTGTCTGGAACAAACTGGGGGGAGACAGACAGACACTTCTCATACTTTAGAAAGTCATCATCAGACCCATTCTCAACTACAACAGTTTCATTTTTAATACCATTTCGCCATCCTTAGCACAAAAGCTCGAAATCATACAAAACCACAGCACCAGAGCAGCCACTGCAGCGCTACACGATATGTCTACCGGTCTCCTGACTGACGCAGACATCCCAGCATTACAGATCAGAAGAACACAACAACTATGCTGGTACCATATAGCAGTCCAGGCCACAGAACACCATCCGGTACAGGCTAACTTCAGAAATGACAGATTGGACAAGAGCCGTGCAACAAGCAAACGTCCACCATTTCTCGCCCGAATAAGCGCGGCTCTGGCAGACCTTCAGTTTGTCGTACCACCCACTGCACTCAGAACGTTCCGCAGGCCATTTCGGACACACCCACCGACCACAGTAGAGAACCTATTCACAGAACGCAAAGTAGGCACAACACAATCAGAAATTGCCGCCAGGTTGAACAAATACACCAGTCATCAACCATAAGTCATTCATACGTACGGAAAGGTCCAAAATCGACGACAACGTCATATTTGGACTCCCTCGCTCAGCTTCGAGCTCGGCAATCGCCTCCCAGAAAGGACATTCCACAGCACAAACAATGGCTATCCTGGTAGCTGTTCACAGACACAACAGGGTTAACGTAGCTGTCTATTCCGACTCGAAATCAATGCTTCAAGCCATCAGCAACACGGCCGACCCGTCACACTGCATCAACTACATCATGGACTGCAAACAACAGCCTATATCCTCTAACGTCAACAACATTCCATTCGTTTGGACACTGGTACAAACAAACATTAAAAGGAACGAGCGAGCAGACCAGATTGCAAAACAATCATTAGCTTTCGGCACATGCTTTGATATGAAATTCTCACTGGACGACTGCAAGGTATTCCTCCACCAACACATCCGTCAAAAAGCAACAAAGAGCCTGGGCACAACACCACCATCAACAGTTGTACATAATAAAGCCCACACTTTGTGCCTGGGACACATTAAACCAAAAATGCCGACGCCAAAAAGACTTAGAACGGGTCACACAAAACACACGCAACTTATCTCAGAGGATGGCTCTTATCAAGCACCACAGTGCAGCAGCTGCAACGCACCACTTAACATTAGCCACCTACTGGTAGAATGTAAGGGTTTTGAACCACAAAAATGACCCATCAAGGCCTTCTGCCAACAAAAGGGAATTCAGCTAGCTCTGAGCACCCTTCTGGGTAATCAGTATCCCAGACCTATTAAATCTACTATTCAGGCATCTCAGTGACACACGCCAGCAAGAGGACTCTGTCACAGCATCATTACTAGTACTAAAACACAGCCTGTGACGATTGCCTGTCTTCATGGGAGCTTCGCCAGAATAGCGCAGTATATTTATTACAGGTTAATATGTCCCCGGACATCGCCCGTGTGCACAGCGGCAGCCATGGGGGACCGAGGGATCTTCCAGTTCAAGCCACGAACAGGCAACCCCTATCAGTCACGCACCAAAAACCACACTATTCCAAACAAACGAACATGAACACAATCCAGCACCCCAAGTCCTTCTTCCTTCTTCTCTTGTTTCGCAACGCCCGGCGTGACAGGGTTAACGTTTAGCCAGCGTCAGAGACGGTGCAGACGGCCTCCTCCTAGCCTGCGCGCCCAAGACCGCTTGTTGTTTTTGTGAGGAGAAGGCCATTTGCCGGCACCTTGGCAAAACCCAATGTAAATAATAAGGATTTTCAGGAGAGCTAAAATAACGATCCTTATAGTAGCTGAGGCACGGTTCCCTTCCCCTCCCATCTGTGCTTCTTGCGTCCGTTTCGCGGTGGCCCCACACTAGCCGGTCTACGCAGCTTCTAAATTTAGTCTGCAAGCATACAAACTCAAGGTCAGCTAGCCCCTTATACTCACCATTCTTTCCCGCTGCAGCGTTAAATGGAACACTTGTACTGTCCTAAAACCCGCCACATACACTGACGTTATGAAACTCACACAGACTTCACAGGCAGCGCAGAATGACCAGTAGATTTTGGCATGCCATACGACTCAATATCAGAGGGGCAGTCAGTCGGCGCAGGTGACAGTCAGCTCGTTGGATGTCGTCATAACGTCAAGCGGGACGTAGCCAGGGTAGAGAGCAAGGGGACCATGGCCCCCTTGGGGAGAAAATTTACCGCTTCTTTACGCGCTAAAAATGAAGGTCGGGGTGGGTAGGTTAAATTTGTCCTGGCCCCCTCTCCGACGAAATTCTGGCTACGTCCTTGGTGCTTAGATTGCCCTGGTTCAGTGGAAGGTTAGATCTGTCCTGGCCCCTTCCTTGACGACAGCCTGGTTACACCCTTGACGTCATGGGTAAACTGACGCCCAGAACCGATCGGCGAATTCGAAAGCAGTTGCATTATTCCGCCCACGGATAAGCAAGTACCGTGTGTGGGGGTCTACTGAATCGGTCATGATGCATGGAAGGAAATCGAAGCTGTACAAGGGCGATTTCTTCAGGCCCTGGAACTACGCCGCCAGCCAGCCAACCGGTCCACATGATTTCATTGCAACTTTTTGTGTAAATTCGTGTCATGTTCGAATGCTAAAAACTTTTGAAATTTGAATTGAATTGAAAATTTGAAATGAAAACTTTTCCAAATTGTCGCTAACATAACAGTAGCAATATCGGGTCAATGGATGAAAGACCAGTGAATCTCCGCGCTTGATACCCGAGATCAGATTCGGGGAAATATAGATCCTGACGGTCATACATATGTCGCAAGCATTTGGTTGAATCCGCATGACGTGGAATGCCTAAACAGTGCATGAAATGCCGGCAAGTACCCTAATATTTGGAAAGTTTCGATTGTTACACCGTATGATTGAGAACGTTAAGCATGCCATGAAATGCCCAGCTGCCGGCAAGCAAACAATCGTCATGCACAAAATAAGCAGAACGTTTCAAGACTTTAATGAAAGTCATTGCGAATAAATTTCAAGAGTCCAGAACAGCATCGTCTTGGCCAAAGGAAGACATGCCTCCCCAGTCGGCTAGTTTGGCGCACTGGTTTTTGGAATCGCAGATCGGTATCACGGGAAACGAACCCGCAGATGACGCCGCACAACGGGTCACGCTGCCTGCCTGCAGATATGTGCACTGCCGTTGTCGGCCACGTATATGTTTCCGACGGTATCTGCTTTCCTGCATAATAAATGGCAGTCCAGCTGGAGCTGGTCACAACAAACTGAGAGCTGTTAAGACCTACGTTGGCAAGTGGTCGTCGTGCTTGTTTAAGACGAGACGCGAGAAGGTTATTCCGTGCCGTTTGCGTATTTATCGTACGGCTACGTGTTGCATATGGGGATGAGAGGCTGCTTGGTCCTCGCTGTGCCGAGCCGCTAACCGTGCTCCACGTGTTGACCTGACAGGGCTTAGCGGCGGATCCGTTGCGTCACCTCGGGCAGAATGAGCCATCTCCCAAGATGCCGGAGTTGCTGGGAGATGAGTCTCGTTGCATAGAGACGAGACAGTTGTTTCGGCTCCTGGCGGGCATCGGCTCTTCTGCCGTGTATGCACCTCAATAGCGGCTTGTGCTTTCTTCTGTGTTTGCATTATTTCCCTTTTTTCTATATTTCTGCTTTGGCGCTGTTCTTTGTCATATTTCCTTCACGGAGTATGTTAACTGTTGTCACTTTCACATAACTCTTAAATAAGTTGAGTTCCGTACGATCATGAAGTTGGTCGTACCTAAGCCTAAATGAACGAACGAATGTAATCGCAATTTATTACATTGTGGAGCAAGCTGGGATAGCAAAAACTGGATAGTATAAACAGTGCAATACAAGAGCGTAAGAATCTGTTCAGGTGATTTCATCAGACTTCATTTTAGGTCAGTCACAGAATAACTTTTATCCCGATTTTCCCTATCTTGTGTACATATATATGTATTTGCGATCCCAAGGTATCCACTGCATGAGTGGCTATTACGCGTTGCGTCACAGAGGTCATGGGTAAAATCACCAACACTGGTAAAAACGTCAGACATAGACAATAAGACCATATACAGACGCATACAAGTCGTACACAAAGCCCAACATGGCCAGTCAGATGTTCGAGCCAGTGTTCGTCGCCTCAGCGCGAGCGTAAAGCGAGGCGACCCAAATGATTTCACGTCCGGTGGTAGCCGACTGTACATTCGAAATGCAGTATCGGTCCTCGGGCGCCATACGACCACGTACTCGGAGCGCCCTAAAGCCCCAGTAACACACTGCAGTACAGAGCCTGCGAGAGAACGAGAGCAGTGGCTAGAATAGAGTGACTATGGTGATGAAGCCCCGAGAAAGGAGGTGGCATGCATGCGAGAGGCTGACAAGGGTATCTATGCAGCGGCGGCTGATAGCACCCACACGATTGGCCCATGACAGGGTTTTGTCGAAAGTGACGCCCAGATTTTTCCCTCACTGCAATGTTCGAGGGTCCCGTCACGGAAGGCGACTGTGAAGTTTTGGAGGTTGCGCAAATTTCGGCGTTTTCCAGATATGCTAAGTTGAGTTTTGCTCGCGCTGACGCACTGATGGCGTTCGCGCGGCACCAGTAGTCTAAAGATGCTAGAGAGCATTCCTTTCTAGCAAAGGTCGCTGGGAGTACGCCCAACGTACTGCTCGACGTCAGCTCCCGCGGAATGCAGCGCCAAGTCGTCAGCGAACGCGCTAAACAGAAAGGGACCGAGGGCCGAGCCCTGGGAGGCTGCCATTCCGTTCGGTAGTGGCCGCGATAACCGCGTCCCGCCCGGGCTGTCCCTCAGCTGTCCCGCAGAGACAGCGTTCCGAGTGTGGCCTCGTAGATAGGCAGCGAATCACGCGATGTCAAGTCCATGCTGGTCTAGTTTTTGTAGTAATATGACGTGGTCATTGACGTCAAAACATGTTCAAGTCTCAGTTCTGTATGCTACCAGGTCACAAAAATACGGCATATATCTTAACCCTATTCCAGGCAGGGGGAGGCTGAATCCGCCCCCTTCGGGTTTTTGCTTGCCAATTCCAGGCTGTTTAACGCAGCTTCACGAAACTTAATGACTTTTCCCAGCTATTCTTTCTACGTGCTGTGACAAAATTTCAAAGTTCTATTTTGCTGAAGAGCGGAGCCAGGCAACGTTTTGGAAGGCACCTCAGACCATTTTTGGCCAGGTTGAGGGTAAAAGAAAAATGTCTGCCATAAACAGAGTTTTTAAGATAGAACTTAAAACTTTATATGGATGTATAGCTAAGTAGTTGGGCAATGTGCAGATGTAATTTTGTTTATCTGAGGTCACTATACAAGGTCAGGTGAAGGTCAAAAGTCAAAATTTGTTTTTTTTGCAATAATTTCGGCGCTGTTTTTTCTCAAATGCCGAACCCGGAATAAAGATGACGTAGAAGTTGTGTATACCTCTACTTGTGTACTCTACCTCTACTTGTGTACCAAGTTTCAGCTTGATATCAGGTCGGGTCACGGAGCTATGACCTGAAATGTCAGTGCGTGTACCCTATATCGCAATAGCCATAAAATGAAATTTTTGAAATAGAGTGAATTCAAATGATTGGAAACATTTACAGATAATATTAAATGCACACAAGATCATTCCAAGTGACCCCAAGGTTACTGGAGGTCATTTAAGGTCAAAGGTCACAAGTTGATCTGAAGAACGTGTGACCATGACATTTTCCCCTTTTTCATGTCCCTGGCACCGCATATGCTAACATTATACAAACATTGTAATGCGATTTGTACTTCTTTAGCATAGCATGACTAGCAGAAGCCAAAAAAGTGTTTTTGCCTCTTTTGTTCATTGAGCTGTTAGAAAACTAATCCTCCTATTTTTGAAACCCTGTGAACGCCCACGAATTTTCTTAAAAATTTTAGATTTGTGGACCCATGGTAAAAGCCATATCTATAATCTGTCGATTCATGCCAGTTTGATTGAAATCGGTCCATAAACAACGGAGTTATAAGAAGTCCAAAAATAAGCCCATTTCCCCTTTTTGCCTCCCTGTATCCACACATTTAAAAATTTTGAACATGTTACATGCTAACATGTTACATTTGACCCTAGGTGCTGTTACAATTTACCCCGTAACTGGGGTTAATTGTAACAGCTGAAGTGACTTTTTGAAACAGTAATTTCGATACCTTAAAGTCGTTATTTCGGGATCTTTTCAAATCCACTACAAAGGCAAAATATCAGAGCTTGTGAAAACCCGAGAAAATGTTCTCCAACCCGAAATATTTTCGTTCCAGGATCGAAAAGGTAAAAAATGCAACATTTGACCCCGGTCTCTCCTAGTTCTGGAGATCTCAGGGGGGGCCGAATCCCCCCCCCCTGCCGGGAATCGACCATACCGTCTAGTCCCTCCGGGAATAGGGTTAAAGCTGTCATTCTTCTCGGGTCCTAAAATGATATGCAAGGCTCAAGACGTATACTAATGACTTGCTGACGTGTTTTGCCAGTGGCCATTCGGCATTTCAATACAGCCACGACTTGAAATGGCCGCGACGTGGACACGCAACAAAATGGTCAAAAATGAAAATATATTTCACCGGAACGGTTCGCTACGCTGATGGTCGGTATCGTCGTCCGGGCTGAGCAGAGCTCGTGGGGTCGACCACCGTCTTCGACCAAAGACCCAACAGCGAAATTCCAGTTCCAGGTAATAGCTGTCTTGGCGGCGCTAGGTTAATATCCCGACAAGGGTACGACACAACCATGCGGCATTTAGTTGGTTGGTTGGTTGGTTATTGGGGCTTAGGGGCGCACCGACTGCAGGGTCATTCGGCGCCCACATGCGGCATTTAACAGTGCTACTGTTTTCAGAAACATTCTAACGAATTTCCGATTAAGTTCCGGGGAGGAAGCTTAATGAGTGTCCAGGACTGTCCGAGATCCAAGTCTGTCCAAGAAAATTTCAATACATTTTTCATTGGCACAGCAGAAGCAGACATTACTACGGGTACTGTCGTAATGTCTGCTCTTCGATTTCTTAGTCTAGTGTGTTGGTTTGCTTTGGAAAATGGCGGCATAATATTTTGTGTTCTCAAGTTTAAAATGACAGGGTGGTCATTAAATTTTAGAAACACCATATATGGTCAGTGTTTCGGCTTCATTGCCTTTTCCAGGATGAATTGCCTTGAATTTTACCAGAACACAATGTCTTGCATATTATCAGGACATAGTGTTCTGAAGAAGGTAATAAACCCGAAACGTTGCCTATATCTTGTTTTTTTATATTTTATAAACATATTGTGTTCTGTTTGGGTATGATAATGATATTAGAATTGTCGCAAATGCAATGCATTCCAGTTTCCGCTTAGTGGTCCATGATTATTGGTTTGACCATCAATAGTCTTGTTACACTTCAGATGTATGCAATGTGTTCAAATGTATGCAATGCGTTTCTTATGTGGAAATGAATTGGGTATGCAAGGTTCGGAAGTTTGGCCAACCATGGTGTTGAGTGACTGTATCAGAATGATAGTTTTGAGTCGTGGTTGGAGTTGAGTTTATAACTGAGACGTTAAGCAGGATTTGGTTTTCAAGCATTTTTTGGCAGTTGGCTTGCAATAAGCTGTCCAATATTTTCCGAGAAATAAATGATATTTCCAATCTGTTTCCAGTTCGGAAATCGGAAAACCTTGGCAAAGTCGAAATGCAGATTCCGATAATCACCTCTAGCTCTTAGTACGACCTATGAGCCTCTGTTGGCCAGTTGCCAGCTGACCTGCGGGCCAAATATTAAGCGTCGGGGCTACTCGAACCCGTCTTCCAGGACGGAGAGACCAGCGCTTCGGAACCAGCTCAGGTACGCATCACCAGTCACGTGAATGAACTGTGCCATCATCTTCCAGCGTCCGCGTTGCAGTTCTTATGACTGGGCTCTAAACTGATAGCTTTTCGGCACTGTATTCGTGAATATCGCAATAAGAACGTAGACCGTAGCATTTTTCCCTGACGGCAGTTGCCTTCAGTGGGTATAAAGCATAGCACGTGCCGCAACAACAGTTGTAAGAAGTAATATCGGATATACCAAATGAATACTTTCAGACTGCGCCGACGTTGGAAGTGGTGACAACGCACTACATATCGGCATCATCGCTGTCCATATTTCTCCTCCAGACGATTTGTCTGGCGCTTCTGCACCTGTTTTCATCGCGGTGGTAACGACGGCGAGATTTGACTTAAAAATTTCACTTTAGGCTGCCGTCCAGATGACAAGGAAACAAATACAACACCGTGTTCACTATGCCTACGCACCGCAGACAGTGCGCGCGTTGCCGTGACCGCTCACTGCTGATAGGTCTTCTGGTAAATGCAGTCCTGCCGCTTCCCCGTCTGGCCTGTGACATGCACCAACTGTTTAGCTTACCGACGGCTGTGTTGCAATCCGTTGCTTAACAAACAAACAGTGCCGTTCCGGTCTCGGTCTGATGGCAGAGACGATGCAGTGGCTGTGAGTCATAGCATTCTGGGGCCACCAAGAAATCCATGCCTGAGCCGCGAACTGAACTGAACTGCTGAACACTCACCAGCAATGGACTGCAAATGTTCTGAACACACCATGAACAGCGCACACCGCTCTGAGCTGAATATAGCCCGACGTTCTCTACGATTCCAGGTCACTCTGTCCAATGAACGGTTGTCTGGGAAGTGATACAGAGGAGGCGATTGTGTGGCGTTTTATTTCATCACTCTAACGCCATCGGCGCGTCCAACACGGTGTCTAAAAAACCCTGAGCAAGAAACAAGAAGTTACCCTGTTTACAACAATAGCGTATATCTGGCTTGTACATGAAACGCAAAGGAACACACCGAGCCCAACATGACTATTCACAGTCCTGAAGGTCGGACGAGAATCATCCTGCATTTGTACATGCGATGTTGGCACGGCGCCAGCTCCAGGCTGCAGCTACGTGGTATGGGACTACAGCTAGTGAATTGATGACCACAGAATACTGAAGACTGTGACCAATGTCTCTTGACCGCTTCCAGATGACCACTGATTGCCGACCGCTGACCGGTAATCTCTGATCGCAGAATGTTACCAGTTTTTAGTGATTGCTGATTAGCGAACCATGAAAATGACCACGAAACACTGGCCTAGTTGTTCAGCCGTCCGTTGCTGGGCTTCCCTGCTTTCAGCTGATTTCTGACGCGATTTCGGTGGGAACAACAGGTCGCTCCTCAATCATCTTGCCGAGTTCGTGATGCTCGCTGGACCTGACCGCCAGGTAGTAACGCACCACGACGTTCCAGCAGCTCCACAGGATCGTCTGAACCGCCAGCGACGCCGCCGCAATGGCGAAAATGAGGGCGATCCCGGAGACGCTGCCGAGAACGAAGGCGCTGATCACGCCCAGCGTCTGCACCAGGAACACCACGCCGTGGTAGACGACGGCGACCAGCAGCAGCCGCTGGGAACTGCGCAGAACGCCGACCAGCAGCAGGCCGTCGAATACCAGGTGCAAAGCCACGACGCCGAGGCCGACCACCATCGGCCAGAACTCGGGCGGCAGGCCGCGGGGGCTGTCCGAGCCTCTGGCCGCCTCGTAAATGATCGCCACTGTGAGGCCGAGCGCGGCGACGCCGTGCAGGACCGTCAGGGCCGCTCCCACCGCCACCGAACTGCCCTGGTCGTTCAGACCGCGGCAGCACTGCCGGACACACATCGTCACTTCTGGCTTGTGCGGCCCGGAGGTTCCGAGTCTGTCACTGCCTGCGGAGCACGGATTCTAGATACCTCAGGTGGCAGGCCAGCACTGCTCGACGACACCGTGGCGCTGCTTGGCTGAACTGGACCGCCGCCAGCCTGCGCAGGTGATAAGCCTGCACGCGTGATGTCATCATGACGTCACGGGTAAGTTTGCTGAGTTCGGCGAATTCGGCTGCGTTGCATCATCCGGTTGGCGACATAGGTGGATTGTACGTAAGCGAAGAGTTTTCGGCAAGCTTCGTTTTTGCCAGACTAGGAAGAGAGCTCCACGACTGGCTTTGACCTGATGGAGTGACGTCACTACAGGCGGACGAGTCCATTTTGCTTGGCACGGGTGGAGACAGTTGAAACGATGCGACTGGAATTACCGATATCGTTTTGTACCCGCGTATTCGCAACGCAGTTTTCTTGCGAATTTTTGCGAGTTTACAGGCTGGAAGGGAAAGTAACTGCGGGTTATAAGAGCTGAGTTACAGCGTATGCAGGGTGCTTTGGGCAGTTGCGAGTTATGTCTTTTACATGTCTCTGCCGATTGCGGTACTGATGTTGAGAAAAGTGACATCTCCACGAGTGGAAAATGCGGTGGGATCCCGTGGCCTCCCCCACACCAACCTGAAAAGTTGGTGTGGCACGCCACACCAGGTTTTAGCAGTATTTACAAAACTGGTTGTGGCATAAAACCCTCCACATCCCAAACGGTACTTTTTTGCAAAATGATGAAGTCCAAAATCAAAAAAAAAATCACATGTCAAAAACATACAGATATTGGGACAATGCCAGAGAGCACTACAGTCCAGTGCATGTACAGTGTGTATCGTTTAGTTTGCTGCATTCTTCAATTCCTGTTTACATAGAGCAGCACTGTAAATTTGTAAATGATGGAAAAACAAGTCTTTTTAAGTCATTTTCGTGAAAGTAGACAATGAAGTGTTTGCAACCCGGCGAGAAAATAACGGGGGGGGGGGCAAAACTGAGTACATGGGGCTGACCGGATGTGGCGCCATACTTTGCAAAACGCAGCTTTCAACACAGTTCCCCACCCATGGGCATCAACTTGAAATGCGTGTGGAGCAACGCTGCCAGAGCGTTGCGAAATTTCCCAAGCTCCTGGGAAATTGCCGCAGTTTTTCATCTTGATCAGTCCTTGACCATGGAAAATGACACAAAATCTTCGGAAATTCTCAGCCCAAACCCATTTCATCTATTTTCTCGACTTTTTTCAGAACTGTGATGATGCTACTTTTCACTGATGAGCTATTGATGAAAAATGTTAACGAAGTGTAATGTTCAATGCAAAGATTCTGACAGCAAGTCGGAGAGGTACAACTGCAACCCCTTCTATTCCCAGCTGTATTCGCCGATCCTGCAAAAGCTTATTTTTGCGCTCCTTTGGGGGCTAAGCGATGCGATTCCCTTTCCCTGGCCGTTCGCGATTGAAGCGAGTACTGGGCACTAGGATCTACGTAATTGGAAGTGCTTGCGCTGCAAACACCACACAGGAAAATGTTCAGATGAACCGAAATGATTGTGGGTGCCCAAAACGCATATGGGGACATCCAAACATTGCGTATCGAAGGGGGGGGGGGGACGGGGTCGTGACAGGCGTTTATGCCTAAAGTTCAAAGAAATGAGTTTAAAAAGGTATTACAGGAGGCAAATTACGGATGGATGACTTCCGTAAAACATAGATAGCTTTATGGCGGCAACATCGTTAAAGGAAATATATGTGGTTTCTGCGATATCCAAAAAAGGCACTCCGGGAAATATTTGAGATTGGCTATGGATTATCATGGAAATGAAACGTGCATTTTGGTCATCTTAGACCAATATTTCACGCATTTTAGTTATTGTATTTATCGACAGTGACATCAGCAGGCAAAATATAATACACAGTATTAGAGAAGGGTGATAATCGGCGAGCGGAAAATACTTAGGCAAACCTTGGACGCACCCGGCACTTACCCAACATTCTGCCTTGCTGTACCAGATGGCGTCACAAACAGCAGCGACAATTGTTTTGACAAACAACACTAACGTATTTCGACCTATTCACGTAATACATACCTGCGAGAGGAGATTCGAGGAACAGCAGCGGTACTTGCCTGAATCCATGATGGTCGCCTAAGATAATTTTGGTGTTCGTCAACTGTTGTAAGCTTCGGCATCGCTGAGGCCAACGGTACGCTAACCCGATTCATCGCCGATTTTAGTGTTGAAAAGAAAACGGGTGAATAGATTAAACTTGGGCTGGCAGCCAGGGTACTCACCTACCCCAGTAAAATATGAGCAAATGAGAGCGAGTTGGCAAGAATGAATGGTACCTACGCTTTGATTCATACAAATGTCCTCTTCATTCGTACGTGCACAGGTAAAAAATCACGATTTTGAGTAGATACACTCCCTTTAATGGAGGACCTTTCTCCAGGACCCGGCTTGACACAATGGTACTTGGACGATGGTGGGGAAGAGCAGTTGGTGGGTAACAATGGATGAATGAGTTCCGATTATTGTTTACAAAGCTGATTTTAGGTGGTTAACGTCATGGGACTGAGAATATAACTATATTTCAATATTTAAGCATAATTTAAGTTGTGGGTGCCCAAATCGTATCGTGGGTACCCATTTCCACTTTGTGGTTGCCGGGGCACCCACAAAGAGATAGGAAGCCACGCCTCCTGTGCATGACGTTGCGAAATGCGAAAGTTACATTTTACACGGAATGAATATGAAAATATCTTGAAGACTGGCAGGATCCAGGAGAGCGTTTATCTTGTTCAGAGGTATAGCTAACTCAAAATCGAAGGAGATGAAAGTGCGAAGCACGCTTTGAGCGAGTGGGATTTCATACATGCCGGTCGCTTGGAAAAGTTCAGAGTGAGATATTTGTCAGTGAGTCATTTAGTCACTGTCCGAACCATTGAGCATCTAGCACCCGAAAGCGCCAGCCACGGTGCGTCGACTCGGCAGACAGAGCGTAGTGCAAGTTTCAGAGCGAGTCGTGGCGTGTGGCACGTGCCACGTGGCGCGAGCCGGACCTTCTGTAGAAACAAATTTGTCAAGGATACAGACCAAACGGCGGGTCCTGTTGACTCAAAACTTGGTGCCAGCAATGGTCCAATTTGCGGATACTCGCTTTTGTGGTTGGCATCCACGTGCGATCCACGTGGCGATACGCCGGGCACGTATTTCAGTTTGGACTCGGGGCCTCGGAGTGCCGTCATAGTGACGTAGGCAGCCGAAATTTTGATGGGTAAATAGACAAGCACTATGGCAATCCAACGATATCCTTCATAATGGGCATGGTTCAACGGGTCGCGTGCAGCGCACGTGCGCCATTTCTACACCCGTTTTTCTGATGGGTCAAATGATGGGGCGTCAACAGCGCAGTTTGGTGTCATGATGGCTCGGAAAGGCGGATATGCAGCTGGGCGATCAATTTCGTTGGACTCAGTTCGAAACGGCGGTGGAGTTTGCACGTGAACGGCAAAGTGCTTAAGAACAAAACCCGCTCTTCATTCCTAGCAACAGTGCTACCGCTGGGATGCTGAAAATTGGCGGACAGGAGCACGTGATACGTGGTAGTCGATATATGTGGCTGCTTTGCATGTCAATAGCTTCATTCTGGTGTGTGCGGGACGCCTTTTCTAAAGTGTACCCCTATGGCATTCAGGCATTTGGCTTAAAAACCGTTCATGTTGGAGGCGTCAAATTTTGTGATGGGCTGCAGTCACAGACGCCATCCAGAACAAGCAAGGTTTAGGGCATCAGTGGCCAGATGCCATCCATGTGAGCGTGCAACTTGTTGGCCTTGGGATCCTCCAGTTGCGGAAAGTTTGTGATGCCTACCTTAGTACCTTTATTTCGATGAAGGTACTAAGCGGGTGCACAGGCCTGCGTACGATACAAAGGTTCAGTTTCGGCCTCCAGACCAACCGTGTAATGTGTTCCATATTCATTCGAATGAATTTGGAAGGTATAATGAAGACAGGCAAGATCTAGAGGAGCGCTTATCGTGTTCAGTATAGCTAATGATTATGCCTATTTATTTGTGAACGCCTTTTTGCAAAGCTAAGCTCTCCAAAATGTGCTCATACACCACGAAATCTGCTCCTGGTTTCTGCATGTTACTCTCTGGTCTTGGGAAGAGTTCTTGTAATGCCTAAATTTAGGTTTTGGCAATCTTGCACCGTTGTTCATTGCCGACCCTGCGGGATCTTGGGAAAATCCTTTACCATCTTGGGAAGAATCTTGGGAAATTCATCATAATTTCACTGGCAACGCTGGTGTGGGGTCAAGCTGCGCACCATCGATGAAACTTTACTTTATTTGGGTGGTGGAACTTTGTCTATATTTAGGGGATCTGGAGCCCCCTCCCCTCCTCAGTTAAAATCGACGTATTGCACCAGCCCTCCGACCTCAGCCCGCGGTCAGACGCTGATGCCAGTATAGTTTAGGGGCAAAACTTAAAAATAAATGCGTCGAGTTTATACATCTGTGTAATCGTCTTCAAGTCATCTGTGATCTGAAACACAAATTTGTTGTACAATGTTTCTAGATTTCGTGAACATTGCTGTTTCATGTGCATGCTCATTCAAATTTCAAGGTTTTAGGGGGCAAATGCCTGTTTGCTCCCTTCTTGGATCCGCCACTGACATCGGGAGCTGCCATGGCGGGGGGATTAGGGTAGAGTAGAAAAAGTGGGACTTTGGAAGTGCAAGGTACAAATGTTGAAAATGTTGCTCCGGACCTTCAAATGGTTACCTGAAAAATTTGACATGGATCTGAAATCAGTTACGTATCACATATCGATGGTGGAAACGGAAGCAGCCTCCGACTCCTCGCCGGGAAAAAAAACGGTGGAGCACCTCAAGTTATATTTTAGGCTTCACCTGTCACGCATACGACAAATGTTTCTAGCAAAACACGTAGTCGACGAAGAACTCAACATAATAATGATCGTCGGGAGCCTGATGAATCCAGCTCCACACACTGCATACACTTCTCACGGCCCGACAGCCACACAGCGACCTAGGACCTACGGAATTACTCAGTCTTTAAACTGTGCAAAAAATGATGCTGACAACAGCACCCACGGCCCACCCAAGATCCGTTTCCAGCAGTTGCGTACTGTCTCGATTGCATCACTCAAGTTCCCGCTGCTCACGAAGGAATGTAGGCCACCTCCTCATGTTTGCTGGAACAGTTAGTCACTGTTCGTTTCAGTAACAGCGATGGCGGCTTTCCTGACGGCGTGCCAGCTGCCATTTTACGTGTCATTTGCTGACGATATACAGACACGAAAGGTTTTCCCTCTAGCCTGCTATGATACTTCATTTTTCACAGATCTGATGGATGCAGGGCCGCTTCTGATAAGTGATTCTCCGTGAACCGTACATGATTTTGAATCGCCCGCACACTGTGAGGTTTGGTGTCTGGCGTTGTGCTTGCAGTGGTTATGGTCAAGCACATGTGGGATGCAGGACATGCTGTTCGGCACCTGGCGGGGCAGTCGTGGCGACAGCGCAAAGATCTGAGTGGCCGCTCGTTCGCTGTCGCCCAGGACAGCGCAACGAGGAAATCGCAGACGGCCCGCCCAGAGAGTATTGCAATGGGAATCTCTTATTTCTGTTCGAAATATTTCATATATATCTACATTATATTTGAAATATATTTGAAAAGCGGACTTTTATTTAGAAGACCGCGAAAAACAAAAAAGAAACACAAAACTTCGCGGACGTCTGATCTATCGAGGACTATCATTTGACGTTGCTACACCATTTGGTTACGGAGTTATGCATTAGAGAAAAAAACGGAAGCGTTTGACGTCCTCCCCCTCCCGCCTCAGCAAGTCACGGATTAGCATACTATGTCTGAGTAAACAATGGTTTATACTGAAGAACGTGCAGCTGGAATTAAGAAACGCACTGGCGGGATGGGGAGAGGTAGAAATGTTATACCCCTCAAGTCTTTTTGCACATAAAGTCCGCAGTGGTAACTTTGAAGGGCCGCTTTTCTGTCTTCTCATAACTCCAAACGCATCGTTTAAAGTCTGAAATTTATAAATTCGTTCTGAATCGCTTTTTTTATTACAGCCTGTCGAAGTCGAGACGACGGTCTGGCGGCCGATCATCGGTCGGCGGCGCACGACCGCTCGTCTAACGGAACATAGAAAGGGGCAGATTCTGCCAGACAGGTAGCAACAAAATACTGTTGGGAGTTAGTCTATGATACATATACGGTACAAAACACCAATAGCGCAGGTTAAGTTAGTCGAGGTCAACCCAAATCAAATGATGAGCATACAACTTTTCTTTTTCCTGTAATATTCCTTTTTCCTCTTTTTCGACCATAGTTTGTGGTATGGTGTTCATACGTTTTCTTCCGGCTAAATGGTCCTGTGAACATGAGCAGACCAAGAATGGTACTTGATTATTTTATGTCGTGTGAGACAGAATGAAATATCATGTTCTTCCAGTAGGTGTCGTCCACTTGAGGCTCTTAACACGGTGCAGGTGGCCACGTTTGACCATTGATGAAGGGTGATCACCTGTCCAGAGTGACCATGGGCCAGTTCGAATCCTTTGGTTACCTTTTTAACTTTTTTACCTTTTTTATTTGGTCACATGGAATCGGTGGTCTCTGTTGAGGAACAATGGATGCCCACAGAGGTCCAAAACCTGCCTGCCATTGATCAGAGCATGGGTTGGGGCATGGGCAAAGAACCAGTTCTGGTGCATAAAAAAATAGTTGAAACTTATCTTGAACTAAAACATGAACAAACTGTACCTAAAATGAGCGACTAAAAACAGCTTAAAATTTGCAAAATGTATGTGTCGTATTTTCTCAGACAACCAAACGTAAAACCAGGTAGTCAGGAAACTTTAGCTCCAGCGGCAGGTCTTCGCATACTGTAGTTGCTGACTGTAGTAACTAATATTTTTTAAGCTAAGTTTCCACCAAATCCAGGTTTAAAAATAAAATAAATGTCAAAAGCACTTTACAACGACTACAGCAGAGCCTGTTTTATTATGTCACTGATGCAGGACTTAAGCATTCACGAACGATTGTGGTTCACTCGCAATGCACACGATGGATATGCTCCAATTTCAGGATGCAAACGTCACATTTAGTTTGCTTGCAGACCACAAGAAAAGAAAAGCGTACGATTATCACAAACATTTCGCAATTCTACTGGCCACGCAGGAGTCACGCACATTCTAGGCCTCGTCTTTTTGCCACCTCCACCGGTTCCAACTCATTCGGGCGACCCGGTCCCGCTGGGCTTCGCGACCACAGCTCCCCCGGTCTGGCGCAGCTCGCGGTAGTGAAGCAGCACAACGAAGAACCAGTACCAGAGCAGCGCCGCCACGCCCAGCCCGACGAAGACGGTCACGATGATGACCGGCTCTGCCGAGATGGCGGACAACACGAGGGAGGCGAGCAGGCCGCAGGTGCCGGCCACGCACCCAATGCCTTGGTACACCAGCCAGGCGAGCACCATGTTCCGGCGGTCCCGGCGGGCGCCGTGCACCAGAAGGCTGTTGAAGATCGCGTGCACCACGAACACGACGATGTTGGCGATGAGCGGGATCCGCGCGGGAGGCACCGCCGGGCCGTCGTCCGACTCCAGGCGCGGCTGGGAGTATTGGCGGGCCAGGAGCCCGATGTTGACCACGAAGTTCAGGCCGTGCAGCACCAGCAGCGTGATGCCGATGGCGATCGAGCCGTCCCGCAGGTTCCAGAGGCAGCAGCAGCGCCGCGACGACATTTTCCCCGGCCTGGTGTCTGGTGCTCTCTCGGTGACCGCCCGCTCTCTCACGATGACGCTCTGAATAGAAAGGCTGCGCCAGTACCGCCCGCGGCGACGCTTAAGGCTGGTTTGGTCGGACCGGAATCACCAGCAGTTTATCTTGGGCGCGCGGACCGATGTTTACGACGTGGAGCCAATGGAAGCCTCGCATGGACGTGACGTCACCCGGCCGTCGCTGGCACACGGTTGGCTCCCATCGCCGTGGCCGGGATGACCTTTCCCATGTGACGCAACACCGCCACCGGAGTTTCCCCAGTGCGGTGTTAATGCGTAACTTGGCGCCGGACATGGTGGTTCCGGACGAGTCATCTTCCGGGCTGGGTTTTGCGCTCCCTGGGGTTCTCTTAAATTTCGTGACGTCTTTAGCTGGAAACAGTAGCGTAGTCGGTGGGGTCCCAAGGATCGTGGAAGCTTCTCGAAATTTCTCTAGGGGTCCCCTGGTATTGGCCTAAAGGAGCCCTGTGGTCGGGAAGGACAAATCCACTCCTCTGCAAAGGGCCCCAGACCCAAGGCAAAGGCCCCTCTGGCAGGTAGCGGGTTGCCCCCTGAAGGGTGTCCCTGGGGAAGGTAAGTGGGCCCCCTGGCCCAGCATTCTGTGATTGGAGCATAAAGGGATTCGGTGGAGACTTTGTGTACATGACAAACTCAAATGCCCCTATGCAATGAAAAGCCAGTTCAGATCAGTTGAGGATATCCGGTGTCAATTAGTGAAGACGCATTTTTTCTGTCTTCTTTGCAGGATAAACCCAAATTGCTTGCATTGAATTAGATTAATTAGATGTATTCAATGCAATTCCAATTAGATTTTGTGCAGATACATTTAGTTACCCTAGGTTGATCTCAGGTGACTTCAAACAACCTACTTAGTTCACTTGACTTAGGCATACATCGGTGTGACCTACCTGCCACGAACCCATCAATTATTTTCTGAACCATTTTATGTAATGCAGAATCTTGATATATTGCCCCCATTCAGGGACGTAGCCAAGGGGGGGGGGGGCACGGGGGCCGTGGCTCCCCTTGAGCCAAGCAGTCTACACTAGATACATGGCGATTTCGCATGAATACGTAATAGTGGCCATATATATGTTGGAAGATCAAACATTGTTTTTCTGTGCATTTAATATAAGAAGAATTGCCTAAAATTTTTGCCTTTTCTTGTAAATTTCGTCATGTGCCTCTAGCATGTCACAAAAATCGACATTTGATCCCCCCCCCCTGGGGAAAATTCTGGCTACGTGCCTGCCTCCGTTACAATGGATTTGGTAGATCAGAAGATTGCCGGGTCATGTAACCCACTGAAACGGACATGAAAACAAATGCAAAACACCAAAAATGGTAAAATACTGAAAAATGGCTCCAAGAGGATCTCTTGACCTTGGCTATGATTTTGCACAGCAGAAAAAGAATGCTGCATGTATCGAAAGTAGCGCGGACGATCAGTTGTCGTTTAGTTTCTATTTTATTAAATCACGACAAAGTGGTTCGATAATACAGGTCTTGTCACACTGCTCAAAATAATTAAACTGCCATACAATCTTTAACCATAAAACCGCAGACCTTCGATATCGTGCAAATTCACTTCAGAATAAATCGACAATGACCGCACAGAAACAAAATGAACTGCAATAAAACACACGGCCGGGCGTCGAAATGACAGGGCAGTCCGCGCCGACAATCAAACAGGTGCTCCGGCGAGCACGCTTGAGCGCCGGTTTGGTCACGTAACGCCCGGACCTTGGTTTAGACGCGCCCCGCGCTGTCAGACACCGCCAGACAAGCCAGCAGCAGCGACAGCAGCGAACGCCCGCTGTCTTCAGACATGGACAAACTAACCGTCACACGCGCAGTGCATAATGACGAGGTGCCCGCTGCGGACCGCTACAAGATGATGCTGAAGAGGCTGTTGGACTGGCTGTCCTCGTTCAGGGATGAGAAGCTGCGGGACAGCTTCGCTCGCTTGGGGTCCACCGCCTGGGCGGCCGGCACCTTCCGCTTGGTCTGTGGAGAACACACGGCCGTTACAGGTCACACAGGGCAGCCGTCACAGCTGGGGCATTCTGGACAAATCTATTAGTCTGCAGGACAATTTTACACTCTTATCCTTCAAACTGTAATGTAAATTGGACTTAGGGGTTGCCTTGTGTGCCAGGCACGACTGTTTGAATTTCGGGCTCGTCAGGCTTACGGTTTAGAAGCTATTGCCTTCAACATTTATGGCCATTAAAAGACATGTGCTGTCTGATCATAAATAAACAGGGTAAAATAGTGCGATCACGACAAAACACATCGTGGGCGCAAAAAATGGCCCAGGAATTCATTTTCGGCATTATTTTTTGTACCCAAGACCATTTAAAGTAGGTGCCCTCGTGATCTTAGATGACATGACCTAGTGAGACCTTAAGTTAAGGAAAAGCGACAGTTTTCCGAACAGTTATTTGGCACCGATATATATATATATATATATATATATATATATATATATATTGATAGACAATAGATATATGGATATCTATAAAAATCAGATTTGAAACGTGGGTTTTTCTTCTTACCTGAGTCTAGGTCACACAAAAGTCAAGCAGCAGAGATCTGGCAGAACGCCGAAATGGATGTTAAATGACGGCTTAGCAATGTCATTTCCAGGTAGCAAGTTAGCCATACTGCTCAAAAGCGGTAGGCAAAAAAAACTGTGAACATGACAAAAGTCCCTAAAAGTTGTTAAATTCCATCCAGGAAGCGCATCAAAGAAAGGACCCATCGCAGGCGCATTCACGAGGCCTGCCACTCCAAACAGCCCGCCTGGATGTACGGGAGAAAAGAAGTCGCGGCACGAGGAGCCTACCTGCCAGCAGTTCGTCCATTTTTCTTTCCATACCCTCAGCTCCCAAAAATATTGGGCGCACCCCTAGCACTATCCATCTGTTCGCAATAGAAATCAAGCCACAGACGATGAAAGTCTGATACTAAATAATAATGAACAATATGATAAATAAAACATGTACAAAGAATTTCCGAAAAAATGTTATCGCGTTGCTAGCCAGTTGCTAGCGCAATTCACGGAAAGAATGTGTAACTTAGCTTGGATGAATACGTGCGTTGTATTTGGATCAGTGCTAAACAACAACTAAGAGGGAAAAGCCAAATGGTAAAAAAAAGAACAAATGGGCACCTGAACATCTAAAAATTTGTGCCACAGGCCTTTATGGGTTCCAGTTTCCATGATATTCTGTGCTGGGACGCAAAAAATGAAAATTTGCTCTTAACTTTGTTTAAATTGACGTCTGCGGGCAAATTTGTTCCCAATTTCTAAAAGACAGATTTTGGTTCATAAAGTAAGCTTGCGTCTATAAACGCTCAGGAAGAACGGTTTTGTGAAAACTCGTGTCAACAAATTGGCATTGTGTGAATAACTTTTTCTAAAGTTCAAGAAAAAATTAAAATAAAATGAGTCAAAAAAGCCCATTTTATTACTACGGAAACAAGTAAATTGACTAAGCTTTAATTTTTGTCTAACACAAGTTAATGTTTTGCCTGTCGTAACGTCCACTCAGGTCACGTGACACCGACACGAGGAACATACTATCAAATTCCTCAAAATGAAATCTTCCGATTCCTTGAACATTCTTTCATGCCGCAGTGTATTTTGGTACATTTCTGTCATGAATTTTGTCAGTTTTACTGGCTGTCAAAGATACTCATACCGACCCACTGCTTCAAAGTTTCGGGATCCAGAACTCTAAACCCGTTCATCAGAGAAGTGGATTATTTTGCCAGTCGTATTTGGCGCCCAGAATTACCCCTGATACCAATTTTCATCCAAAACTGAGAGATCAGCGTGGTGGAAACTGGTCGATCTGTCGACGGCGCCTTACCTCGCAGATCGGAGATCCCGTCAACGGGGGAGCAGGCGCAGATGCGCTCATGCAAAAAGTATGCATGACACTGTTTACCGCTCGTGATATTAACCCGGCACTGCCTACGATCTTCCATCAGCCGCGACAGCATGGGCGGGGAGGAGGGGGGTGGTGGCAAAATCGACCCCTCGCTCGTATCGCACGGACTAAGAATCCGATCTGCATGTTTCGAACGGCAATCAAAAGAACACGTCTTTGTCATCTTAACGCGACAAATTTGACCTCTTGTGTTGATCTGTGATGTCACAGGTCCCGAAAATGTTGGCGGCACCGCCCACCAAGGGCCGGCAGACGACGCCCGACGGGATGATCGGTCTGACTTATATCGCGCCATACAAACTACACTTTGTATCGCATTGGTCAAGTTTTGGTACTGCAGATGAAGAATTAGCCAATAATGTTATATCGGGAAAAGAAGTAAGGTGTGTGGATTTACTGGACCTCAGTTGCGAGACAACTTTCAACATTCATAACATGTTTGGGTCATCAACTCACCAGCCTTGTACTGCAAAGCCTGATCAAAGAGAAGACAAGGAACTGACACCATTGAAGTACAGCATACAAGACGATGTGCATTTTGCCATGTTTTTTTTCTTCTCGAAGTCACAGTTACAATGCTGAATAAAAGTCCGCTGCGCGCCCACCGACGCCCGCGGCCGCAAATGGCCCGAAATCATGATACTATTTTGCTCCTAATTTCCGTAAAATGCAACCCATGTGAAAAACCTGCGCCACGATGTGTCAGACGGATCAACTGACAGGTACTGAAAGTTCGTTGGTTCCATCGTTTGGGGTTGGAACGGAATCGGCGGAAAACGGGGGCGGCGGGGGGGGAGAGCTTTATTCACCAAGCCTTTGTTAAACTTCTTCGATTAAAATATGCCTGATCTGCATGCTGCATGTTTCCGTCTCGAGGCATTGGTCTTGCCGCGTCAGAGACCGTTCTCGCCCGCCGGAAAGCGGATGAAAAACTTAGCGAGAGATCGAAGAAAGGACCAGAATATCGTCAGGTATTTTCGCATAGCAGCGAAAACTTTTGATGCCATTTTGAATCAAGAGTTGCATTCACTCCAGTCAGTACTGTCCACAGTATTTCCGAAACAGACATGACCAAGAGTGTCACGATAACCTGCTAAACACAGTCATTTTTCACCATACAAAGGACAGTAATGTTCTTATTCCGATGTGATGAAAACTATTTGCATTCATACCCCCTTTTGCCATCACGGCACCAAACGTAATTCGACAGCACGGGACTCGCCGTACCACGTGCCCAGTCCGCGACGGCGATGACGGAAGGCTTGGATTTTTATTTTTATTTTAGGCCGATTCCGTCGCGGACTAACACTGAGCAGAGATTGGCCAAACCTGATCGCGAAATCAGTAATACTTGAGCGATGTCATTCAGTTCGTCCGTCGAGTCCGGGACGGACTAGGTTGAAATTCCGTTCGTGTCAACTAAGAGTACGGGGCCGGGCAATAGACAGTGCGGAAGGCTGTGCACCAGTGTGTCGATGGCTAAGAACCAGACAATGCGGACCGTCTGAATAGGGCCTCCCACGCGCCCGGCGGCGGCCAACGCCTCCGTAAGACCGGCAGAGCGCGCTACCTTCTGTTCGACGGTCTCTCGGAACTGGAGCTCCAGCTCGGGATCCGGCTCCGTCTCGGCCGGCCGCTGGCCCACCGAGAACGTGCGTTTGGCCGAGTTCTTTGAGGAGGTGCCGGCCGGCAGGCTGAGCGAGCGGGCTGTAGTGACCAGCCGCGCCAGCGCCTCCTTGCCGCGGTGCAGGAACGAGCCGCGCGCCACCTGCGGCGCGGGGGAGTGCCAGTGGCGACATCTACCGACTACTGTGCAGCATGGGAGATCACTGCCGTTAGATATCTGTTCGATAAACATCCGAAGGTCTCGTGGCAGGCGCCAGGGATGTCGCAACGACAGATCAATCCCGCCTCCGACTCACCATTCACGCTGGGACAGTAAGCTACCACCAGGTGGGGAAAACATGAAGAGCAGTGCTGAAACGACTCCGTTAAAGGGCTGCTACCCGTCAACCTCTGGCTGGCCGAGCACCTGACCGAGTACTCACCTTGGGAGCCCGCGGACTGGCCGGCAGCGGCAGCGGCGCCGGCCGGGCGGCCGGCTCGGCTCGGCGCGAGGCACTCAGTAGACGACGCACCACCTTCTGGCCCGGCTTCAGGAAGGCGAACGCCTCCTCGGCGGCCGGTTCGTCATCCTCGCCCTGGGGGGGGGGAAGGTAAGCGGGAGTTCAGACAGCGAGCGAGCGTCCCCCCAGGCTGGTGATGTCCAGATCCCGGGGGTCAGCCAGTGCCTCAGTCCTGGACGACTCTACATCGCCCAGAACGTGACGACCGCAGAACCACGGCTTCACTCGTCACCACCGTCACCAGGACAGACCGGACCTTTGTGAATCCGGTAAGGCACGCACGAAGTTGTATGTTACCAGATCATCGCTGTCGTATCACTGTGACATTCATCCCAGCCGACCCGGCCAGCGCGGTCTACCCACCTTCTGGGAGTGTTCCTGGAGCCACTTTTCGCGCTCGTGCCGCTGCATGCGCCACTGCTCGTCCCGCTCGTCCTCGGCCGGGTCGGCCTCGTCCTCGGACGGGCGCCGCTCGTTCGACTCGTCGACGTCGTCTGCACGGCAGGCCCGTAAATACGTCAATCGAGCCGGTCGCACGTGCACGGACCGACAGCCGCCAGCGGACGCCACGGGCGGCGGCGGCCCGCCAGAGGAGTCATCGCAACACGAGATGAGGACCGCTTACAAAAGCAATCAAGCGGTATCGCGGGGAGGTATGCCACGAATGTATGGGTAGTCCTACGTATAACTGGTACCGCCAACTTTCGGAGTACACACCAGTAACATTTTTCGTTATGCTCTATATCTTTCGAGACCCACAGTAGCCATACTAATACGTCTAACTGGCCTGTCGTGGAAATCGCAAAGGCCTCGAAACACGTAAAAAAGGAAAACAAGTGAAAAAAGCAACTAATGTATGTTAAAACAAGACAGTATCGGCTATGTTAACCTCACCTCTTGACTTGCATGTGGCAGTGAAAGACTGCTGCGGCTCAGCATTTTTTCTTATTATTATTACTGCAATGTCCACTCTTTGTGTGCTGACCACTGTGCATGCAACGGCATTCAACATTACGCCCACCCTGCGGAGATCCTGGGATCCAACATAAATAAAGCAAAAATAAAACAAAAGTAAAATAGAACATCGAAAAATAAGGGCGGGTCTATCTTTGCTCAACGTTCACTGCCAAACAAAGCACAGCACCACAACAAAGCACCACAACGGCCAGCTGACCGGGCACAAACAGGAGCACTGAAGCAGCGAAGCGAAGCGTTTAGGCCCGAGTCAGACCGTCCCGCCCGACTCCACCGGGCCCGAGTCAGACCGTCCCGTCCGACTCCACCGGGCCAGAGTCAGACCGTCCCGCCCGACTCCACCGGGCCCGAGTCAAACCGTCCCGCCCGACTCCACCGGGCCCGAGTCAGACCGTCCCGCCCGACTCCACCGGGCCAGAGTCAGACCGTCCCGCCCGACTCCACCGGGCCAGAGACCTCCTCTGGCCGGCGCCGCCCCGCGCCGGCCGCTCCGAACCCACGTCCTGGGGCGGCACTAACCGGCATTGTTCCATCGGAACTTGCGCTCCCGGCCGCGGCCCTGCAGGTCGCCGTCCTCCAGGAAGCGCTCCTGGAACAGCTTCATCTCGCGGATGTCGTCGTCCAGCGCCTTCTTGTGGTGGATGCGCTCCACCTGCGGACGACGCACCAGGCGGGCCGTCACTAGCCGTCCGGCTGGCGGCGGCGGTCGAGTCCGGCCCGGCCGGGGGTCTCCGGGAGAGTCCCGACCTCCGGCCGGAGTCAGATCAACAGCAGCCGGCCCGGCCGCCGCACCAACGGCCGGTCACGCGTCGCGGCGGACCCTGCCGCACCGCCCACCGCCCGCAGGGCGAGTGACGTCACGGCCGCGTCACAGTCAGCGCGCTCCGGGACGTACAGGTCGCCTCACGATCTCGGCAGCTCTCTGGCTCCCTGGACGTGCTAAACGATGGGGTAATAAAACGGACGCTGGAACGAGACAAGTGGAAATATCGACCGAGATCTGACATGAGGAGAACATTTCAGGTCCAGTCTAATGAGCTTTGTCGTGTGGTTCAATCGCGGTCTCCGGCCCTACAGGATATCGTTCATCACTAACGAGGCTCAGCGAACGTGTACAGGACAACGCACGTGATCTGTTTTACCGCCGCTGCCTCCAGCCAATCGGCCCGCTATCTAGCGCAGCCAGTCCCACGCTGGCGGACGTGGCAAACGTCATAGAGCGGCCGTCTCTGACCTGTTCCCGGAGTTTGTGCTCGTCCAGTCGCTCACGGTCGGCCTCTTCCTCGTCCATCTCGTCCAGCTCGTCGCCGTCGGCTTCGTCCTCGGACGGCTCGTCCGAGCCGGACAGCTCAGCTTCGGCGTCCAGAAACTCGGGCCGAGCCCTGCCGAGCGCCGCCACCAGGTCAGAGCAACCACGCAGGCAGAACTGACAACCGCGCAGAGGACGGACCACGGAAGAGGGCACAGCCCATGGCAGAGAACATGGGCCACGACAGAAAACACGGACCAGGACAGAGAAAACGGACCACGGCAGAGAATACGGGCCACGGCAAAGAACAGGCCACGGCAAAGAACGGACCACAGAAGATAACGGACCATTTCACAGAACAGACCACAGCTTAAAACCACAAAACCAGAGAACCATGGTAGACAAAACGGCTCACGGCAGAGAACATGGACCATGACAAAGAACACGGACCATGGCAAAGAACGGACCATAGCACAGAACGGACCACAGCATAGAACCAAAGGACCTAACAGCAGTGGCAGAGAAAACGGGCCACAGCAGAGAAGACAGACTGCGATAGAGAACTGGACCACGGCAGAGAACGGACCACGGCAGAGATGGGATCACGGCAGAGAACGGGCCATGGCAGAGAGCAGACCCCAGCAGACAACGGACCATGGCACAGAACGAACCACGGCAGAGAACACGGACGACGGCAGAGCAAGGACCAAGGCCGAAAAGACGGAATAAGGCAGGGAAGACGGACTACGACAGAGAATAAACCGTGCTGGAAGGCAGAAAAAACCCGCACCACAGAGCAACAGCATCAGTAACAGCACGTCATTCGAAGGTACCGGAGGCCAGAAAACGTGACAAAAAGTACCAGCAGGGAACGATGCGAGTTGGGAGTGGGCTTGACATGACGGTTTCCACTTGAGATAAACGCAAGTACCATGTGGCCAGAATACGCATCTACGGGAGACAAAACAAATGATGCACCCAACTGTGTCTAATTTCGTTTCCCTCACGAGGAGGTTTCATTCTTATCCCCAGAAACCACAGCGTTCTCCGAAAACCCTCGCCCGCGGCATGCGTCCACCGGCACACGGCGCCACGGCCCACGATCACCAGGACGACTCGAGCGCCGGACGGGGCGGGCGCGCCCGGCCGGCTCACCGTTCCCGCTGTTTTCCGAGGAAGCCGGTGAAGTCCGTGGGCGGGGAGGGGTCCTCCGGCCCCTCGTCCTCGTCTCGGCTGGACTCCAGAGTCGCCGTCGCTGGGGGCCTCCTCCTCCGCCGGCTCCTCGTCCCCGCTGGCCTCGTCGTCTGCCAGCGGCAGAGGTGGCGGTCAGCTGGCCTTCACACACGCCGGGGTGGGCCGGGCTCTCGAGGCGATTCACGCAAGACTGAGCGCAGCTCAGGCCGCCGACAGACGGCGGCATCATCACAAAATCCGCCTCCACTTAGCTATCATCAACCTGACTTGGGCAGTGACAACAAATGACGGCACAAAGGACTTCCCAAAGAATAAATTTCAAGTCCAATACCTGCAAACGTTGCCAACCGACAACGGCGCCGCTTTGATTTAACCTCCCGCCAGCTGATCCGCCGGCGCGTCACCTGCCGACACGACAGTCCCAGCACGGCGCCTGCCGTCACCTGAGAAGACCAGCCGCCGGCGCCGTTTGCGCTGCATCAACTGCGGCGTCCCCGGCGGCTCGTCGTCGTCGGAGACCACCTCCAGCGGCATGTTGGCGTTGCAGTCCTCGAACATGTCCACCGTGGAAATCAGCCGCCGACTGGTGGACGACCCAGCTCGGTTTTATGTCATGGATACACAGTTGACCAAGCCGCCCAGAGGGCGATTAAGGGCACTCTGATTTCAGTCGCTGTTTTGATGGCTTTGTATTCAGTTGCGTCGGGTAAGCAAAACCCGCATCATTCCTTCACGACGTATCTGCAAAATGTTATCCTTAAAAGCGAAACTATACATGAAAACATATAGTTCAAGGACTGGCGTGGGGCGACAGTCAGGTGGCACCAGTCGGCACCACCGCCGGGCAGTGACGTCAGCCGTCACCAGGTCCGCCTGGTGACGTCAGGCGGCGCTGACGTCCCGTCTCACCCGGGCGACGCTCCGGTCGAGTTGCGTCCGTTCGTCAAGCCGTGGGAGCGAGCCGAGCTGGACCAGGTCATGACACCGTCTGAAACAGGACCGTCTGCGGTGAGTCGTCAAGGGTCGCCGGCGGTGGGGCCGTTGGAAACACCGGGCCGCTGACCGGCGCTTGTCGGAAGAGGCCCAGACGGCACGCTGGCGAGCCGCCCGCGAGACGGGGTGGCGTTTTACAGCGGTACAGGCGAAGGTCCAGAGCGCCGACAGGACTGACCTCTGTTGGTAGGCGGAGGCACGGAGAGAAGATCGACTGCCGGCTGTGTGTCGGCCCGCATCACCTTGACGGCCCTCCCGGTACCCGGAGCTGTCAACAGCGGCCCACTGTTACACCTCACAGGACCACCATACAGTCATCCCCGACGACCCTCCCGGTACCCGGAGCTGTCAACAGCGGCCCACTGTTACACCTCACAGGACCACCATACAGTCACCCCGACGACCCTCCCGGTACCCGGAGCTGTCAACAGCTGCCCACTGTTACACCTCACAGGACCACCATACAGTCACCCCGGCGACCCTCCCGGTACCCGGAGCTGTCAACAGCTGCGGCCTCCTGTTATGTCTCACAGTCTCACAGGACCGCCATACAGTCACCCGGCGACCGTTCCGATACCTGGAGCTGTCAACAGCGGCCCTCTGTTACACCTCACAGGACCACCATAGTCACCCCGGCGACCGTTCCGCTACCTAGAGCTGTCAACAGCTGCGGCCTCCTGTTACACCTCACAGGACCACCATAACAGCCGCCATGACAGCCCTCCCGGCGCCTGGAGCGTCAAACATCGTGAACTTCCCGAAAAGCTCAGGAACAGTTAGTAAAATAGTCATGCGTAAAAATATGGGCAAACAGAATATCCTTGCCTGATATGCACAACACAATATATTGCATTCGTTGCAGCGACACCACACCTACGCTATCCAATATCGCGTAACGCAAACATGAAAACAAGCCAGCACACAAAACCTCAGCTGGACACGCAAATTTTCGGGTGGAGTCGCCACCGCCAGCGCCCCAACTCACCGTCGAACTTGCCGGAGCAGAGGCTCATCAGGTCGTCGATGCTCTCGTCGGCGGCCGGGTCCAGCAGGGCTCCGATAGCCGAGCGGGGGCCGCGGCCGCCGGCGCCGGCGGCCGGCTCCGGACTGAGCAGCAGCGGGCCGAGCTGCGACAGCTCGTCCCGGGCGTCCGGCAGCAGCTCCTGCGTGTCCACCGTCGGCAGACTGAGGCCGGCAGTCTGGGGCAGAGGGAGACCGCAGACTGACACAGGGTCAGGGCTAATACAGCAGAATGACGCAGGGAAGCGGCAGACTGATACAGGCAGAGACCAGAGGCAGAGGAAGGCGGCAGATACAGCAGACTTAAACAGGAAAACGGCAGACTGAGGCCGGCAGTGCGAGGCAGGGACAGCATGAGCAGACTGAGACAGAGAGGAACAGAACACTGGGGTAGAGACGGACGGCAGACTGGCGCGAAAGGGACGACAATGGTACAGAAAGGGATGACAGAATGGGGAAGGGACCGCAGACTGACAGGACGCTTGGAACAGCGAGAATGAAACTCACGCGCGAGAACCGAGTGGAAAGAAAAGCGTCCCACATTTTGAAGTCGAATAACTGCGGAACTATTTCAGACAAAAGGTCATGCTTGTACCAGTCAGTAGCCAAGTTCAAGCAAATTTATTATTATAAGGACATTGTGAGGAGCTCCGCTCTGCATTGCACAAGAGGACATGTTCAAGGTGGCGTCCTTTTCGCTCCTCGCACACACTCGCCCTGATCTTCGCCTCCTGGATGACTTTCATGCACGGACGGAGATATTCCGAATCTCGCTTCTGACCTGCTGGCAGCTTTCTTCAGGTCTATCAGGTCCTGCGGGTCGTCCTGGTGCACACTGCTCTTCAGACAAACCCAAAGGAAGAAGTCCAGGGGGTTCTAGTCTGGCGAGTGCGCCGGCTACGGGTACTGCGACTTCCGGCTGATCAGACGACCCTCTGTGCGTTTTTGCAACCACTGAAGCGCCATGGCGGTGTGCGGGGTTGCACAATCCTGCTGGAACCAAAAGTCTTGGCCATCAGGTTCGCACTTCTGCACATAACGCTTCCAGAAAAGCTTCAGAGCCTGGAAGTAACATTCCTTGGCGACCGTTGCTGTGGCGCTACCCGGATGTTCGAACCAGACGGTCAGGTGATCCCTCTACGCACCAGGCCGTGACCTTCCTGTTGAGCAGCGGCTTGTGGCGTGCGTCACCCGCGCTCAACAATCGCTCCGTGTCAGCTTCTGGTGGATTGTCACCTTTCATGGCGTCAGTTCGAGACATTCAGCGAGGACCTTTCTCACGGAGGTGTGGCTGGTGCCAGTTTCCGGACGGGCAATGCGCCCGGTCGATGCCGATGAAGTCTGGTTGATGATGGTCTCCACCTTCTGAACGTTTTCCTGACATATGGCGGGTCGTTTCCGACCACTTCTGCCCTTATTCAGATTGCGAATTGTTCCAGCCAGAAACTGTTCGGATAATCACAGAATGGTCTTTTTGTCGTGTGATATTTTAGTCTTGAAAACAATGCAATACCTCCGTCAAGTGAAGATGATGGATTCCGTGGTCCAGTATAACTGTGCGATTTTAAACTCTTGATCCTTACTCAGTGGATTCGTGACTGAGAAGGAAAGTGTGTACGTACGTAAAGTGTGTGTAGAAGGAAAGTGTGTAAGGAAAGTGTACCCAGCTCCAATGAACACCCATTGCTCAAGCCGCGACACCCAGACACCGCCGACACCCAGACATGGCCGTCGCAGCTGCCTAACAGATGGCCAGAGACTGACCGGTTGGGTGTCGGCCCCCGGGGTGGGCGTGGCCTCCTCGTCATCGTCGACGCTGATTGACCGCCGGCCGCCGAGCTCGAAGCCGCCGCCCGGCTGGTGGGCGGTGACAAGGGAGCCGGTCAGGTCCGAGTCACGGGAACGGACGCTGGCCGTCTCCACTGAGGGCGGACGAACGGCGTCAGTCAGACAGACAGGCAGACAAACAGGCAGACAGGTCCGAGTCATGGCAACGGACGCTGGCCGTCTCCACTGAGGGCGGACGAACGGCGGCCAGTCAGTCAGACAGACAGACAGACAGGTCCGAGTCACGGGAACGGACGCTGGCCGTCTCCACTGAGGGCGGACGAACGGCGGCCAATCAGACAGACAGACAGACAGACAGGTCCGTGTCACGGGAACGGACGCTGGCCGTCTCCACTGAGGGCGGACGAACGGCGCCAGTCAGACGGACACAGACAGACAGACAGACAGGTCCGAGTCACGGGAACGGACGCTGGCCGTCTCCACTGAGGGCGGACGAACGGCGGCCAGTCAGACAGACAGACCGACAAAACGCCTGACGAATGAAAAGCTCTCCAGTGTAGCCAGCTAGGCGTGATTCAGTTTGCGTGGGCCCGACAGAGTGATCCAGTCAGTTTGGTCTGGTCGGTAGGGTACAGCGTGGTCCAGTGGGGTGAAGTCGGCACGGTCCTGTGTACTCGGTGAGGTCAGGTCAGTACGGTACAACGTGATCCGTCAGTATGGTCCCGTGAGGTTTGTTTGTTTATTAGTGTTTTCGGGCGCGCCGACTACTGAAATCATTTTGCGTCCAAAAGGTCAGATCAGTACGATCCAGTACGGTCAGTTCAGTATGGTCACATGAGGTCAGTTCACTACAGTGAAGTGAGGTGAGGCCGGTACGGTACCGCGTAGTCTGGTCCGTATGGTCCCGTGAGGTCAGGTCAGTACGGGCCAGTACGGTCAGTTCAGTATGGTCACATGAAGTCAGGTCAGTACAGTCAAGTGGGGTGAGACCGGTACGGTATCGCGTCGTCTGATCCGTATGGTCCCGTGAGGTCAGATCAGTACGATCCAGTACGGTCAGTTCAGTATGGTCACATGAGGTCAGGTCAGTACAGTCAAGTGAGGTGAGGCCGGTACGGTATCGCGTAGTCTGGTCCGTATGGTCCCGTGAGGTCAGGTCAGTACGGGCCAGTACGGTCCGGTCGGCATGGTTCCGTGAGGATAGGCCAGTACGGTACGGCGTGGTCCGGACCGTATGGTCCCGTGCGGTCAGGTCAGTACGAGCCAGTACAGTCCGGTCGGCATGGTTCCGTGAGGACAGGCCAGTACGGTACGACGTGGTCCGGACCGTATGGTCCCGTGAGGTCAGGTCAGTACGGGCCAGTACGGTCCGGTCGGCATGGTTCCGTGAGGACAGGCCAGTACGGTACAGCGTCCGGTCAGTATGGTCCCGTGCGGTCAGGTCGGCACGGTCCGGTACGGTCCGGTCGGACGGCTGGCGGTGCTCGCCTGCTGGCCGGACGTCCGGCTGGGTACTGAACAGCTCCGGCTCGGTGACGACGCTGCTGCGCGGCGGCGAACCGGGGTCGGCCGACTCTTGCCCTGCAGACACACGGACCACGTCACCACCGCCGCCAGACACGTGCTGAAGATCGACTGGAGGCGCCGTGATCAGTCTCACAAACGTCCATCTGTCTCACAAATTAACGTCTCAAACTACGAACACTCTGCCAAACCACGGAGTTGTCAATAAACAGCTTCCTGGGCGGAGAAATGCCTGCAGTAAAACGAAAGAGTGAACATGCCACATTGGGTTCCTTTCCGGGATTTCGAAGACCACTTACATTGAGTGGACCGTCTCTGACAAGAACATATTCCGGCAGGCGTCACCGGTTCTTTCCGGTAGTCACCGAGGCCTCGTTGGCTTACCATTGTCCTCATCCTCGTCCTCCAGCACCAGCCGCAGCTCCTCCCGCTCCTCGCCGTCCTGTTCCTCCTGCCCGTCTTCGCCGTCCTCCTCGTCTTCAGCCTCGTCGTCCAGCAGAGGGCAGCGGCTGCGCGGACCGTCCACCAGGGGCACGTCCTCCTCCTCGGGCTCTGATTCGCCGCTGCTGCTGCTGACGTCACTCGGCTCCGCCTCCTCGTCCGGCAGGTCGTCTGCGGACGAAGCGCTGCTGTGAAACAGGCTTGTCCTATAGCCAAAGTGCAATAAAGGGACGGCAGATCGCTTTACAATCAGTGGCATAACGTACAGTTCGCACTGCTGGCGCGGATCTAGGCTATGACACTATTCAGTTAGAACAGTGAGCTCATGACTACCCTGGGCATGGGAGCACTGATCAAAATTCCTAACTCCCCTCCCCTGGCAGATTAAAGTCGTCGTCTGCGGCAGCGCCAAACGCACAGACTCTCAGTCGTGCATGAACTAGAAAACGCGACCGCGTCTCGTTGTGCCGGTCCGGCGGCGCGCACTGACCCAGGTACCCGTCCTCCACCTCCTCGCTGTTGTAGAGTTTGTACTCGCGCTCGCGGCGCCGGAGGGCCTCCTCGCGCCGCCGCCGGATGTTCTGCAGCAGGGCGCGCTGCAGCTGCTGGCGCTGGGCGCCCGGCGGGCCGTCGGCGGCCGGCCGCTGCTCGCCAGATGTGACCGTCACGGGCACCGAGTCAGCCACCAGCCGCTGACCGCCCGCCTCGTCACTCTCCATACGGACCAGACTGCGGGAGACAGGTCAGGTCAGGCCACGCTCCATACGGGCCAGACTGCTGGGAGACAGGTCAGGTCACTCTCAATACGGACCAGACTGCGGGAGACAGGTCAGGTCAGGCCACGCTCCATACGGACCAGTCTGCGGGGAGACAGGTCAGGTCACTCTCCATCATTGTGACAAAATTCTTCCAGCGAAACGTTAGGATCAAGAAACGAGTTCAAGGGAACGCCTCACTGCCCAATGGCACATTCTAGCTCCCGGCCGCATTTCTCACCTGATGTTCACAGTCTTCTTCTCGGCCGGCTTCGGCTTGGCGGCCGAATGGCGCACGAACCTCTCCACGAACTTGTCGAGCTCGCTGGGCTCGGGCGGCGGCGGCGGCTCGCCGTCGTCGCTGTCGAGGCAGACCACGTCTCCGCGCCGCTCCAGCCGCGGTGTGACGCGCAGCACGGCGTCCAGCGCCGGCAGGCGGGCGGCCAGTGCCGCCAGACGGGGCGGCGCCGCCGCAGCTACCGCCGCGCGGCCGTTCAACTCGGAGGCGCTGTCGCCCGGCGCCAGGCTGGTGGTCTCCGTGTCCGCCGAGATCGAGCGCGCCTCCTCGGCGGCTGGCTCGTCCGCGGGCCGCTCGTCGGTAGGCCGCTCGTCCGCGGGTCGTTTGTCCACAGGCTGGCCGTCCACCGCCGGCTCGTCGGCCGCCGCCGCCCCACCTATGGCCGATTTGTCCCCAGCTGGGTGCAAAACAGTTGGGTCGCCCTCGGCGGCGGGCGGCGGCGGCGGCGGCGAGCCCGACATCGGCGGCTCGGCGGCGGGGTCCAGGCCGCCGTGCTGCACGCCCTCCAGCCACTCCTGCACCTTCTGCGACGACTGTGACACCGGGTCGCCGCCGTCCTCGTCGTCCGACTGCGGTGCCGGCGCAGCGACCGTCGGGGCAGGCGTCTCGCCGGCCGCCGGCGGCGCGGCGGCGGCCGGCGGGGCGGCGGCAGCGCCGGCCGGGTTCCACTCGGGGTCAGAGTCGCCCCCGTCCTCCGGCTCAGAGGCCGACCGGTAAAACTCCTCCATTGCCTTCTCGTTCTCCTTTAGGCGACGGCTGCGGTAGGCAATTACGGGGTGGTGGGTGGACGGAGAGGGCGACAGAGAACATGGTTCAATCATCGCGCGGCCACCTTCGGGGAAAATAATGAACACGTGTCGGCAAGCCCGGAAGCGCAAGTGACAAATCTGTCGGGATTGTGAATGTTTATGAAAAACAGACGCCTGTTGCAATATTTCAGAGCGCCAACTTATGATTGGTGATGTGCAATCTGTATAGATGTTATTGTCATTCTACGAGCCATCTCCAACGGATATTGACAATGGAAGCAATCAGAAGTGACAGAACTAGAAACCCCTCCAGACTCTCTGTCTCCCTATATGCCTCCCGACAGTTCATCTAATCTTACCTGATGGTGTCCGCATCGATATTGGTGAGGCGAAGATCGCTGGTGAGCGGCGCGCGCTGCCGGCGCGCCAAGAACTCGCGCAAAGTGTGCTGGCGCGGCCGGTGGTAGGGCAGGTTCAGCCGAGACTCGCGAGTCCGTCGCTGGGCATCGCTGCGGATCTGGCGCATCTGTTCGGCCGCCTCCTGCCGGGAGTTGGCGGCGTCAGACGGCCGATACAGGGCTGACAGACGGCCGACAGACAGCTGATACAGGGCTGACAGACACCTGATAGACGGCTGACGGACAGCCGACACAGGGCTAACAGACGGCTGACAGACGGGAGACACAGGGCTGACACACGGCTGACAGACGACCGATACAGGGCTGACAGAGCTGACAGACGGCCGACACAGGGCTGACGGACGGTTGACAGACGACTGATAGACAGGTGATCGACGGACGATACAGGGCTGACAGGCAGCTGGCAGACAAGGGGCTGGCAGGGAGGCGACAGAAGGTTCACAGACAACCTTCAGAGGTCTGACAGAGGGCTGATAAGGGGCTCGCAAAGGACCGACGACGGTTTCGCAGAGGTGCGAGAAACGGTTGGCGCTGGGATGATGGACGACTGACAGCGGGCTGATAAACGGCCTGCAGAGGGCCGGCGAAGCTCTGGCAGGGGCTTTGACACAGATTTGACAAAGGAATGACAAAGAGCTGACAGAGAACCTAAGGAAGGCCAATAAATTGCTGCTGTGAGACCAACAAAGACAGACAACCAGCGGATAACCATCAAACGTCTGGCAGAGGGCTGGCACAGAAGTAACACGGTCGGCAGAAGACTGGAAGACAACTGAAGAGAATATACAAAGGATTTTACCAGTTTGTGGAGAACTTAACGGACTTCAGAGACTGGCAGGCAGAATCAGATGATCCAGCAAAGGAAAAGGATATTAATTGGATGTTTCAAAGACCTGTTCGCCATAACCTTGGGCCCCGAGAGGAGCCTGGATTTCCCGCTCTAACAAGAGTGGGAGTAGGGAGTAGTCTTGTCAGAAATCCAGTCCCCTTATGGAGCCAAAATTACGGCGAAAGGGCCGTAGGAAACCCAAATCAACGAAACCGACGCAGTACCACATCCGGCACTGTCCATAAAGTCAGATTAAAAGAAGGACAAACCAGGAATCCAAAGTGCAAGTTTCCGGATAAACTACGAAAGAGAACCGAATATTCGTCCTCACCTTTGCACTCTTTCTTTTGTTTTTCTTTATTTTTGACTTCTTCTTGCCAGCAGCAGGTGAGTTAGACCTATTTGCGTTATCTTCCTCCTCGTCACTATCCATCGCCGGCTGAAAGAAAGCGTCAGACAGGCATGAAAATACACAACTATTTCTACTTGGTGACTCAAGACAACCCCCGACAGTGCCAAACAACAATGGTAATGTTCTTACAAAGAACACTGCAAAAGCAGGCAAAAGCCACCAAGCACACCCACAATGCCACACAGAGAGTCATGCAAAGAAAGCAGATTGCAAAAAGCACAATCCGCACACTCGAGTCCCCCCGTGACCGCTCACTGTACTCACAGCGTCTCTGCGCGGCTCGTCCTCGTCCGAGGCGCTGTCGCCCAGCGCCAGCAGCCGACTAAGGTTCCTCTGCTGCAGAGTCTGCTCAGCCGCGCCGGCCGCGCCGGCAGAGTCCTCCCTGCTGACGTCACCGCCGGGCCGACCAGCGCCGTCCTCACTGTCCTCGTCGCTGTTCACGGCAGGACGGCGGATGCGGCGGCGGCCGGCCGTCGGCAGAGCCCTCGCTTCCTCCTCGCCGCCCGTCTCCGGCTCCGCAGTCCTCGCGTCCTCCCCGGCCGCAGGCGTGTCCTCACCGTCCTCTCCGTCCTCGGCGTCGCTGTCCAGGGCCAGGCGTAGGACGCGGCGGTGAACGCGGGCCGACACGGCCTCGTCGTCGCTGTCGCCACTGTCGGCTGGAGCGCGCTGGCCGGACCAGGGGCTGGTCTGGGGGCCGGGCTTCGCCGCGGCCGCCGCAGGGGAGCCCCCTGCCGGCCGGAGGCGCCCCGACTGCGGAGATCCGGCTGACGGCGAGGAGTCGGGAGAGCTCGGAGCAGCAGGGTCTGTCATCCCATGTGAGCTGACAATGATGTCTCTCTGAATGGGAGAGTCCACTGTGGCAGCTGCCATGATAGCAGGGCTTCAGGAACTGAAAGCAGACCAATCATATAAGCAAAGCAATGGTACTGATGACATGCATACAATTTTGCTTAGCATAAACTTTGTACACCTTTCTGTTTACTTGTGAAAAATTTTTACATTCCAGGTAAACAAATAAAATGGTTTGTGACTTTTTGTTGGTGGATGAGTGTCATGCAATCCAACATCATAAGGGAACAATGAATATTGTTATTTCCTGTTACTCTCATACTTCAGTAGAAATGCCAACAGAAAACTATCACATTACTGAATAGAAACATTAAATGGATGCATATGAAGTACAATACACACATGCATATCTAATGTATATATGTCCTAAAAAAACATTCAAAACAAAGGGATAGGAGAACATTTGGATTTTGCTTCCATGCAGACAATGAGTATGATATCACCCCAGGTAACACATGCTGAGGACTGCACATCAAAGAAATAAAGCTTTCCTCAACTCTCCAAGACTTTATTCCTGCAGTGAGAGAGCAAAACAATACATCTGCCTTTAAATCTTTTTAGCAATGTGGAATCATACAAGAAGTTTGCAGTATAAATAGTACATATGTATATAAATCCAATAAAAACCAATAAATAGTAGCATTATTCCCAGCCCTTATGATGAGTGCTGTGTGTTTACAAAGACATTACAACCTTAACACCATCAACAATTAGTTGTGCAGTTCCTCATTTTGAAGACTGATGACAGACCCAAGATGCAGCATGAGATCAGTTGGTGTTATTCAGCATGCAGCGAATGGAGCAGGAATCATGTCTCAACTCGCACACTCGCATCAATTTTCCAAGCTTCTGCATCTGTTTTTCTCAGCAGATGAAGAGCCACAAATCTATTCACAACCTTTTCCAGCATCTTCATTGAACCACAACAAAATAATATTGGCCATAAAATACACACAACAGCATTACCAAACATCAGCCATGTTTACAAACCATAAAAATGGTGTGTTACAGTGGAAAAAGGAACAAAAAACATCTGAGAACTGATTATGTGTACTTCCCAATTAATGCCAATGTGAGTGATGACACAGACAGGGATGTGAGTGGTTGATGGAACACAAAAAAAACAATGTTAACAGGCAAATGGCAATGCAATACTTCTACATTTCTGAAACCACAATGTCATAAAATGCCCAACATGTCTTTGCATGCCCTGTAAATATGGCAGGCACAAGCAATGTACAATGTACACAAATGATGCTGATAATGATATCCAAAACATGAACAGACCTTGTTCTACATTGAACTCTCATACCACAGATATTTGCCAAACCTGGGAATGTTTGGGAGAAACAGCAATAAGCACTTTGAAAAAGTGGTACTGTAAGGTACACCAAACAACTCATTTTTAGCAATGGTGGTAAGCATGGATTATTTACTGAGTATTATGCCTATGCAAGTGATAAATAGTATGCCATCTTTACAAAGTCCAGGATGTCAAGACTGCTGACCAGATTCATGTAAAACCATCTGCATTTGTTCAAGGGCACTGGGTCTGATGTGCGCCTGCATAAGAACATTGAGTTTGCACCAGACAATGTAACTGGAGGTTTGGTTGTGCTTAAAAATTAGAAAGAGAAAAATGATAAACATGTGGCATGTACCAACCTGCTATTTGGCGTGTGACGCTAACAACATCTAAGTAACACTGCTTAACACATCGGTGTCGACTTCCGTCTTCCTTCAAAATTTCTTACGCTTCTTCGACGACCCGCAAAACCGACCCACAGGATAACAATAAGCAGTTTCGATTTCTCGCGCGCTTTGTTTTCTTCCACACATGAAGTAATTTTTGCCTTCATAGTTCGGTTTGAAGGGAAGTAATTAATTAATAGACTTTGACGGCCGAAACGCTTTTCACAGATCTCCATATTATGAATACCGCTATCGAGAAAATTGCTTCGTGTTAAATTCAAAACCATACAGACTTTCTGGATTTTGTTCTTTCACAAAATTAAAAGAATATTTCTTCATCAATTGATATTTTTTTGGAATATTTGGCAGCATATAGACGATTTGCAGTTGATTTCTGGAGGTGACAAATGTGGCGATGGACGATGATCACTGAGACATAATAGCCAAATGCGCTAAATGCCATGGCCGTGGACTAACCAACTTCAGGGGCGGCCAGCGGCAGGATGCGACTATTCCTGTCCCCCGGTCGACATTCCTCGTCTTCCTGCGAGGCTTCGCGCGGGTTGCCTTTGCTACGAGATAAGCCCGTTCATCCCAATCCTCTGCGCTGTTTCAGCTGCCAGAGGTTTGGACACGGCTCCGGTAGCTGCAGAAAAACGGCTAATTACGCTCATTGTAGTGGAAATGGGCATGAAGGCTACCTGTGCCCGAAGCCTGTTTGATGCATCTGTTACGATTCTACGAAACTCGCCACAAACTGGAAGACATGTCCCGTTTGGCTGACATAAAAGCACATTTGCTGGCCAAGGCAGAAACGAACATTTGTTATCCCGCTGCACGTCATCAGGTACAGTCAGAAAGAGCAAAACTCAAAAGACGATGCTCAGGGGCTCCGCCGCGCATTTTGGTTGGGCGTAAAACAAAAGTGGCCCCAGACAGGGATGGATCCATCGGCGCGGATTGGGGGAAGGTCAAACCGAAATTTGCTGGGTATGGGTAGTTGGGTCGACGGGTCATCGACTTGGGGGGGGGGGAAGACGCTGGCCGTTGGTTCGGAGTGTACAGCCCCCCTCCCCCAGGATCCGCCGTTGTCCCCAGAAACCAATCTAACAAACTAGAAAAGTACTAAAAAGTTCGGCCAAAACTCACCGGATTTGTCTTTTAATAGGCGTCAGGTCGTTTTTACATCATGCATGGATACATGCGCGTATATTTCGATAACGATGCAATGTAGCTTTCGTTTTGCTTCAAAATCACATGGTGGGCGAGGGCAGGGAGGCAGTTTATATATACACGTATATATATATGTATATATATATATATATATATATATATGCGTGCATGTGTGTGTGTGTACGTGTGCGTGCGTGTGTGTGTGTGTGTGTGTGTGTGTGTGTACATAAGTATATACCAAATATGGAGTGACTTGACCCCAAGCGCCGAACCAGACGGCACTGGAGGATCTTTACTGTGTCGTGCAACTCCATGACACGGCCGGCTCGTGCCTGGCCGACCCTTTCGGTCTCTGGTCAAATACAGGTGGCCGTTCTGGGTCTCGAACCCAGTTCCTGATACGTTCCGGGTCTGTTGTTCGGCTCCACATCCATCAGGCTACGGCGGGAGTTAATGGTTTAAACGACCTTGTTAGTGTCATGCATGTATTCGCCCTGCGTCATCTGTGCAACAGAATCGTTAGAACATCGCACAATTCCATTTCATCACAACATTCCAAGAACCGTCCCCAGATCTCTAACGTCCGCTCTAAACTGCTGACCCTTCCCACCATCAGTGGCGCAGCCAAGGAGGGGCCAAAGGGGCCATTCCCCCCCTGAAGGCCAAGCGGGGCCCCCTGGCGGCCGAGCGGGGCCCCTGGGGCCGAAAGCCTCTGTGCTTTGGATAGCGTGAGGCGCCCGCAGGGCGTCTTACACTGTCCGAAACAGACAAAACAAAATAAGAAATATTTTAAGCATTAAAGAAGGGTTACGAACCGAAAGAAAACGTACTCCGAATATACAAAAAGGCTTTGTGTGCTATGAGAGAAGCGCATGGTTTGAATGAACGTATTAGGGGTCCCTGCCAGCTTTTAGAGGAGTTCACTGTTTGTCTGGGGAGAGCCCCCTGTCGGCCCATAAAGGGCCCCTGTCAGCCTCTGAAGGGACCTCCTTTCGGTCTGTAAGAAAGCCCCTACCCTGCCTGGTCGACAGGGGCCCTTTACAGGCGAACAAGGGTGCCCTCTACAGACAGGCAGTGACCCCCCTGGCCAACAAGGCCCCTAAACGATCATTCAGGGGCCCCTGCTTTCCTGTAAAGATGTCCCTGCCGACCTATAAGAGGCGCCGGCCAGGTCATCAGGAACGCCTTTATAGGCGACCATGGGCCCCTTTTACTCTTCAGCGGCCCGTTTACAAGCCGACAGTAATTTTAACCACATGGGGCCCCACTGATTACGAGGGCCAGGCGCGAATCCAAAGGGGGAGCAACTGGGGCGATCGCCCCTCCCCCTGAGGCCTAAGAAGGGGCCCTGTCAGACTTAAAAGGAGCCCCGAAGGTGTCCCGTATGAGCTTCACGGGGTCTCTATAAGAACCTGACGGTCTGTTGATGCAGTTAGAGAGGCCTCCCGGACGGTTAGATGAGACGCATAGAGGGCCCCTGAAGTTCCCAAAGGGCCCCTGAGACCACAACAGGGCCCCAACACGGCAGTGTCCCTGAGACCGCCAGATGGCCCATAAGGCCCCTGAGACGGCCAAGACGAGGACTGAGTCCCAAGGTGGCCCCTGTGAATGAAAAGCTGAAGGTCCTTGATGTAGTCAGAGGGCCTCCGGGAGGGTTAATGAGACCCTGACACGGCAAGATGGCCCCTAAGATGGAAAGATGGGCCATTGGGGCCCAACGGGCCCCTACACGGCAAAGGGCCCCTGAGTGTCAGTGAGGTCTCTGAGACGGCAAGAATTTAAGAGGATGCCTAGTACGGCATAAGGAGACCTTGGCCAGCCAGAGGGGCCCCGTGAACGAGGATTCATCGGTGGCCTTCTCAGCCTCGAGAGGAGCCACAAATGGGCTACACTGGTGTTTTTGAAACCTTGAGGGGTTCTTGATGATGTCAGGAGCCCGGGAAGGTCAGGTGGTTTCTGAGACAAGATGGGCCCATACACCGCAGATGACCCCTGAGACCGCCAAAAAGACTGCAGGGCCCCTGCAAGGCAAAGACGATAAGAGGCCTTCTGAGACGATTTTTGGGTTGTATGGGGCGCTGGACGGCCAGAGGATCCCCGAGTGTAATGAACGGGCTCGTGGCACGGGCAAGGTCCCCCCGAGACTGCCATAAGAGGCCCCTGAAGCACCAACAAAAGCCCCTTGTTACGGCTAGAGGGGCCCTAAAAGACTGCCCGATATACCTCATGTAACAGAGGAAGACCCCTGATATAGTCATGGGGACCACCGGAGACAGTCACAGGGCCTATGACACTGCACAGGGACCCTGAAATTGTCAAAAGGTCTTTTGTAACTGCCAGAAGGCCCCTGAGATGGCAAAAATGTTTTCCAGAGACGATAAGAGGGGTGCCCAGGACCACACCGGGTCCACTGGGACTGCTAGAGAGGGACTTTTGAGACTGCTAACTAGAAGTCCCTAGCATCAGCGGCCCGTGAGACGACCAGAGGGGTCCCTGAAACTACCAGACCTTGAGACGTTCAAACTACTCCTGACACGGCCAAATGAGGAGATGTCAGAGGTACCTCTGTCACGGCAGAGACAGGGACGTAGCCAAGGGGGATCATCGGGGCCATGCCCCCCCCCCCCCCCTGAGCCAAGCGGTCTGCACTAGATATATGGCGATTTTGCAGGAATACGTAATTGTGATGATATATATTTTGAAAAGGCAAAAATTATGTTTTCCTGTGCGTTAAGTATAAGCTAAATTACATGATATTGCTGCTTTTCCTTGTATAAAATTTAACATTTGCCCCCCTGAAGAAAATCCTGGCTACGTGCCTGCTTACAGAGGACCCTTTTTAGTGCCTGGGGGCTCCTTGGATGACAAAAACGTCCCAGGGACGACAGGAGGGAACCCGAAGATGACCTAAGCGTCCCGGAAACTATCAGATGAGTCCCTGAGACTGTTCGAGGTGCCCCTGAAACTGCCAAAGGAACGTCTGAGACGTCCCGCGGGACACGTGAAACTGTAAAAGGAGCCTGAGACCAATAGAAGGTCCTGGCACGGCACACGGCTCGAGACCGCCAAAAGTGCCCATGTAACTGCAAGAGGGGACCTAAACTAAGCTGACAAAAAAGTCCCCAGAAGCTCCGGGATGGGAGGGGACAGACGGGCTCCTGGACCAGATACAGACACCACATTTGCAATGGAGGGAGGGACGGAACCGCCTAAAATCTTACCTTTTTGGCATATTTCGGCCAGTTTGTTCGGGAACAAAACGCAGAATTTTCTCACAAATAAGGTGACGCATTTGAGTTTTTTGGTCATTTGATATGGCAAAAAAAAGGAAAATTACATAATTTTTCAAAATGGGGGCCTCGCGCTGACCATTCGCCTCCACCCCCCCCCCCCCTGACAAAATCCTGGATCCGCCCTTGGCGAGGGTCCCGATTGGTTACGAGGGCCCTCTTAATCCGATTTGCCCCCCCCCCGGGCGGAATCCTGGCTACGCCCCTGCCCATCACAGTCCCAATAAGATCTCACCCAAATCTGCCTTAGTCGGAGTCTGGGGTTAGGCAAACGGTAATGTCCAACTCATTATTCTCTATGCAATGCCACACAGGATTAATGTTAAAATTCTTGAACTGTTTGAAGAAAAGATCATCAAACCCAATATTATACGAGTTGGCTTCACCTCACAAAAGCAAAACGTCACCTAAGGATGGCGCTACCAACTACAACTGAGAAAGCCACCACTCGCTAACCAGTTTACGTCCAATCTGTGTCTGTTTACAGCTTTTAAATGCATATCCAAACCTAATAATACCTTACCTGACCAACATAACCTGTCCTGCACCTACTACTACACCAATTCCTCTCCCTACGCTTAAGTTTTCCAACAGCTAAGCTTTCGTTTTTGAAAATGGGGAAGGTTTCATCGCCAAGACGAATTTCCTCTAGTTCTGTGCAAGACTGGTTGCACCGTCGCTACTTGTAGGGCCACTATCACGGGCAATGATTTTGAAGAGTGAGGTGATGCCAACCCGTACATTGGCGGCAACCTGCCCCTAGGCACCGTGATTGCCTTCCCATTCCGTCTTTGGTAAACGACATAAAAATAACACATGTTGCCATATTTTACAGTATTTCAGTTTATTGCTCTTGTATTACACACAAAATATGAATACCGTTTTATTGGCGACGTCTCTCATGTTCATCCATCCGGATCCTGTAGCCGTCGCACAAGCGCTAGTATGCAGGCGCCTCTGCTTACTCCTGCCTCGTATTGCATCATTTTTGAATATCAAAATAGTTGCCATTTAGTGTGAGATTCAACAGTAGGAAGGAAAACGCCAAATAAAGTATGCGTTTTTTTTCTTGCAATATCCAGCAAATGCAGCATAGGCTTTCAAGTATAAATATTGGAGCCTACCTTCGGCAATTGTTGGGGATGTAATTTCCCCCCCCCCATCGGTTGGCTGGAGGGGATGCATCCCCCGTCCTCTCCTGTGGCAGAGCCCATGCGCATGTTCATGTCGTATCAGAAAGCACGTCTATTTGTCTACTCTAACGGTGGACATCCCACAGCTTCCTCCACTTGAATCCTCTATGTTGCGAATCAAGTTTAGTGTCGGTTCCCAGTCTAGTCAGACGCAAACAATGCCTGAAACACAAGAAGAGGCTGGTGTCAAACAGCCTGCGAAGGACATCCACAGCTGCCCCCGCGACTCCCGGGAAGCCTGTGCGCAGGAGAAGATCCCGCAGCCTGCGCTCCCGTCACAACCACTGCCCCCCCCCCGCCCTGGTGCTGCGGCTCCACCGCAGACTCCGCAGACGGACTCTGACGTTCCGTCGCCCCGACCCGATACCGGTCGACCCCGGGCCGCTCATTCAGTCACATGAGGGCTCAGCAGGGACCACAAGCAGGGACGTAGCCAGGGGGAGGGGGCCATGGGGGCTATGGCCCCCCTGAGTCTAAGCGGTCTACACTAGATACATGGCGATTTCGCATGAATACGTAATAGCGATCATATATATCTTGCAAAAACAAACATTATTAGTTTTTCTGTGCATTAAATATGGGATAAATTGCCTAAAATTGCTGCCTTTTCTTGTAACTTTCGTCATATGCCTGTGACATATGGCAAAATTTGACATTTGCCCCGCCCTCCTCGAGGAAAATCCTGGCAACGTGCCTGGCCAGAAGTCCCTTAAGTGGTTCACAGCGTTTTCAGTTAACTTACACCCACTGTCGTGCTATCCAGGAGGCATGGTTTCTCTCTTCTGATGCCCAGAAGTCGTTCGTTCTGAGTTACACGCTATGGCGTTTCGACATACTTTTCACGCCAGAAACGTCAGTGGATTGGTTCTCATATTTTCCGATTAGATTCCCATTTTCCTTTACTCTGGTAATGACAATAATTTCTATGTTCCAATGGAACTGTCGAGGGTTGCTGAGTAAATGGGCGGAGAAAAACAGCACAATGACTAATGATCTCCGCACATTGTTTGTTTACAAGAAACACACTTCTTATCGAGTGATCCATATAATTTCAGCTTTCCATGCTACGCTTTATATACGAAATGCGTTAACATACTGGGACAGGGTGGTGCAACCCTATTACGTATCAAATCATTTAGCACATCGAGAAATACCTTTTCACCCAGACTTATTTTAAATAATTAATTTTGATCTATGATTCCTTTTCCACCCCACATACGTAAATTAGATATTTTCAAGATTTCAAGATTTCAAGATCTTTTCAAGATTTTTTCAGATCTTTTCGAGATTCTTTCAGATCTTTTCAGCTAACCTCTTTCGAACGACGTACAACCTTCGTTTATAAAAGTGTTTGTCGAAATGTCAACAGCGCAATTTGTCCTAACATGACCTATAGTCGCCTTATATCTACTGCGTCTTATATCAACTATATCAACCTTGAGACCGTCCATCCAGTTGACCATAGATGTCTTAACGCTATATCAACCTCGACACCGTCCATCCAGTTGAACATACATGCCTTAACGCTATATCAACCTCGAGACCGTCCATCCAGTTGAACATACATGCCTTAACGTCTGCTGAGTAACTGACTGTACGAGTTGTGTTGGTATTGATATTGATTTGCACTGATATTGACTGCATATTGTAAGAAAAGAAAAGTAGAAATAACATAAGACGCATTCAGAAATAGCCTTATATCGCCATAAACTGACATAACCATAACCCATGACATGAGCGTCACACAGGATGCAACAACAATATCTGGTATACCAGAAAACTAATTTACCTCATGCTGCTGCTCCTGATCACAGTCTGATACGGCTACTCCATTCTGTCCCAGAGATGCAGTGAGAAATGGCGTGGGTGACGGCAGAATCGGCCGCTCCTCGTATGTGAAACCCACTAGTACGCACAACGCGGCTGAGGGATTTCAACAAACATTTTTAGTTCTCTTTAAATTATGTTTACCCAGTTCTCATCGTACCATCCACATTTTGTGCAGCAGTTTCCCAACAAAGCAAAACAATATAACCTAGAATCATGTTCAGGCATGATTGACTGATGATTTCCAATAATTGGACAAAAAAGCAACACTATCCTAATCATGTAATTATGGCAGGGAAACAAGTTACACAAACGGGAGCAAACCTTCTTGTTAATAAATATTGTTTAAAGTATAATCCAGCAGGACAGGACAATTAAATAGACATTAGCACGAATGTCCCGTGATTAGATCGCTGCAAACAAAAATGGGGTAATTTCGTCTTTAGAGCATGCTGTGCTGCTCTTCGCAGCACCTAGCAGAGCGTTGGCAACTATATCGTTTCACTTCATTGTGCGTCAATTTGTGAGACGTGCAGATCCTGCTCTTGGTTAGTGATGTTGCAGATGGCGGCGAGATACTTTTATGTTTTTACTGATGCGTGTCAGTGTGTTAATAGACAAGTCCTTAGGTGGGGACAACCGGAAAAAAACTTTAAAATCGGCCATATTTGTTTTTGAAAACTGACGCAACGATGTGGAGCCGACCTTCTGATCGGCACGCCGGCGTCTCACCAAACGGCAGGCGTGCGCGTGCATGCGATGTGGAGTGAGAGCAAGCAGTATACGAACCCTCGTATTTTTCCAGGATATTGTTGAATAAAAGAGGGAAACTTGCAAAAGCTTGGTTTTTTTGCGTGCCTTCAAATAAATAGTTAGTGAGTTGTTAAACCCGTCCCAGAGTGGGGCGGGGTTGCCGTTGGCCGCTACCCCCAAGGCTTTTCCGAGATTACGAGAGAACAAACAAATGCAGCGCCACAGAACTTTGTGTACCTTTTGCTTGGTCATTTTTTACAGCTATGTCAAATTTTTGATCTCAGGTCAAGTAAGGTGTGTGACCAAGATCAGGTCAAGTGGACCTATGTCCAAAAAGTTTGGCGTCCTGCCACTGTTTTTGCAAAACATGATATCACAACAAAACTTTCAAGGATTAGAGATTTTTATAAATGCAACAAATACGCTATCTCGGGTTTTCCGGAAATGTCCGGGTCACTGACTTAAGGTCAGGCCCATTTTCAGCACATGTCGTTTTTTCGAAAATTGACGGATTTTTTATAACAATTTGAGTGTCGGGAGATTCAAACATCCAGCTGCCGTCAATGGGCGAAGTTTCAATGACCTCCGGCCACTGACCTGAGGTCAGGTCACGAATAAATGTTATGGATCAAAATGTACTGCCATCAAAATCGGCGATGAACGACTCAGATCGGGTAGAGAATGGCAGAACTGGCTCGCACAATTGCGAAGAATACCGAGAAGCTCAGAAAGTTTGAAAAACTGCGAATTTTGGAAACAAACAGGCTGTCGCGAATAAATCCCCCCAATTGTGTTGCTTGATAATGACTGATTTTTTTCACCATTTAAGCACGAGAAGCCATCACAAAGACCACTAGGATCAGAAAATAACAATTGGAAAGACATATTTCTCGAAAATAAAACAACGCTAAAACTATTTCCCGTTAATTTCATACCGTATTCGTCGGCGGCACCCGCCGCGCAGCGTCGCGAAAATCACCGTGTCTTTATTTCAACGTTTCCGCGTATCTATTAAGCAAATACGAGAAATTAGACGCGTATCGTCATCGGCAGATTTTTACCTTTCCGCTGGTGCCTTTATCTAGGCTTCATTATTCACAGGCCTTGAGGTACGAGTACAGCCCGTTTCTCGGTTTCATGCAGGCGGTTGTGAGAGAACATATATTGTGTGTAAATGGCTTACATGTTATCCAAAACTAAAACGAGGTCAGTTTCGAGCTCTGCTCGTCGCGAGCTTTCCAACGGCATGCTTATTTTTATCGTGCGACCGACCGTTCGTGAGTTAGAGGGGGGCGGTTGACCGCCCCTCCCAGTCGGGTGTGCATGACGTCGACCTACAGTTGGACGCGGGTTAAAACCGTACAAAATGAACGTCGGCATGAAAGTCTGGAAAATATGTGCCTGTAAAGTGAAACGTAGAGCGCGGATACCAACCGATCGATCGTTTAGCACATGTTTTGGGCAGTCAGGAAAATGGCTCAAATTCGATGAGAAATGCATTTGGCAAGTGCATCAGGTAATGCCCTGTGTGGCATATGTAAGCATAGTCGCTACAGATACAAAAAGATTTTCGTGATGCTGTCGGCTCAGGGATCTTCCCACGTTAGCGTCCTATCCATTGTTAGTCCCAGACCCCTGGGACGATATAAAATGTTCCGCCTTTGGCTTTGTTCGAAAAATCACCACAATTTCGGGGGGAGGGGAGGATGCCATCCGCCGGGTACACCACTGAGCAGACGATTCAGACACATATCATTATCATTATTTGCTTCCCTTATCAATGCTAGTAATTGCTGAAGCTGCCTCTGTCGCCATTCTCTCATTCACGTTGTTGGCAGTTTTAGACTGTACTGCGAGAATCAAATCCGAAGTCTTTCGGATATGTGGTTATGATCGTGGAGCTATGACAGCCGGTCCCTTACCCACTGACCCGTTCATTATCTTCAGCTGCACAAAGCCAGATATTTCGTCTCAGATGTAGGCCTTCAAAAGGTTTGGCAAAATATGCAGAATGTGCGTTTTGCTCGACAATCACTAAAAATAACGGCACCATATGTTGCAATGTCTGTCACAAATATTAAATTCAACACTTTTTGGCATATTGTTCTCCATTCAACCGTAAACAGCCACCTTGTTCGCAGTTTTTGTGTATCTTTGATAATGCGATCATTATTTCGTGTATCCACAATGAATCATTCACCAACCATATATCATTATTTCCATAACATATTATATCAGATGTATCTCTTTGGTCGGTCTTGTTAACTATGTCTGGTCTCTGAACTTCAGATGACATAACACAGTGTTATGATTTCGTGGTATGAACGGAATGCCAGCAGGGAAGCTGTGTATGCCATTGTTATTATGGAATACCAACAAGCTTGTTTGTTTGTTTGTCAGGACACACAGCCTCCTGGGCTCAGGTATCCAGAGTATTGAGTTAAGTTTTGTGTTTCGTCTGGCGTCAGCCAGTCGTCTGTAATATTGACAGGTGAACATTTCCCTCGCCTTGAATGTCTCAAGAACAACATTCTGAGGGGAACTGTCTCGTCTTCTACGCACCATAAAGCTACTGTCATATTCCAAAATATTCTATAGCATTTTTAACTCTGTTCCCGGTAGGGGGCTGAATCCTCCTCCCTCGGGTTTTTTGCTTGCCAATTCCAGGGTTTTTGACGCCGCTTCACGAACCTTCGTCACTTTCCCTAGTTGTTCTTTCTACGTAGTGCGACAAAACTTCGAAATTTTATATTGCTCAGGGGCGGAGCCAGACAACGTTTTTGGGAGGCACATCAGGCCATTTTTGACGCAGTTTAGGGTAAAAGGAAAATGACTACCAAAAACAGCGTTTTTAAGACAGAACTTAAAACCTTATATGGAGGTATAGCGAAATAGCTGAGGAACACACGGATTCAGTTTTGTTTATCTAAGGTCACTTTACAAGGTCAGGTCAAGATCAAAAGTCAGAATTTGGTTTTATAGTAATAATTTTGGCGCCTTTTTCAAATGTCAAATCCGGAATATATATAACGTTGAAAGGTGTTTTCTACTCGTGTACCAAGTTCCAGCTTGATATCAGTTCGGGTCACGGAGCTGTGACCTAAAATGTCAGTGCACGTACCCTATATCAGAACAGCCGTAAAATGGAGCTTTAAAATAGAGTGAATTGAAGCCATTGAAAACGTTTTCAGACCAGGCACGTAACCAGGACTTTCCTCAGGTGGAGCCAAATATTAAATTTTGTGCCATGCCACTGGCATATGACGAAATTTACAAGGAAAAGCGGCAATTTCATGTAATTTACCTCATACTTAACGCACAGCAAAACATGTCAATGTTTGCTTTTGCAAAATACACACCATCACTATTACGTATTCCTGCGAAATCGCCATATATCTAGTGCAGACCGCTTGATTCAGGGGGGGGGGCTGGCATGGCCCCGATAGCCCCCCTTGGCTACGTCCCTGTTTCAGACAATAATAAATGCACACGAGATCATTCCAAGCGACTCCAAGGTCACTGGAGGTCATTTAAGGTCAAAGGTCATAAGTTGATCTGAAGTGCATGTGACCATGACAGTTCCCCCTTTTTCACGTCCCTGGCACCGCCTATACTAGCATTGAACGAACACGTTAAAACGATTTGTACTTCTTCAGCACAACATGACTAGCAGAAGCCAAAAAGTGCTTGTAATTTTTTTGCCCGTTCAGCTGTTGAAAAACTAACTCCCCTATTTTTGAAACCCTGTGAACGCCTATGAATTTTCCCGAAATTTCAAATGTTTGTAACTATGGTAAAAGTCGCACCCACAATCTCTCAATGCATGCCAATTTCATTGAAATCGGTTCATAAACAACGGAGTTATAAGAAGTTAAAAATATTCCCATTTTGACTTTTTTGCCCCCTGTATCCACCCGTCTCAAAATTTTGCAAACTTTCCATTAAAAAATGCAGTTTGCATCCTGGGAAATCGATTGCTGTTTGTTGCGACGAAATAGGATGTGTAGTTCTCGAGATTTCGGGGGGGAGGGCGAATCCGCCCCCCCCTTGGGAATCGGCTATACCGTCTAGTCGTCCGGGAGTAGGGTTATATATATATATATAGAGAGAGAGAGAGAGAGAGAGAGAGAGAGAGAGACTGGGGGGCGGCTGACCGACCCCCCCCTGAGGTTTTTCCGAAACTGCGAGAGAACGAACATACGCAGCGCCACGAAACGTGGTGTACCTTTCGTTTGATAAATTTTGCACCTTGTAGCCAATTCTTGACCTCAGGTCAACTAAGGTGTTTGACCTAGGTCAGGTCAAATGGACCTATGTCCAAAAAAGTTAAGCGCTCTTTAGCTTTTTCTCAAAACATAGTATCACAATAAAACTTTCAAGGGTTTGAAATTTTGGCAAATGCAGCAAATCTGCTTTCTCGGATTTTTCGGAAATGTACGAGTCACTGACCTAAGGTCAAGTCCGTTTGCAACATAACTCGTCGTTTTCTTCCGAAACTGACGGAATTTTTGGAAACAACTTGAGCGTGGGGGAATCCAGACATCCAGTTTCCGTCAGAAGGCAAAGTTTCAATGACCTCCAACCTCTGACCTGAGGTCAGGCCACGAATAACTGTTATGAGTCAAAATGCAGTGCCATCAAAATCGGTGATGAATGACTCAGATCGGGTTGAAAATGGCAGAACTGGGTCGCACAATTACAACTAATTCCAAGAAGTCGAAAAAATTTCAAAAAATTGTTTGTTTTAGAAATAAACAGACTTTCACGAATAAAGCCACGCCAATTGTGCAGATTGATGACTAATGAGTTTTTTTTTAAAATCTGAGCATAAGAAATCATCCCAAGACCAATTTTATGAAGAAACAGCACATGAAATGGTATATCTCTTGCGAAAATGAAAGAACGCTGAAATTAGTTCCCGTTAATTTCATACCGCATTCGTCGGCGGCGCCCACCGTGCAGCATTGCGAAAATCACCATGTCTTTAATTCAACGTTTCCGGGTACATATCAAACAAATCTGAGAAGGTAGGCGTGTATCGGCATCTGGGGACTTAAACCTGTCCATTGCTACCTTTATCGAGACTTTATTAGTCACAGCCCTTGAGATCCAGGCCGTTTCTCGGTCTCATGCCGGCGGCTATGGGAAAAGATATATAGGGCCTAAATGGCTTACATGTTATCCAAAGCTAACAATGAGGCCGGTTTTGAGCTCTACTCGTCACGAGCTTTTTAATGGTGTGCTCATTTTTATCGTGCGACCAACCGCGAGTGAGTTAAAGGGGGTGGGCGGCCAAACGCCCCCCCCCCTCTAGCGTGTATGGCAATGATCCACCGTCGTGCGCGGGTTAAATGGAGAAAACTAGATATATTCGTGTTTCATCTACACGCAAACAACGCTGCATATCGACGTATTTTATAGCTGAATTAATGTTGGTCTGTCGTTCCAAGGTGATCCAATTGTTTTGTCCAGTGCGGCCAAAAGTAGGCGACCTCCCACCATCCAGGTTTACCCAATGTCCAATCTTGGCGCGACCCCCCCCCCCGATCTTGTTAAAAACGAATAATGAGCTGCCTACAAGTCACGCCGGATGAGATCCCAGGCACGTAGCCAGGATTTTCCCTCGGGGGAAGCAAATGTCAAATTTTGTCATATGCCACTGGCATATGACAAAATTTATAGGGAAAAGCAGTAATTTTACGCAGTTTACCCCATATTCAACGTGCAGGAAACATATAATGTTTGCGTTTGCAACATATGTATTATCACTAATCCGTATTCCCGCGAAGTCGCCATATATCTTGTGCGAACCGCTTGACTCTGGGCGGGGGGCCACGGCCCCCATGCCCTCCCCCCTTGGCTATGTCCCTGTGAAATCCCGACTGGGCGTCTGATGCCGAGCTCCAGAGGTTCTGCCTCCAAACACCCAAGGAAGTCGGAGCGAGGGGCCACGATGGATGTCCTGGAGGGACATTAGTGGCGTAACCTGGTAGGTAAAAAGAGGGCAGCCGTGCATGTCCACGCCTTTACGCCCTTGAGAGCCCTGCTTAGTGCATGCAATGCACGGGAAAATGGTTGTTTCACCTGTGTTTGGGGCATGAGTATTTCGAAACAGGTCCCCAAATCCTGCCCTTCCCCTTCACTCCCTTTCTCTCTTAAGGGACGTCTCCAGGGGTGCCGGTTTGTATTTTTTTTCCAGGGGCCATGTCCCCCTTAGTGTGGATCTGGACCCCTCAAAAGGTGATTCTGTCCCCCCATTATTTTTCAGCTAGTTTTCACAGGGGAAAAACAATTTGTTAGCTGATAAATTATAACCAACACAAATAAAAATAAAAATTGTCGTCAGTCAAAACAAGGCGAACTAAATACATTGAGAAACCCATATTTGGGGTTGAGTCAGGTTGTCGGGCCCTCGGCTCAACCCCTCCCCCAATCATTTACACAAAACGGCACCTCTGGACGTCTCTTTCACGCTCCGACCGCCATGTAGGACGCCCGCCCGACCATCACCAACATCGCAGGAGCGTTTCCAGGATTTCACCAACGGGAAAGCAGAACAAACCCAACCCTCCTCAAAATTAAAAGGTCCTCGGACTTCGGCCACTTTATGTTGGAATCCCGGAAATTTGTACGCACTGTCATTTTTGGTTCGTAAAGAGACGTTAAATTTTCAACTTCAAGGGAGAACCATGGTCCTCTTTGCATCCCCTTGCCTACGCCCCTGGAACATCGTTATAGTAATGCATTGGAGTTTACATTTTTGCAGTTGTGCTCAAAAGAATCCCGTTGCGGTGTATTGTCGAGCATAATCAGCACAGATACTGGCGCGTTGTTTTGCTGAATATCCACAATAGCAGTGCCGGGATTTTCGCAAGGAAGGGGTGGGAGCCCAGGATAAAACAAAAGTCTGGATACTACTCTTACTTGCAAACATGGGGAAACTGACCATATCAGATAGCACGCGTGAAGATTTTTAAAACTTACTTCTTAATTCAAAATATTTTTGCCTTTTACAACAACCATTTGTGGGTAGACCGATTTTTGGATACTTCTGATCGTCAGGGGCTTCAGTTGACTCCTCTGATACCCACTTTGGGTATCAGAGAAGTTGGCTTCGTTGCTGGATATCGGTAGCCGATTTGACTAAGTAAGCTTCATAGCTACGTGCACATCTAAAAAAAAGGACACACACACACACACACACACACACACACACACACTGAAGCTGCAAATGGGACAGGCTACATTGCTGGCTCTTCTGGTGGCTGTCGGGCGGGTTGTGGTGCGTCCTGGCGCCGCTGTAGTCCGGTTTTCGGCAGCGGGTCGCCGCCAGTGAGCGCTGCTCGTCCGGCGCCGTGAGCCGCGACAGCACCACGCCGAGGGAGGTCGCTCCGTCCTGCACTGGGTGTCCTGGCCGGTCACGGGCGTCGGCGCGCCGAGCGGACCGCGGCCGGCGCCGCGGCCGCCGCATCGCTAGCGCCGAGCACAGCGTGGACCCGGTCTCGGCCAGCTGCTGCAGCAGGGACGGCGTCGCCACAGAGGCGGCGAGCTGCCATATCACGCACGGACAGGACTGGCTGACTGCAGGAATGACCTGTCTCAGGAACAATGACGATTTTCGCGGACCAGTAACCAGTTAGTTTGAACCAATTGAAAGAAAATAAAGACGCCCTTGGATGAGGTAACAGCATCATTAGATCTGAGTTCACTGAGAAAAATGGGACGTTTAATAGAATTGGCACGACTTGCACGTCCTAGATATGCCCAGATATCCAACAAAATATTGATGTAGTACGTTAATGGCTTCGATGACCGGAGGATGTATGTACCTGTATTTAAATTTCTAGAAAGCCGAGCACTGTTCTTGAAATGAAAGTGCCAGCGAGTTCGTCACGTTTTCCATAATCGTGTGGATAGAGTCCTGTTGGTTACCTACATAAATTGTGGCTCTGTGAAAGAACAACGATCCCCTGGGAATTCGCATTAGACTGCCTCTCGTAAGATACTTTTATGTTTATTGTAAAAGTAGCTGAGCAATATTCTGTGATTCAAATAGCACCTTCTAGCAATATTCAGGTTTCACTTTTGTGCCACATTCGTTTTTCCCGAACACAGTTAAGTGAGCAAACATATCGTTCATGAGCACATTGAAATCAAGTCCTCAGTTCAGAGCTCAGTTTTATGGCTGGGCAGTAGGTACCCAGCATCATGCGGACACTGAAATTTGACGGGCTCGACTGAAGGCGTTGGTCGTGACTGGCGGCGTGCGTGTCGTCAGCGGCGGTGCATGATGACTTCTGAGTGCGGTCCATGGCGTTCGTGCGACTTCCACCAGTACCGGTCCTGGCTGCGGAGGGCCCAGTCGGCCACCTCCAGCGTACCGCCGCCCGAAAAGGACAGGCAGAAGGCGAAAAAGTGAGACCGTCCGGCCCACACGGTCGCGTCTAACACGATACGACTTTTCGCTCAACGTGGGTACTTACTGTGCATCCCTAGCATCAGTCATTCTGTTGCCGGGCTATCGCCTGTCAACGTCCAAACAGCGAAAGAAACCGTAAAATGCACACTTTCCCTTGAACAGTTTTTGCTAAGCATGCATGTTTCCACCGCATGCATGTTTCCACCGCATGCATGTTTCCACTCATAGAACATAACCGCATTTGTGCTTATGTTCAATGATGACCAAGGAGAAAGGAGGATTGACCAAGGAGAAGCCAGCGTTCGCGGACTTGAGGTCGGCAGTAGATCGGCCAACTGACTTGCTCCCTCCGGTTCGGAGAGCTTTAGCCCCTATACAGCAACCTTAAAACCTCTCGCCTCTCGCCTCTCGGACAGGTCTCTCGCCCTGACCTCTGGTTTCTCACCGGCGACTGTTCGTTCTTTTCCCCTGACATCGCCCATCACCCCTTTGAGCCCTCCTGTCCCCACATCCTTGAGCTCTGCCCTGTGACCCCTCATCCCTCACCACTGGTACTCTCCCTTTGGCCTTAGGACTACTGCCGTTACCCCTGACCCCTGGCCTATGACCTGTGACTTATGGCCGGTGCACGGTGCGGCAGGCTGCGGCGGCGGCCACTGCCCGGCGAATTTCACCTGACGTTCCGGCACCACGACGACCCGGCCGACTACGAACGGGACTACCTGAACCAGGTCACGCACGCCCGCTGCCGGCTGGCCAACCCAGCTGCCGCGCTCCTGCCCGAGGTCGGTACAGGGTGTGTTGGATCCAGCCAACCGTCCTGTTAGGGCACCAACTGCCGTCTTGTTTTTGAAAACCAAGTGTTGGGATGTGTAGCACGCATTTCAAAATACGCAGACACGTGGGGTTATAGGACATGCGAAATGTTTGGCAACCTTGATTTTCATGCAGTATCAAATGCATTTTAAGAGAAATCATAATATTTGTTTAATTAAGTCGGAACACCTCTTCATCAAAACTGAATTATGTTGGGGGATCGGCCATTTTATCCCCCACCCCTCAGCCCCTCCTCATCCAGCTTCACCAACTGCCAATATTCAAAGATTTCATCAACGCAAGACCCTAAAGTAGAGGGAGGCGGAAGGCTAGCGTAGACCTAACTGCCCACAGCTCTGGTGTCTGTTCTGACGAAATTTGTTCGAATAAGTTTGGGATAAACGGCCACTATCCGCCACAGGACCTGCCTGAAAGAAGGCACGTGACACCGTCTCCTGCTCCGGAACCCAGCACGGACCTGGCCCTCCAGGAATCCTCTGGCCTAGACGATCCCCTGGACGGAGCCCTCGACGATCCCTCCGCCATCACCGCTGAACCTGCCACCGATCCCCAAACGCTGCCCCGTACCGGAATTGGTGGCGCGGTAACCCCGCTACCGCAGGTGACCGCCTCCACGCCGGACCTGTCGGCCTCGTCCTCGTCTCCGACACCCTGGCCGGCCTCCTCTCCCGACCTGTGCCAGCTGCCCCGCATCAAGGGCGCCACGGCGCCGCGCCAGCCGCCGCCGCAGGCGGCTGAGGCGCCGGCGCCGGCGCCGACCGCCCGGTCCGGCCGGGCGGTGGCCGGCTCGCCGTCCCGGCGCCGCCCGCTCCCGGCTGGCCCACTCCACGCCGCGACTGCACCGGCCCAGGGAGGAGAGCAGTCGACCAGCGGCGGAGGCGCGCGCGCCGCCGCGGCCGCGCCGGCCGCCGCCGCACCAGGTCGACTCGCAGAGGCGCGTCTCGCTGGAGCTGCCGGCCGCGCTGGCCGCCGGCCGCGGGACGCAGGCTCGCCGCAACTGCAACAAGCCGCGCGGCCTCACCAGGATCCAGTTCGCCTCGTCCGTGCCGGAGAACCTGACCATCATCGTCGGCCGGAAGCTGGAGATCAACCTGAGCGGCGCCAAGAGGGGCCTGCGCGGCCGCGGCGGACGATGACGCCAGCTGCTGGCTCCGGGGACAGCTGGCTCGGAGACACTGGAGAGTTCCTGAGTCTGCAAACAGCCGGGCACGTAACCGACTCCGCGCGCCTGCACACCAAAACGCCGAAACGATACGAACACAACGTAACCGGTAACGTGCACTGTTCGGAAATAATGGAGGGATTTTCTGAAACAAAGGTTTCCGTGGCGAGGTGGACCCTCGAGCTTTGCATTGCATATCTATATTTTTGTTTTCTGACATACATACTGCACCATGTTGCCGATAAATCACCATATATCACTCCTTGATACTTTATTATTTTTTTAAAATCGATAACGTTCGGAAAAACTACTGAATGCCATGCACTTGAATGGCATGTTTTTTTTTGTGCGAAACTGAAGTCTTCAAGCAAGTCGCAACCATGTCATGGTCTCGATGTAAGCTCAAAATTTTCCTAAACCACGAGTACTGGAGTTTCAAGAAAAGTTGTACATGCTTTCGGACATGGGAGCTAAAATTTGTTCGGCATACCTGATTGTGAATTATATTGGATATGGAGTTCAATGCTACCGAAGAGGACCGCTAACACCTTCCCGGGCAGTCAGAAAGAATGTCGGTGAATATTATTTCCCCCGGATTTGTCAACACAACTTCCTTTACGACGCTGTTTGGTTTGGGTTTCTTTCACATCAGCAATGACAGACATTTAACTGAAATACTGTTGAGGCGTACATGTTTAACCACGCACGTACATAAAAAACAGAGAGAATCATCGATCATTTAAAAATCGAACCGTCTCGGCTACGACAGATTTTTTTAAATGTCGTTAGGCGCAAAAAGTACCTGGCGATTAGGTCGCGCCGTGGAACTCAGGACAAGACGTGGGCAGCCACGGATGGGAAAATGTCACTGCTGCCCACCTTAGTGCTGACAGCGAAGACGGTACGCTTAAACATAGAGTGGTGACGAAGCTATATACCCGTCGTTATGGGTAGCAGGCTAATTAGCACGACAGCACACAATCGAATTTAAAAAAGAAAATGTTCGTCTGGGATTTCCATCGTGTTGAGTGGTGCCACAAAAAAACCGTCTTATGTGTCCCATTGGTTCCCATTGTATGCAAGTGAAAACGACGCTGAGGCATGACCTGCCTGATTTGTGATGGAATGAAGGTCTATTTCCGCTCATTTTAGAAAAAATGAGCCATTGATTTGTAGCGGGAAAAGTTGACTCATGCAATCTTGCTCGTAAAACCGTTACAGTTCCGTGAAAACGTTTCATGCAAATCATAAGGAACTCCTGAATGCATGGTTTTTATACAGTAAGACACATTGGCAGTAACCGTTAACATTTTCCAGTCATAAACGGGCAGTTTTTCAAGTTGAAATAGAGCAGGCTGACAAAGTTGGACATATCTATATGCTAAGTGTAAGCAAAGTGCAAATTCTCTTCTGAAACCATATCAATGACAGTTCATTTCAAGGTCGTTTGATTTCTTTCAACGTCTGAAATTTGTTCTAACGTAAAAAAATAACTTGTTCTTGCTTGAACGCCTCTTCAACAGGCCGCAGTGTTAAACAGGTATGTTCCGAAATTCGCCGCCAGGTGACCGCTATGCGAGAGGCATGACGATAGCGACGCAGCAGTCCGACGATGAAGCGTATCGCCTCTCAGAGAGCCACAAAACATGGTGGGGTGGGCCACGCTCCACGGGCTCGGCCTCTTTCTTAGGCTCTCCGTCTGAAAGATAAAACCACGCTTCTTGGCATTATTCATGAAATGGACAGCGCATATTTTGAGAGATTTTATTGCACATCTACTCGTATATATAAACACTACGAAAATGATTCTGAAGAGTAAGATTGACCATATGGCGTTTCCCCAAAACAAGCCAATGAGGCCCGGGGCCCTTCCTTTAGGTCCGACCTGGGTGCTATCCTGCTCCATTTGACGTCTGGATTTGAAAAAAATGTGCCCTTTGAGTATGGCTACCATTCGGCAGTCACAATAATTTAGGGACGAGTGACTAGCAGGGGCGTAGCCAGAATTTCGCCAAGATTTCGCCTGGACAAACCTAACCCCTCCACACATTACAACCGAAGATTCCTTGGATTTCGTTCACTTTGTTCCCGAGTTCTGGAGCTGTTACCCATTTTCACTTTCGGTGCTTAAAGAAATGTTAAATTTTCAATCCCCAAGGGAAGATATGGCCCCGATTGGCCCATCCCCCTTGCTACGTCCCTGGTGACGAATGATATATGTTGGCGATAATGTCAGACATATCAGTCGATCCAAAGCTCCACACGCTTTCCGATGTTGCCTCTGCTCCTCCCGACCGGAAACAGCAGCACCCTCTGAACTTCCCGATGAAGAAAACAAAGCTTAACTTACTAGTACATCCAGCAGATGTCACTAATGATTCCATCCCATCCCATCCGGCCTTAGACGGCAACAGTGCAATGATTGAAATCGCTCTATATTAAGCAAGAATTATTGACGCACCAAAGACGCTACGGGCTGCACATTGCTAGACAGCTGATGTGTGTATTGCAGTTGTTTCGTTGTATTGTTGATTTGCGGTGTTGTTAATGCTTTATTCATTTGTACGCATTAATTAAAAGAGAAATGGGTGGAGGTGGCAGCAACGCTCTAGATTGGCGCTGAACGGAAAACTGTTACTTCCGGTCTGGGTGAAATCTCTTCTCCAGCACAGACTTTCCAGTCCTGCTAAAATATAGCCTTGGCCTGCCACTGGATATCTAACTGCATGTGACGGCCGGTGCCCGAGGAAACTAGGCCTGCCATTCTCAATGGGAGGTTGAAGGGACACTTTTAGCCCGGCCTCGATAGATGGTTTGATTTACTACCTGATACCCAAACCTAATCACTTGTTTTGCAGCGAAGGAGGGACAACACGCCAATAAAACCATGATTATGGCTGCATGCTAAAATTTACCAGTAACCGTAATGTGTAGGGATAGTGCCCACTGGGTCATAGATCAACCGCCTAGAGGATATAAGGGCGGACAACAAGGTCCTGTGGGCCGCACAACGTGCGGCAGTCTCTGGTTGCGACCAAAAAGTGCCAGACGAGTGGCACGTGGCGGCCGGAGCGCGGCGTTGAATGGAACGATGAGGCTGTTCACTGCCCTCCATTTCGACGCCTCGGGACTCGGGGAAGATTACGTCATGCTTCGACTAACTGGCGTAGCACGCCAGGTTTAGATCAAATTTGCCATGACCTTTAGGTTGCCAGGCTTAGCTATTTTTTTACAGAGCGTTATTTTTTAGAGAGAGAGGTAGAAAGAGAGGGAGAGAGACAGAGAGAGAGGGGGCTTTGGCCCCAGCGATACCAGCTTCAGTATATCCAGGAAAAGTCCATAAATTGCGGCGCGACACTAGCCTGAAACGTGTCAGGAATCTGCAATCCATTCCATGCAACCCCAACGCTAGCCATTCATTTATCGCCTTACTATCATTGATGTTGTTTTAGGGAATTTTGAGGTCTCAGTATAGCTGATACTGGACAAAAATGGACTCAGTTGAACGGTAGTTGAAAGAAAAATCGGAAAAGCAGGCATCTGCTCTCCCGATTTTTCACAGATAGAATAATAATATAAATACAAACACAAATAAAACACCCATCAGGTGCCGGAACAATGAAGTAGCCTTCCATTTTTTTACAGAATAACTTTATTAGAGCCCGGAGACCACATAATCCGTCTGCACAATTCCCGGGCCGACACAGCTGAGCGGTCGGGCCCGACAAGCCGGACCGCCAGACACGGCGCGCCTGCGGGCGGCGACTTTTGCAGGGCTCCGGCGTGGGCGGTGCATCCCAGCGGGCCGGCCGGGCCGCCGCGCCGGCCCGTTTTAGAAAAGCCAAAACGGTTCGCCAGCGCAGCCCGGCACGCGACTGGTTCAGCGACAGGCTGACAGGCTGACAGGCTGACCGCAACAGGGCCTCGAAACATTCGGCTGCCAAAGTCGTCACCCCGAATCCATGTGGTCACATGCCCGGCTCATACGTGGTGTGTGCCAGGTGGTGTGGTTGCTATACTAACAAGGAGCCAGCGTTGTGTGATCTGAAACAGAAAGGGCCACCCAGACATTATCTGGTCAGACCTGGAGGCGAAATTACTCCATATCTGTGTCTATTGGCGTGTCGATATCAGATCCTGCATAAGCAAGGCGGCGTAACATGCACTGTCCTAACATGGATTCTGATCTCAGCGCTATTCCTTTCAGATCAAACGGTATGTCAGAAATGTAACAACAGCCTTTTGATTAAATGAGCATTCCGAAACAATCCCATCGGCTATGCGGGACAAAATTATGGATGGTCATGGAGCAGTTGATGCGGGCTGGTCCGATTACCGTTAGCAGGCTCGCCGGCCGGGCCTGGCAGGAGCATGGGAGCCGAGTGCCACAGCGCGGCTGCCGCGCGGCGGGCGGTCACGGTCCGGTCAGCCGGGGCCCTAATTTGACCGGCGGCAGCATTACGCCCGGCTCCGGGAGACGAGCACTTCAGCGGCAAATAGCCCCGGCCGCCCATTAAGTGGATATGAAAGCTGGCAGAGAGGCGTTTCAATCTCCGTTATTTCATCATTAAAACCGGAGAAACGGCCCAAACGGGAGATAAATTATCGGCCCCCGGGGGCATACGGCGGGTGTCGGCGGCGCTCGAGCGGCGTCGCTCCGTCCGTGAGCCGCTGCGGGAGCCCGACATTGACGACCTCTGTGACGAACTGTTTCGGCACCTGCGCTCAGGAGGACAGGCTGCAAACACAGCCGGAGGCGAGAGAGAGGCAGCTTTCGGAGTGGAAAGCTTTGTTGGGATTGGGTGAATGCAGTCATAACCCCGGCCGTCAATAGTTTCCATAGTTCGGAGATACGTTCCTAAGAGATGCAAGTGTATGTATAAACCATGAGATCAGCTCAGTTTTAAAATGTCCTCGTGACATTTCGCATGGTCAGAAAAGACCACATCACACTGTATTCAGAAGCATAAAGTTCGAACTCGATGTAACTGGCATTATTGTATTCTTCACAGACATCTGATAAAAGATCGACAGTTGTTCGACAACGGGTAACAGAATGCCAGGTCCGGCTCATTATGGGAAAAGATGGCCTTTTCAGTTCGGTTTGACACAGGTAATGGAACGTTTGCAGGTAAACAGACCTGGCCATGATAAACGGTGTAGGGTGCGTTGACGACCAGCAAATGTGTCAGATCGAGAATTCCGCCACGTATGGTCGTGAACTAGAGTCTTTCTTTAGCTTCAAGAGAGGTCCTACATCCACTTCATCATTGCCCGTCTTATTTTTAAAGTACGGCAGGAGCTGCAGAAACGGATGTGCAGAAACGGATTGTCGAAACGGATGTGCTTGAGTTTAGCACAGTACGTTTCCTACTATACTTGCCGGCGTTGGTTTGCAGCGGTGAACTACAGAGCTGAAGTGTTCTTTCGTAAATGCGATGAATAACAGTGCCCAACTTAACAATGTCCAGAAAAGTTTAGTTCCGCTCACTAATATACGTACATGACATTTGTCCCTCCCAATCAAGCCTCGGTTTACAAACAGATGCATCATGAACGCTCAAACAAAGTGCACAGAAGGACGCCTTGTTTGCAGTTTGTTATAAGCTCGATACACAATTCAGAGATGTTTCACTTTGACGAGGTGCACTTTCCTTGGATTAATTCCAGCACCAAAAAACTGACAAAGCTGTTGTCGAGAGGCCAAAACACAGTGAGACCGCCCGTGATCGTTGTTAAATGTCTAATATCGTATACTTTAAGTCAGCACTGATATCAAGCATTTTTATGTCAAGATGGCTTTGCATTCAGCTAACAACCAAGTTTATCGGCCATAACGTCTGTCCTGAAGTGAGATGCTGTGACTCCGTTGCCACTTGCTGAAAACTACTCCGATAAAATGAGATGTCATGGTCGAAATGCTGTTAGCTGAATAGTGGCATCGAAGACGTTGGTCAGCATAAGCAGACCAAATTTCTTTATAATGACAATTAAAAAAATATTGCGATTTCTACATAACAAGCAACTACTGAGAGAGCCATCACTGTTGTTGATAGATGAACAACTGCTGAAAAATAGGTTGGACTGCACTGTTAAAATCGGATCTCACTATCGGTTGAAAACTATTTCGTTTCAAAAACTATTTGAGGTTCAGTGTGTCGCATAATGAGCATAGAGGAAAGTAAGCCAAATGAAACATTGTTGACGTTTTTGCAAATTTGTCTTATTTCTGTGAGTTTAGTCGAGTAGTTTAGTGGCAGTTTAGAAGTGTCTGCTAAAAGTTACCCAGGCAAGGGCTGGATCCATCCGGCTAGACCGTGGGGAGAGGAATGACGCCGATTGAGGTCGCGGTAAGCTGGATATGCTGGACGTTGGCCGAAAATAAACAGCAGGCAAAGGACTTATGCTCTGAATTGCATGTACTCTAGGATCTTAAATAAGCCCCAATCCTATCCCATGTCCTACATTGGCCGGTGTTGTTTGCATAACTATCTTTTGCTTTAAAGGACGTCTGGGTTTTTTAGCTATCTGTGTACATTTGCACGTGCCAGTTTTCTACCAAGCCTGTGAACTATGGGCTCAGAATGCCGATTAAATGTTCCAGTGCAAACGAACTTCATCCAAGACACATTCTTCCTATTTGCTGAAGATGCAGTTTCCTTTCCCGGTGCGCAGTTCAACGTCAACTTTTCCCTCTATTATGGCCAGGACTTTGTGACGCTGGCGCGTCCCGTCACGATCGTGACGCCCTCTGTCGGCTTCCCAAACACCTGGATCGGTGGAAGTGGCTCTTCGTTTCGTGGCTCCTTATTGAGGAGGGGACGAGTCGGCCAAACCGAGAGCTCTACTGGAAGGTTTGGACCGTTGCAATCGTTGCAGAAAGGTGTTCGACGAAGTTCGTTACGGAGTCGGCGGTCACCGACTGATGTTTATTGCTAAAGTTGGGACCGGACGCTATGTCTCAGAGAATTGAGCGGGGCAGTTACGACCTAAGTTAGCGTTCCCTATCAGCAGTTAAACCACAAGCTTGATGTACCCCTTACGCCTTCCTTACTGCGACGGAACCAATAAGCTCCAGTGCACGACCTTTCCGGAAGTCGGGCAGAGGATGCTGTATGAGCGCACTGAGCTGAAATGATAAGCTTGCTGGTTGAAGTAAATTGCAACATATTTATGACCTTATCCCCGAGCCTGTGGTGCAATTTCTCGTGTTCCGAAAGCACATGCATTTTTATTTTTTATTGATACGGTGGATGACTGCAAACGAGCTGCATGAAATGCCTGATCAGTATGACCGGTAAGCGAGGGCAATTGGACAAGAACGTTGAAATTGCTAGCTCTGTTTATGGATATACGAGCCACTCACGAGACCTTGTAATCAACATACATTCAGGCTTCGAGGAACGGGAAAGCGTTCTGCACTTCCCATTAACTCAGAAATCGCTTCGTTGGGTATGGCCACAAATTGATGCACATTGTGTCTGTGTTTCACTGAGTTTTTGGAAGTCGTCCTTGTACGCAAAAGGTTGAACCTCCAGATGAAAGCTGGGTTAAACACCATGTGCAGTCCGCGTTGCTATCGCCGTTTACACAGCTGCGAAAGAACTCAGGTTAGTCTACAAGTGACACAATGTGACCAAGTTTTCATATTTTTTAACCCGCCCCCGACTGGGGGAGCGGTTGAACCGCCCCCCCCCCTGAGGTTTTTCTAGGATTGCGAGATAACGAACAAACACAGCGCCACGAAACTTTGTGTACCTTTTGCTTTATCATTTTGACACCTTGTGTCAAAACTTTGAACACAGGTCAAGGCACGTGTCTGGCCTAGGTCAGGTCAAACAAACCTATCTCCAAAAAAGTTTAGTGCCCTGTAGCTTTTTCAAAAAAAAAACAAGATGTCACAATAATACTTTTGGAGATTAGTGATCTTGATAGATGCAACAAATCTGCTATCTCAGTTTTTTCGTAATTTCCCGGGTCATTGACCTAAGCTCGAGCCGATTTTTGGGACATGTCATCATTTTTTTCGGAAATTGGCGGAATCTTTCAGAACATTTTTAGTGTGGAGTGAAACAGACATCTAGTTACCGTCAATGGGTAAAGTATCAATGATTTCCAGCCATTGACCTGAGGTTAGGTCACGAATGGCTATTGTGAGCCAAAATGTACCACCGTCAAAATCAGCGATGATGTGCTCAGAATGGGTAGAAAATGGCAGAACCGGCTTGCAGAGACGTAAAGAATACCAAGAACCTCAAAAAGTTATAAAAATTGCATATTTTGGAAACAAACCGGCTCTCGCAAATAAAGCTCCAACAGTTATTTAGATTGGTAGCTAATGATTTTTTCCAAAATTTAAGCGTGAGAAACCACCACAAGAACCAAGCTAAGATCAATAAAAATTACATGCATAGGCTTATGTTCCGAAAATAAAGGAACGCTAAAATTAGTTCTCGTTAATTTCTTACTGCGCGCGGCTGCGGCGCCCGCCGACAAGCGGCGTGAAAATTGCCGTGTCTTTAACAAAACGTTTCGGCGTATATATTGAACAAAGCAGATAGACATGCATCGGCACCTGCGGACCTTTACCTGTGCGTAGGGTGCCTTTACCTATGCGTTATTAGTGACAGCCCTTGAGATTCAGGCCATTTCTCGGTCTCATGCAGTCAGCTATGAAAAAAAGCATAAATAGGACGTAGATTGCTTACACTTTATGTAAAACTAAAAATGAGACCAGTTTCGAGCTTTACGTGTCGCGAGATTCCCAACGGTGTGCTTATTTATATCGTGCGACCAACCGTTCGTGAGTTAGAGGGGGGCGGTCAACCCCCTCCCCCCAATCGGGCGTGATCGCACGACCCACGGTCGCGCACGGGTTAAGCTTTTACTTCAAGACACACCAGCAGCGTTTTCAGATCGATGCGTTTTCGTTTGGTATGACCTGTTCAAAATTCTCATATTTGCTGTCGAAGTTTTGGGATTCAAACTGATGCAAATGGCCACACCGCTGGGCTAGTATGCGCCATTATGTTTTCTCAGTACCTTTTAAATATGAGCATGTAAGTAGGAGCCCTTACTGTAGGCGAGGCGGCAGCCATACAAACTTTGGAACATGTTGAGAATAAACCTGCATCCTTGGTTCTGCATGAAAAGAAATATCCTCAAAATGGGGCTGGCTATAGGCCTACCAACGTTAAAAACGCTTCTGCCCTCATGAAGAAGAAAGTTGACTGAAGTGTGTAACTTTTCCATACTACTGGTTCGGGAGATTATTTGAAAAAATAATGTTGATTCACAAAATGCATAATACCGAAAGCAATACTACGCAGGTCGGTGAAGCCTTGCGCTGCCGTCAGCAACAGAAACGTCATTTCAGCGCAAGCAATTGTGGAAGCCCTGTGTGCACCCTGACTTGGGAGGGCTTTGTTTTGATCGTGTTCGGACGCACCGCGAAATGGGGTCAGGCATCCCTTGAGTCACATGCAATCAATCAATTACCTGACTTGATAAAGCTTTGCGAACACTCCATGTGCCCGGTTTTCAATGTGTGCTGGCCGTGTAACTGCCTGAGGGCGCAAACATATTAGGTTTGGATATATGAAGATAAGATGGCAAAATCAGGCGGACACAACTTTTGACACCAAGAAGATACTCGAACTTTTCTTCGTTTTTACCCGGATTTCGAAGAACACGTCTGTCTGCCTGCAAAAATTGCAACACTGCTATTTGGAGGTCACGCAGAAAAAGTGTTCTTTCGGAGGCTGCGCAGAAAAGATAACTGCTGTTGGAGAGATGAAATCAGAAAGTGAAAGTTTTTCTTAAACTACTGACCGGCTCATCCCCTGGGCGATCAACAGGCATTAGGCCGGACATCAACATGTCAAACCAGTACTTTGTCCTGTAGGCTTTCAGAACCAGCCTTCATTCTCAAACCCGAAACACGTGTTTGTAGCTTGCTTCAATGTTTTCATGATGTATACCATCATTGATCAATGCTCCTTTTTAGGCTAATCATTCTTTGTTTTAGTGCAGAAATATTCCCTGGTTCCGTGGCCAGAACATTTGTTAATTTTGATTTTGCTTCGTTGGTTTCTAGCTTTGCCGGAGCTTGCTCCAGTAGTTTCGTTCACATATTTGTGTTCCTGATATGCGCTGGTTCAACTGTCATGCTTGCATGTAAAGGTCTAGTATGGTTCTATTTTTTTCTTGGGCCTTTGTTGTCCAAGTCTTCAGACAAACGCTATCTCCCACATCATCCTCGGCATGTTCTTCTCCAAGATGTTCCGATGGCAGCAGTGCGCGAACTGCTGCCGACCTTTTCGCTCCGTCCTGGTCGTTAGGCGGCGGCTCCGGCCGAACCCTACCGTCCTGGGCCCCCACACGGGGCCCAGGACATGCTGGGAGCAAAAGAATTCTGCCTGCACGCGGTCGGTGACCGCACCTCTCGTAACCCGCACGCTAACCTGGTTTTCCGGCCGTAAAGGCTCGGTAAACTCTGTGGGGCCGCCGTAAAAGCCCGCGCCCGGCAGAACTTGGCGGAAATTAGAGATTAAAGATTAGGCCCGCGGTAGAACGGCGCTTCATGGCGGGCCTTTCGGCATTCGCAGTTTAATCTTTTGGCTCAGTTCGTCATACTTAAGATTCCGGGGTTAACTGAGATATTCATAGCATCATGCTTGGATCACTTCGTAAAAACGGATATAAATGTCAATGCGCGAAGGAGTCATACATTGATGTCCGGTAGAGCGTCAAAACTTAAAGCTCAGCAACGCATGGGACTTTTAGTTACTTGCAGCAGGCACCACTGAGTTTGTGCATCTGTGTTCGACCCAAACTAGAGAAATGAATCAAGGGCTAAAGCATCAATATATCTAAGACGAGAAACTCCAGTCCGGGTTCTGTGTATTTAAGACGGGAGCTCCAGTCCGGGGTCACGTATTTATGGGAAACAGCTGTGCCCCGAACACAAATCAAAGCTCAAGATCTTGCCTCGTGTTTCTTTACTTTACTAATATTACATCCCTACAGCGTTATAAGTCTTTCCTCAAAATCAGCCGGATCATCCCCCTCCCCAGTTTTGTGTATTCTTCGGTCTATAAAATGCGCTGTATCTCTTACCTTTCAGTTTCAGTTTTTCGTTTCTTGCGCATGGCAAACTTAACCACAGCATTATTTCCGAAACCCCGGTTGTTAAATCTTTGATTTTCTGCACAAATGGTCCGTTGAATTTATTGTCATCTCTATCTCTCTCTCCCTCCCTCTGGGGGAGAGAGATAGAAAGGTTGGAAGGAAAGAAAGGTAAAAAGGTAGTGAGGAAAGGACAGAGAAGAGAGAGAATAGAAGAAAGATAGGGGTAGAAAATAACAGAGAGAAGGAAGACCAGAAGCGATGCGGAGAAAGAGTGAGGAGGCGTGTTGCGGTCGAGAAAGAGAAGGACGGAATTGATGGAAGTGGGCTGCGTTGTTACTGGAGCTCCAACTGCGGCGTGCGTTTGTTTGTTCGCAAACGGCTCATCCGGCTAAGCTGAAGTTAAACAAGACGGGCACGCTTCTTCTGATTTTTTTTCTCGTAACGCTAACGCTTCCTTGTTCCTTCGATTTCAGTCGTCGATTGATAACGTGATGACATGTCGATTGATAACGTTCTTTTTTGATGTAACGCTGTCGTTACATTAGGGCGTCCGAATCAACCGCTTGGAGCATGAGGAGGTATGCTCTTGTTTGATGCCCTTCTGATATAAAATCTGTAACAACACACCTCCGTCCTTTATTGTAGCCCATGTCACTGCATCAGTGCTTCATGATTTTGTCGTAAGTGACTACATTTCTTAGGCACGACATACATCAAGGAGCACCTAGCTTTATCTAGATTCTACCTTAACTAGACTTAGCTTAGACCAGGATTTTTACCTACTGGAAGCGTCTAGCAGTTTGAAACGCGATCGAAATGAATCTCAACCGGTTCCACAGCTGGCTAAAGGGCTGAGTTCGCGTTACTGGCCATGATCGGCGTTGACTCATCTCTCACCATGTGGTCTGGGGATCAGCTGTTCATTGGTTCAGAAATATCGGTCTGGCTATCACGCGGCATGCAGTGTCGTACCAATAGTACATTTAAGTTTCCAGGAAAACTCGACGTTGACAGTAGATTGCGTAATCGAGGGGAAAGGGATGGAGGGCTCGTAATCCGACCGACAGGTTCTTCTTAGTGTGGTTTTGATGGGAAACTACCACCTCGTCCATCCTGTTATGTTAACGTAACATTTTTGGTATTAGTCTGCCCCGCTCTCCGCACGAAGCGACGCAAGAAATGTTCTTACGTAACAACGCACTTTACGTAACAACGCAAGAAATGTTCTTATTTAAATAAGACGCAAGCCTCCCCCGCTCCCCTCGGCTCTTGTTTTCAGTCAGTCCACTCGAACACACGAGACACCACTCGCCCAGGGCGCTGACAGCCTGTTCTGTGTGCCGGATGATCTCTCGGCCTGCGGCCGGCCATCGCCGACGGAAGCCGACAGTTGACGTCGCAGCTTTCAATCTGAAGTTATCGACAAGGCCGAGCCCCACGCCTCGGAAACAGAGGTTCAGCTCCACGCAATAAAACCAACGGACCGTTACCAAAAATTCGAGATGTTGGGTTTTGTAAAAGGAGGCGCAGCCTCAGGAATTCAGCAATGATAGGACGGCAGTGAACGAGATGCTTAGAATTACACATGATAAATTGAAGCGGCCAGGAGACACAGCCTCAGGAATTCAGCAGTGACAGGACGCTTAAGAACGACCTGCTTAGAACTACGCATGATCAGTTGAAGCGACGGCAGGAAAACAATGAACAGAAAGTCGTGAAAGAGGCGCATGGCTGCACCAAAGAATAACCTGCACCTTCTCGCGAACGAAAAAAAGCTTTACTTTAGCTTTCACGCACCATCTTTTGAGACGAGCTTAAATGATGAATGTAAGCGAATCCACAACTTGGAACGCTTTCCCATTTGTGTTTTGTTCATCATCAACGATGCGATATTCACCTGATGTGCAATAGGTATTGGTCGTGATTCAAGACATCTCGCCGTGTCTGAAATTGTGTCTCATGAATGCTTGAAATGTACTGTTTTGGTACATATACCAGATCTGGTGTAAAGCCGCTGTTGCCTAACGCTGCATGAGTGATAGATGAAACAACCTGATACTCCTACATCCGGTACCAGTATGAGCAACAATAACGCATCAAAGTTTCTGTCAAAAATGTTGCTAACCGCGGACGTCACACGGTGAAAGTGCGAACTGATTGGAGTAAAGTCCCATGGAGGGCTTTCAGCGTCAGTCTGGTAATTCTGTACGTGAAAGATTGTACTGAAGTTGTAAACATTTGTTGGGATCCTTTGTCCAACCGCTGTTATGCTGTTTTGTAAGCTTGCCTGCTGTGATGTCCTGGTGAGACCCCAGTCAACAACATCTTTCCATTCAATGAAAAACTTCTTCTCTGCGCAGCTGGCTGTAAGGTGCCACGGCTCAAGAGCACCTGGGTCGTCGTCTGTAGGGACACACCAGCCGAAGTCACCTTGCAGCAGCCAAACACGGCGCGAAGTCACTTTGGTTGATTGATCCGGTGACTGCAGGAGACACGTGTCGGCCGTGCCAGCCACAGCTGATGCCCCATCCATCACCGCACACGGCCGGCGACGGGCGCCGTCGAGAAAAGGGTCCGCTAGACGGCCTCCAGACTTCCACAGTCGAAACATTGGCAGCATTTGAGCCGTTGAAAGGCCACTGTCGCCGGCCGCCGCAAAACATGTTTTCGCTGCGGCCGAGCGCGTCCGGGCGCTGGCCGCCGGGCCGTAACACGATTGGCGCCGGATCACGCTCGGCACCGGAAGCAGAGGGAGCGGAGCCGTCTCGCTGTCCGGCAGCCGACTGCCGGGAGCCGGCAGCCGAGATCTGACAGGAGGGAGCCGGCAGCCGCCACTAGAACTGGAGTAAACCGAGTCGGAGTCAACAGGCGGCTGCCACAGACAACACCAGGGTCCAACCAGCGCTAGAGCTTCACGGAGAGAAGATACGGGCCGGGGAGTTTTTTCGAGCGAATTACACTGCTGTCTTACAATGATGACGTCTACGTCAGCGGGGATTTCCGATTCCTCCGGTGCCGACTCCTGTCACGCGGCGGCAAGCCCTTGCGCAGCGACCTCGCCGAGCGAAGTTGGGGGGTTAATTAGCGGGCGTAACGCGGCCACCTCCGCTCCGCGCGGGACCAACACTCCGGGGACCTCTGAGAGCGCCGCCGCCGCCCGTCGCACAACTTGGCCCCCTTCATGGCGTCGTCGCATCGGCCGGAACGGCGCCGCTGTCCGGCCGGACGGCGCCATTTACGTCGCCGTCCGGCGTCGCGGCCGCCGCGCCCTGCCTAAGTAGATGAATAGATAGTGCCCGCCGCGCGCCGCGAAACTTCGGCTCGATTTCATTATCCTTTATCAGAGCGGACGTCATTTCCAGGCTGGAGGCGGCGCCGGGCGCCGGCACACTTCCGCCAGTTTAAGCCGCCGCTGACAAGACCACGATGGAAGCTGATAGCCGTCGAGCCGCCGGCTTAGGCGCCCGCTATTCGCGCGCGTCCTGCAACGAAGACGGACAGCGGCGCGGCGCGGCGCGATCGTCGCGGCGCGCCAGATAAGGCGCGGCGGCGGCGTGCGGTGGCGCGGATCCGTCGCCGGCGTCGGGGCGCCGAGACGCTTTCATCCTGTTGTCGAATGGCACCGCTCCGAGTTGATTGCGGCGGCTGATGGACGATTTCGGGACTGCCGAGCTGGCAGGAATAGCCCGGCCCGGCGCGATTGGTCGGAATGGCTGAGGACGCCACCAGAGGACGATTGCTGCCTGGTATGCGGCGTGCTGTCAGACGCGAGTAGGACAACCCGGAAAATCCGCGACAGGCAGACTCCTTTACGTCACGTCATTCTATATATGCTTTACAGAAACTATTTTACATTGGTTAGTATGATGTAACGCGTTTACATGCGCATGTCTTGAACGCAGGCACGTAGCCAGGATTTTCCTCGAGAGGGGACATATGTCAAATTTGGCATATGCCACTGGCATGTGAAAAAAAGTTTATTGGAAAAAGTAGAAATTCTATGCAATTTACCTCATATTTAACGCACAGGAAAACATAGAATGTTTGCTTTTGAAACACACACCACACACACATATATATATATATATATATAATTACTATTCTGTATTCGTGCGAAATCGCCACATATCTAGTGTAGACCGTTTCGCTCGAGGGGGGGGGCATGGCCCCATGGCCCCCTTGGCTAAGTCCGTCCTTGAACGAATATATTGTATGCCTGTCACTTTGTGACAAGTGGTACCAAGATGATTAGTTATCAAGGAATGATCCAGATTTTGTGCTCAGGGGAGGTTAATCCCCATCCGTGTTACGAAATCAAACCCCAAATGTTGATTTTTCCAGGGATTTCGACCACTTTGCTTCACCATTTGAAAATCTAACATGTTCTTTTTTTTAAGTTTCGAAAGCAAAACAAATATACATTTGTCCGTCCGAAAAGAGGATCAAAAGATAAGATGGCACCCTCTTTTCTAACAAGGGGGCATGGCCTTGATGCCCACCCCCGCCCCCCGTCCCAGAGCCGCTAGTGTTTGTTATTGAGCCAATGCGGGAGGAACATAATATTTTAGCGCGCTAAACCACACAGCGTTAAACCGACGGCATGCCGACCAACAGCACTTGGACGGCCTTGGCCGACTTAAAAGAAGCTTTACATGTGCCCATCCGAGTCTGACGCTCCAAGACCGCAGGCGTTGCGTGAGAAACCACCTCCAAGGTGGGCTTCAGTCTCGTCCTCGGCGAGCGGGGAGCGATCAGCCGTGGTTCTCCCGGAGTGCACACCGTCTCAGATGATACATCATACGGGATTGTGCGCTCTCAGCCCATGGTCCGCGAGGCTTGATCGCATTAAGGCGGAGAGTGCGCCCTGACTGGCTCTCGACGAGTAGCAATTCTGCCATGCATTAGTGTGGCATCGAATGGCCCCAAAATGTCATCACTTGTCTGCCACGCTTTTCATCTTGACGATTTATAATGCCTGTCATCTGGCGTACAATCATATTTCCTGCTCCACGCTGTTGGCTTTCATCAAAGCAACAATGTTCCAGTGAAGGAAATAAGTCATCTGTTGTTAAACGGAGTATACGTCTCAAGAATGCATGTTCCCCATTACCATTTCTGGGGACATTGGCGAGCCCAGTGACAGTTTTCAAAGGTGAGTAGTGTAAACATTATTTATCCATTGAAAAATCGTGCATTTTTCACCTAAGCCTTTACACCGTAAAACCATGTTAGTGCAAACGATACTGCTGAATCTTGAGGTGTATCTCTGAGGTGCAGAGACACGAAGTTGGTGTACCTTTTCTCATCGTTTTTACACTTTGTGTTAATCTCTAAACTCATGGTCACCTCAGGCCATTGATCTATGGCAGGTAAAGTAAGACCATGTTCAAAAAATGAAAATGGCAGCACATTTTTTCGAAATTTATCGATTGACGTCAAACTTCGCGTATTCATTCAATATAAAAAATGGAGCAATTCTGCTCACTCCATTTTTTTCGGAAATGTCCAGGCAATTGATCTTAGGTCAGCCGAGCTTTTGACCTTTTCGCGTTTGCTTCTGAGATTTTGGGTCTGGCTCGGCGGTTTTGAAGCTTGGATTTACGCCCTGGAGATTTTCACGTCATTTTTGCTTTGCGACATGTCGATTTGCATGAAATATGCATTCAAAGACACTAATAAAACACGTGTGCGCACATTGACGCGCTTATACATACCAAGGTCAGTGCAGGTCAAGACCATCAAAGGTCAAGGGTAAATGTTTTGAGACGTGGTTCAGATTTACTTTGCAATGCCTCGATTTGTATGAAATATACATTGAAAGAGCCTACTAAAAACGCGTTTGGCACATTGATGCTCATATATATATATATATATATATATATATATATATATATATATAAACATATATTCAAAATATGTATTTACGTTTTACAGTACTCGAACCGTGTCATCAGATTCATTATAACGAAACAACTTTAGCGCAGACAGTTGACATAAAGTTTACTTTGGGTAAGGAACTTCACTCCAAGGTCAATGACCTCGCTTAACTTCTTTTCACCTTGGAAAGGTAAGTAAACGCTAGAAGTGATCAAATGTACCGACGTTGGCTGCCTTCGCTGGAAATACGCCAAAAGATGCGTTTAGCGCCCTTATTTGCACTCAAGCTATCCCGTGTTGCTCGAAATGTGATCTGCAAAAGATGAAAAAATGATGCCATATGTCAATGACCTGGCATGACCTTTACCCTAAATGCTCAATCAAGACACCAAATAAATGGAAATTGTCGCATTCCACGTTTTAACGATCACACAAACACCCTTTTCTCGTTTGGTTCGAAAAGTCGTCAGGAACGGCCTCTACTGGCGGAGAAAGTGTCCAACGTTGACCTTTTCGACCCCATTTCAGATTGAAGATATTGACCTATGGCCATGAAAATTGCACACAATATAGTTTGTTAAAGTTTCATCCTATCCATAAAATTTCATGTCTCTAGCTTCCTTCTGTTTCTGAGACCAGAGGGGCACTTTTGGCACCTTCCCCTCTTCCAGTGCGCGTTAGTGCGAAACCCCATTCCACTGCGCGTATTATTCCTCTTTCCTGGAAAGTTTTTAGGTAATACTGTTGTAGCCATTCTTTATTCGTTGTCCAGAAAACTCGTCCTGAATGATACTTGGGTGCAGGTACCGTAGACCGTAGAACCTGCTGGTACCCTAGGTTTTCAGTGAAGATCAGGTGACAAGACACTCCGTCGGGGTACAAGACACTTGCAAAAATTGTCATTGGCACGCAGGGTTTTCTAAAGCAAAACTGTTTTTTTTTTACGGGAAGCATAACACGAATGCTGTGCAATGCGCTAATTAACAGCCCATGAAAACCGACCAAAATTTTAAAGCCAAGCTATTGAATTTAACCATTAAAAAGTGCGGAGATAAAAATTTCAGAAAAAACCTTGTGCCCCGCCTGGAAAAGACCAAACGACAGCACAAATGGTGCCATTGCATAACGCATCGGCCGCATTTTTTATAACCCTTTCGATGATAACTGCTGACTGTTGCATCCTCAGTACACCAGGCCTGGTTGCCGTGAATCGCACAACATCGTGAAACTGGTGGTGAAATCTTATGTGTGGTGCGTGTAACCAGCTTGTCAGCAGACCTGTGAAGTGGTAAACTTCCAAACGGACACATGCATTGGTCCCGTGGCTGTTGCCCGTCAGTAACTAAAACCCAACAGAAAACTAAGCAGGAGCGGACCCAGTGGCTCGGTCTGGGGGGGGGGGCGGGGTCGGATCAGACTACTTGGGCATGGATGGCAGGTCAGCGAGTCAGCGACCGGAGGGGAGGGGAGGAAGACGTTGGAAAACGCGGGTTCGGAATGATTTCAAGCACTGGTTGTCTAGTAACAGTCATGCATTCGGCCAAATGCACAAATGGCTATTTGCCCCTCCCCCTAATCGAGGTTGACGGGGGGGGCATGGCTGAGGTGTCCCCCGGGATCCGCCAGTGAAACTAAGCCAACTGAAAAGTTCAGTCAACAAAGCATAGCGCTACATAACGGAAATGTGCGGGTACAGCACGCCTACAAATCTAGCCATTGCAGCTGTAGCCTTCTATCGCCATTTAAAACGCCGATACGTTATCCAACACTGACCGGAAACATCACTACTGCAGAGTGAACGGATATCTGTGCGAATTTAACTCTCGCCAGCACCGAGCAGTACCCCGCCCCCCGCGGAGCTTTTCGCAGGTCTCCCCAGAACGACTGGACATTGCGTGAAAACTTGCGGTCACTACCTTGACAGAGCACTGACCTCTTTTCGAGGGTATGTCACGATGAAATAACGTTCCGGCGACGGTTCTCATCGGATAACAAACGCTTCAGGTGCTTCACGGTACTCAGTCTTACTCAATCTTACATACGGGTTTCAGCCATAGTGTCAATGACATCTGCACAGTAGCCCTTATTTGGGTCGAGGTTATCTTAGGTCAAGAGAATGAATTAAGATCAGCGGCCTTTGTTGACTTTTGATCAATTTCAGAGCAGTCATGGTTCAATTAAAAAGGCCCACTTATATAGACACAATTGTTTGAGTCCTTTTGTATCCCCAGAAGCCTGTTTGGGTCTCTTAAAAGCGCCCTATGGACTATTTTCCATAGGATTCAACGAAAACCAGAATCCGCTGACATGACCTCCTTTGAGGTCGCCTGTAAGGTTAGTACGTGATCTGAGATGATCAAACGAAATATCATCGTGTATCTGAAAGACCAAGCCGTACGCTCGTTTTTGTTTCGCCGCTGTATCACATCCGCTTTGGAAATGACGCGGAACTCCCCCCCCACCCTTGTTGTCACCGGTGGCAATATGGCGAATTCTGGAGAGGGTAAAAGGGAGGGTCTCAGTTTTGAATGCCTTTAAAACGGCATAAAAGATCAGGGGTGTCAATTTGTATTCTTCTGAGAGGGCCCTGGCCCCTCCAATGTGGATTTGGACCCACCCAATGTTGGTTTGGGCCCACCCAATATTTTCTGCCGGTTTTAAAGGGGAATGAGTAATAGTAGTGGAAAGAGCGGCCGCAATAGATAAAAGATAGGCAGAAAGGAAAGAATAAAGTCTGAAACGATGTATCTATCTATCTTTCTATCCTCTATATATATATATATATATATATACATATATACATATATATATACATATATACATGTATATATATATATACATATATACATTTATACAAGTGAAGAAACGTGTTTTTTACATGATAGATAATAGCAAGAACTTCTAAAATTTGCTGGTCAAAATAATTAACTAATAATGAATATTTAACTAAATTCGTTGGGAAACCCACATTTGGGGAGTTTGGGTTGTCGGACCCTCGGACCCCAGTCATTTACAGAAATCGACACCCTGAAATAGATAACTCAGGGTTAGCAGTAATTTATCAGCCCAATCGAAAATGCAACTCATCAAGGAGGAAAATTCAAAGTTCAGTTTTTGAACGATGGATTTCAGGACATTTTGATATTTGGTTGGCACCAAAAATGACAACAAATGATGATAAACCAAAAACAACACAATTTAGACAACTAAGCGGTTGCAGTAAGAGGTGCATAGACAGTGCAATAAGTATATTAACGAGCGGGCAGTAGCCGTATGCGAAATGGCTCGGATGTTGGAACGCAAATGTTTTTTTTCCTTAACCCGGCACCGTCTGGCTTGTTTCTATACCCGCGACCGCCTTGGGGGATGTCAAAAAGGGCACCCCCGTGTTATCTCAGGATCTTACCGTCGAATCTGAACCGGTCTACCACCAATCGATAGTCTTACAATTCAGAAAAAAATCAAAAAAAATATTTTCTGAATGGCCACAGTCACGTGGCCATCAGTCATGGTCACGTGAATGATGGCGTCACAGGTTACGTAAAACGCATAATACGACGTCGAAAAAAACCGGTTCGCACATCATGTCGTCCGCAATACTAGTCTTAGAGCCTTCAATTGGGTATCAAACGAAAGGTCACGGTAGTCCACATCAGGAGCATGTCAAAATGTTAAACAAATAGCCGGTCAAGGTCAGCCTAGGTCAGGTTAAATATTGGTCTTGCTTTACATGCCAAAGATCGATACTTACTCGCAGCCGCTTTGATCTACGATGCAAAAAAACGAAAGTAAATTCTGATGACCAGTTTTGCATAACCTGCTCTCCTTCCAGTCGAGGTCATTCTAGGTCAGGTCAGATAAGGTTGTATTACTCTTCCTCACAGAGCAAAAATTACTCCCTGGAACTCTGAACTGTGTCAAGTAGAGAACTAAAATGACAGTTCATGACAGTGAAACCTGCTCTGTCAACCCCTTATTGGGTCAAGGTCAAGCCAGGTCGGGACAGGTAGTCATTCTTCATCTTCTAACTAGCAATAATGATTACTTTCTGTTGCTACTGAACGATTTTCCACAGACAATGCCGCACTTCATTTCTTTTTGACATCAAGCCATGACGTGACCTGACATGACCTCACGTCACATTTGGCGAACCTCGCTAAGAGTCGCTCGTAGATTTGCTTGTCTGGCTTGAACGACGGGGAAGGTAAGCGGTAACCACTTCTATCTCAAACAATGCAAATCAGTTCAACTGTCATTATGCATGTGACCTAGCATGACCTCTAATGATGACACATCACGGTTTTATATCCTTTTGGGTATCGCATCCTGTCTAAATCCAAATAATCTATGCATTATATTTGCGCATATTATCAGAAAAAACAAGGCATGTTCGCGCCACCGCCCCAAGACACGCAAACATGCATGCATGGATCCACATATGGCGTCATATCTCCATAACCTGACCTAGCATGAAGTGGTTTGAATGTCTAAATATGCAGAATTGATTGATGAATAAGAACTCAAAGTTTGATTGAGCTGGCTCTTATGAAGGTTAAGAAATTATTCACAAAAAACGAGGAGGTGCCCTATTTGACACCCTCAAGAGGTGCCGGGTTAATATCTTTTGGTTTTGCGCATTTTTATACCTATCTAAAGCACCTTGGGTATAGCCTACACAAAAATGTGCTACCAGCAATCAGACTCCATGGAAGTGATCATGAGAACTTGCATTTGTTAGATATGTGTCTTAAGGTAAACGTTTATAAGAGATACATTAATATAAGAGATATAAGAAATAGATTAAGAGGGCTGAAAGTTCAACATCCACCTTAATTAATCAAATCCAAACTCCTTGACCGATTTTAATAAAATAAACACAGAAATGTGGCTGCATCATTTATTGATCAATATACTTACTTATTTTTCAACCTAGTCCGCTCCAGCTGCGCGATAAATTTCTGCAAACGTGTCACTAGTTTGCGGAGTCCGACAGCGTCAAGTTCGTCGTCGGGTGTCGTCGTCAAGTTCGGGTTCAGATGAGCAGCGTTTGTCCTTCAAGTGTGCTTCCAGGACCAAGTGGTACTCGCTAGGCGCGAGGTCAGGACTGCGCGGAGAATGCGGTAACGCGGAGACCCCGAACTGCTGCACAGCGGCAGACGTGGTTCTGCTGGTGTCTGGTCTGGCACTGTCTTGCCGCAGAATTATCTCACTGGGTTTTCCTTTCCTCCTGACGTGATTTTTCACTTAGAGACTCCAGGCAACCATCGGAATTCACTGTGTGCTCGTGCTTCCAAGAAATCCACGAGGACAAAGGACCTTGGCAATTCCAAAATGCAGTCAGCATAACTTTCCCCGCTCAAGCTTGGCATCCGCACTTTTTCGGCTGCGGCGAATCTTCATGACTGCATTTCGTGGATTGTTCACCTTCGTTTTCCACATGGCCCAGAAGTTCTTGTGACCCCCGGACCCGTTCAGCCTTCATATTTTCAGTGAGTTTGCACGGCACCCATCTGGCGCAAACTTTACGACATTCAAGAACATTGATTACCTGACCAGCTTTTTTTGGTTAGAAAGGCCTAATGTAGCACAGGTTTTTTGTCTGATGCGACAGATTGCACGGATCAGTTCGTTGACACGTTTTTGGTGAGTTTCGTCCGTTGCCGTCACGGGTCTTCCCGACCGATGCATGTCACGAAGGCTTTCATTCCCAGCCTCGTCATTTTTCAGCCTTTTTGCCCAGTGTCTCACAGTTCCTCACATCCAGACACTGGCTACCATAAACTACTTGCAATCTTCGAAGGATGTCGACGGGAGCAACTTGCATAGCAGTGAGAAATTCAATAACGGCAGGATGCTTAGAGTGGGTGCCCTCGCAGGTCACCATCGAGACGGCGTTGATCGTGAGATACACTGCGAGACACATGCCACCTTTTTCGCGCTGTGCACATTCCAAGAATCAGTTAGATTTTATCTTCCACATGGTTGAAAAGAACTCTCCATTTTACGATCCAGAACTAGTTTCAACCCAATGACATCAACCGGAACCAAAATATTGGATACGAGGCAAGAATTCCCATCCCGCCCTCGTAAATTACTTTTAAAAGACATAAGTGTTAGATTCAGTCTCCATTTGGAATCAGATTCCATCTTCCACACGGTTGAAAAGAACGCCCCATTTCACGATCTAGAACCACATTCAACCCAATGACATCAACCGGAGCCAAAATATAGGATACGAGGCAAGAATTCCAAGCCCGCCCTCGTAAATTACTTTTACAAGGCATAAGTGCACAAAATGTTTCTTTGCCTCCCCCATCCCCCAGCAACGGCAGGTGTATTTCTGCAATTCTGTTCAGGCAGGATCATTAACTCTGTATTCTTTTAGAGAGGCAAGTGCTCCTCCATTGTAACGCTGTTTCCCCTCCTATGTAAATTCCCCCTCTTGAATAATGCATTTTTGCCCCACAAATGTGCAATAGTCCCAAAGATGAAAAATATACTCTGGTCAGCAAGGTTGCAGGCTTGTGAAAACTTTTGGTGTTGCCCAAAACTCCCAGAAGTTTATTGCTTTCTATGCTGTGCTCTCAGACTTCGTACTGAGTACCAAAATTGTTTATGCTACATACGCACACACACACACAGCAATTTCATGGATAGTTCTTAACAGTAAATGAAAGCTACCATTGTTCAAAATAAAGTGTCCTAAACCCTAAATGAGAAGTCCGCATTTGGGTGGGGTAAAGTTGTGGGTCCCTCGGCTCTACCCCCTCGATCATTTAAAAAAGACAACAACATCCCTATGTCCAGGACAGCATGCTCGTATTTTTACAAGAACAAACTAACTATTGATCCTCTTGTCGAAGATCATAGGTCTACGATTAAAATTTTTTAAATTACTTCTACTATTTCTTAGTATCTTCAGCTGTTCAGTTAACCCTATTCCCGGAGGGCTAGACGGTATGGTCGGTTCCCTGCAGAGGGGGGGCGGATTCGGCCCCCCCGAGATCTCGAGAACTACTCGTCCGATTTCATCGCAACAAACGGCAATCGATTTGCCGTCACGTGAACTACATTTTTGTAAAAAAATCACAATTTTGAAATCTGTGCATACAGGGGGGCAAAAATGTCAAAATGAGGGGTACTTTTGGACTTCTTATAACACAGTTGTTTATCGACCGATTTCGATGAAACTGGCATGAATCGTGAGATGATGGATAGGGCTATTACCATGGGTACACAAATTTGAAATTTTGAGAAAATTCATGGTCGTTTACAGGGTTTTAAAAATAGGAGGATTAGTTTTCTAACAACTGAATGAACAAAAGAGGCAAACACCCTTTTTTGGCTTCTGCTAGTCATGTTATACTAAAGGAGTACAAATCCCATTACAACGTTTGTATAATGTTAGCATAGGCGGTGCCAGGGACATGAAAAAGGGGGAACTGCCAATGTCACACGTTTCTCAGATCAACTTGTGACCTTTGACCTTAAATGACCTTCAGTGACCTTGGGGTCACTTGGAATGATCTCGTGTGCATTTAATATTATCTGTAAACGTTTTCAATCATTTGAATTCACTCTATTTCAAAACTTCATTTTATGGCTATTGCGTTATAGGGTACGCGCACTGACATTTTAGGTCATAGCTCCGTGACCCGACCTGGTATCAAGCTGAAACTTGGTACACAAGTAAAAGGCACTTGTGTACGTTATATGTATTCCGGGTTTGGCATTTGAAAAAACGGCGCCGAAATTATAGCGAGAAAACAAATTTTGGCTTTTGACCTTGACCTGACCTTGTAATGTGACTTCAGATAAACAAAATTTTGTGTGTTCATATCCTAACTATTTAGCTATACATCCATATAAAGTTTTAAGTTTTATCTTAAAAACTCTGTTTTTGGCAGCCATCCTCCTTTTACCCTCAACATGGCCAAAAATGGCCTGGGGTGCCTCCCAAAAACGTTGCCTGGCTCCGCCCCTGAGCAAAATGGAATTTTGAAATTTTGTCACAGCACGTCGAAAGAATAGCTAGGAAAAGTGACCAAGTTTCGTGAAGCTGCGTTAAGAAGCCTAGAATTGGCAAGCAAAAAACCCGAGGAGGGGCGGATTCAGCCCCCCCTGCCGGGAAGAGGGTTAAATGTGGTAATAGTGTCCGAACCCGTCAAGACAAGAAAAATAAAAGGAATGACACGTACTTATTTCGGTTCGCACAGTACATAATCATTGCCTGCAGTTAATGATAAACTCTGGAACATACAACTGGTTACAAAATAACTATTAACCTTAAAACCAGGGTTTGCATTACATATCGCAGATTTTAATATTAAATTTCACTGAAACAAAACAATGAACAACTGAATTTGTTCTAGCAATATATCCACGATATTTATAGTGTCTCCTTCGTGAATGTGGATGTTAGGTAAATTTAAAAATCTCCGAACCCTCAAAACATGCGATTGATTAGCGACGAACGAGCCAAACCAAGTGTGGCAAAGTCCAATTCATGGCTCTAAAAAAGTTACAACTAAAATCATCTTTCTCCTTATGCCCTCTGGCGATTTAGAATATTTCTTGTTTCAAGAGACTTTTATGTTAAATATTTTCTAATAACATCTCTCATGTTAAAATCTTCATTCCTAAAACCTCAGGGACGATTTCCACATGCTCAAACAAAGACGTCCCGGATGCCCAGTGTCGTTCCACTTACTAGGATTCGATATGTTAGGATTGTTATGTTAAATGGCAGTCTTTATCAGTAATGTGGCTCGATATTTCCCGTGGAAAAGTCAGTATCAGTGGCAAACAATGTGGATTAACATCCTGTATTTGTTTGAGTCGCAAGGCTTTGATTGGTCTATCCGACGGCTTATGCCTTTCGTTCGATTGCATAACCGTTTACCATTGGTTCATATCAAGCCATTTCTGTTCTCCTTGGCCCCGATCGTTTCCGTCTGTAGGGAATATAAAAAGCGAACTGTTCGTCTTCGTGTGGATCTCTTCACTATTTTTACTTGTAACAGAGATGTCTCTGCGGGGGTAGATGTTGGTGTACGCAACTGGTGGATGATTGCGTCGTTACCGGACGTTTTGGACGTAGAAGATTTATCTGTGGTTGACTCGCGAGAAGGATTGACACGAGCGAGGTCGTCACTGGAATACTATGACATAGGCAGTTATAAATCTGCCACACCAGGGTTCAAGGAAAATGCACCACGATAAGAAGCATTCACCTTGATGCACTTATGAGGGCTACAAATAAAAGAAGAAAACATTCCGTGTCAGCAAATCGTATAACTAATGTTCGGGCGCGATGAAAGGGTGGTCTGGCCTTGGATTCAAGATTGCAGCCACGCGTGATTATTTGATAGATTACGGTTTCTGCTAGTGGTTGTAAGGCACGAACATAGCAACTTAGTTCTCTGGAAAGGACCGGTATGGCTTTGGACTAGTGTTAAAGACGTGTTGCAAAGCTTAGCCACTGCCAAGACAAATTATTTTTTTCACGATTCGTTATTCCGGTGTCACGGTACCTAAGACGCAGGAGGTGATAATCTGATATTTAAATATAGCTTTATGGCTTTTCCAACTAACGGCTTTTAGATCAATATTGTGACAAAAAGAAAGGACATTGCGATTTTATGGTCCCATATTTCCCAACGTCGGTAGAGGTGATTCGGTCACTTTGGCCTAAGCAGGCATCTTTGAATGCAAATTTTGAGCCACTGGGGGCACGAGACGAAAACGGTTTTTACCACCGAATTTGCACGCGCATGATCTATCGACGCATGCATTCAGCTCAAAATCGTCATTTAAAACGAGACTTTCCCTTTTTAAGGGTGAACAAACCCGGTTTCTCTGTGCAGTAAAGCTGACGCATTTGCCGTACAGTTGAACAAAGCTGTTGATGGTTTCTGGATTCTAAAAAGCCTCTAGGCACACTGAGAATGTAACAGCAACACAAAAAGTGGAACTGAACCTACCCTGGATCTGACTTCACTCCTCGGTGGCCGGGCTTTGTCGCTCGACTCTGATTCCTCTGCGGCCGACGTGCATCGTTTGTCTCTAACTCTGCTGCAAGCGGGGTCTATAATCTGACTCAGACTCCGCTGCGGCCGGGGTCTTTCGCTCGACCCTGCCTCATCTGCGGCCGGCATCTGTCGTCCGACTCTGACTCGGCTGCGGCCGCCCCTGTCGCGGCGCTCTATCGTGATTTGCTGGCTGCTTATCTGGCCGCCCGCCGGCCGTAATCTAGTGCCGCCGGGATGAAAACGGCGACTGAAACTGTAAGTTATTCGGCCATAGGACCAACCGCTCACGTCCAAATGCTGCGCTCTGTTCCGGTTCGGAGCTCCCGGCAGATATTTCGCGATGTATGACGGCGTACGGCTGGGTGCGGTGACCGCGTTACAGTACCGCCGAGTTCAACCGGACTTTGTTTCCAGGAGACAGAAATACGTGAAATTCGATGGCTGAACCATGCCGACGTAGATGAAATACACGCACCACATATTAATAGACAAGTATTATTGCAAATTAATACGCAAGGCTGTTAACATTAGAGCTGATCGATAAGGATTCGGATGATTCGAATATTCGGCCGAATATTTGGATTCGGTGAATGTTTGATTTTTAACTCAAGATTCCAGTATTCGGCGATTATTCGATTAGCCACATCTTCATCCGAATATTGGCCGGAAGTCTGAAAGCCAGCCGAGCATTCAAATGCTCGTTTGCACTTCGCTGCAGAATCTGAAGAAATATATACGTCAAATTATGCACAGCCTAATAGAATGTTAATCAGGATATTGCCTGCCGTTGTTTTGGCTTCTGCACATCACGGTGGATGAGAGCAATGCTGAGAATGACACTACTAAAGTATGCTCCCTCCCTACTGTAACACGTATATGCCCATCATTTTTCGTGGGGGAGATGAGCAGCTTTGAGAACAGAGGTGTACACAGGGGGATGACATCAGGCCAAGGCATTTTCCCCTTAGACGCCGAGGGCACCCCTGTCGGGAATGCCGTCCACTGGCCAATAGGGCTCTGAAGGTGTAAGTTATGCTTCCAAGGCCTTTGGGCGACTCATGAGGCCTAAAAATTTCCCGAGAATGGGAAGAAAATCAACAACCCAGTTCCACTTAATGGCCAAGTCCCGGAGACGCCTGCCCATCGGAGAGCTCAAAGGGCGTCCCTAACGTCTGAAAACATCCCACTGACGAAACGGATGCCCTGGAGGATACAAGGGCGCCTCAAAGCCTGAACGGACGCCCTCCAAGGACTGAGGGCTGAAAGAACGCCCATGTGGTCTAAAAATACCTCATGAAACCAGGACACCAGGACACCCTGGAAAATAAAAGGACATCCCAAACCCTCCGGACTAAGTGGTGGGGTGCCCCCGAGTGCTCATTCGGACGCCCCTGTGGCTATATCTCGAGGGCTAGAGAGAGGTCCTAAACAATAAAAGGGCTCCTTAACCACAGGAGGAGTGCCCCTGATGGCTCAAACGGCGCCCGAGGGCCCCAAAGGGCACCTCCCAGTTTTGATGATACGTCCGGATGTCTGGAAAGTCTAGGAAAAAAAGAAGGCTCCAAAAAGTACAAGGGCGCCCCAAACCTTGAAGGACTGCCCCGATGACTGAAAAAGCGCCCCTGTAGTCTGAAAATATGGTGCAAAGTCTATTTATCTATACAAATACGCCATTCATTTATACAAACTATATATCTTTACAGACACCCTAAGGAATAAGAAGGCGCTCCAGATCGTGGAGGACTCAAAGGACGCCCCTGATGTTTGAAAATGTGTTCCGATGGCTAGAGAGACGCCCTAAACAAAAAAGGGGCGCCCAAACTCTTGAGGGGCGCCCCTGAGGATTCAGAGGAGGTCCCTGTGCCGTGAAAATATTCCCGAGGTTAAGGACACCCTAAAGAATAAAAAAGCGCCCAAAGCCCCGGAGGCCCGCGTGAACCGATGTTTGCGTGATTATATTGTCTGCATATGTGATCACCGTCGAACAACGTTATCAGCGTGTATCGCGCCGAATGATTGATACGTTGGAGTGGAGCGGCGTGGTTTGTTTCAGCGGGGTGCCCAATGTAATGATATCATTGGATCGCCGACAATTTATGACTACCGGGGCCGCTTGAATCTAATTTAAATATGGAGTGTAAAAGTGTAGAATTAACACGCGCAGTGGAAGGGGGTTTCGCGCTAACGCGCATTGGATGGGGGGCACAAAAGCGCCCCCTCCGAACTTGGAAACAAAAAGAGCTAAAAACATGTAATTTCATGGACAGGGTGGAGCCATAACAATTTACATTGTGTGCAGTTTTCATGATCCTAGGTCAATATCTTCAAGGTCAAATGGGGTCGAAAAGGTCAACATTGGACCCTTTCTCGGTCCGTACAGGCCATTCCGTAAGACTTTTCGAACGAAACGGGAAAACGGTTAGCCGTTAAAACGTGGAATACGATAATTTCCATTTATTTATTCCATTCATTTATTTGGCGCCTTGACTGAAGATTTCGGGTCGAGGTCGTGTCAGGTCATTGACCTATGGCGTCATTTTTTTTCCTCTTTTGCAGATCAGGTTTCGAGCAGCAGGGGATAGCTTAAGTGCAAATGAGGGCGCTACACGTACCTTTTGGCGCATTTTCAGTGAAGGCAGCTAACATCGGTACATTTGGTCACTTCCGGCGTTTATATTTATGTATGTATGTATATGTATATATGTATACACATGTGAGTATCAATGTGCCAAACGTGTTTTTAGTAGGGTCTTTGAATGCATATTTCATACAAATTGACATATTACAAATATTACAAGGCAAATCTGGGCCAGGTCACAAAATATTTGCCCTTGACCTATGGTGACCTTGACCTGAAATGACCCTGATATGTATAAGCGTATCCATGTGTGCACATGTGTTTTTATTAGTGTCTTTGAATGCATATTTCATACAAATCGATATGTCGCCAAGCAAATCTGGGCTACGTCACAAGATATTTGACCTTGGCCTTTGATGGCCTTGACCTTAACTGACTCTGGTATATGTAAGCGTATCAATGTGCGCATACGTGCTTTTATTAGGGTATTTGAATGCGTCTTTCATACAAACCGACATGTTGGGAAGCAAATCTGGATCAGGTCACAACCTGATTGACCTTTGATGACCTTGACCCTTATTGACCCCGACTATGGTTTTGGTAAATCTATCACCTACGCCCAAATGACGTCACGTGATTGTGTTCAAACGGTAATTTTAGGCAGAACGCTGCTTCCTTCACAAAGTTCCCGTTTGTCAGCGACAGCCGTCGTTTTCTTTATGTCTGCCTGACTTCAAATGCTTAAAACTTCAAAAGTTTCCGGCCGATTTCCGATTTTTCTGCGTCAATCGACGAGTTATTCAATTGCCATAAATGTCATCACGTAGTAGAAACCCGCTCGAATCCGTTCTCGAGATATTTAGGAAAAACAGGTGGGGGGGGACACGAAAAGACCCCCTTCCAGTGCGCATGTTAAGGAACCTGTACCGCCGAGTGTGGCGAAGGAAATCGAATACATGGAAGCCTGAAACTCCCATCTGTGTGCTGTACTTGAGCTCCGTCGCAAAACACACACATGCAACGCTTGGGTCCAGTGTGTTACGTTCAGTCCCACATTCCGGTAGTTCGGTGGTAGAGATCCCGCCCCGCCAACGCAGCATCACGTGCCTTGGGACTATAAAATGGCACCTGAGGCAATTAGCGAAATAATGACAGAAATTGCCCGGCTACCTGCCAGCCCAGGCGAGGTGGGCCCATCTCTCTGCACAGCCTTTACGCGTCAAAATACCAAAAAAAAAGATTAAAGTTAATGGTGAATTTTTTTCAGAGAATTTTTTTTAATGGTGAATTTTCGGCTTCCTCTCCCCCCCGCACCACACGTCTTGGCGCACTTCAAACTGGCGGCGCTCCCTTGAAGCACGATGGCGTCCCCATTGGTCGATTTCTAAATATGCCCATGCTTGAGGATAATGTCACGTTTGTTCCGTGTCGGGCAACGACGGGCAGAGACGCCGGGTCTTTTCAGTTGCTGAGTAAAACTGGACGCTACCGTAAATTTCACAGAAGCCTCCTTATATTTTCTCTTTTATTTTAGTGCACTGACAGAAATGCAGGGAAACAGCCGGTATTTCAACATATTAATTGGCATTGTGCGCGCAGTAAACTTTTGTACATATGCTGATTTCACATTACCACTGCATATGCTTGTGCGAAATCGGGGCAAGGAACTGCGGCACCGGGAGTCCCTCAGATACCACCTGAGTCAGATACCTCAGATACCTCAGATACCTCAGATACTTCAGATACCTCAGATACCTCAGTCCCTCAGGCACCTCAGATACCTCAGATACCACGGTCCCTCAGGCACCGGGAGTCCCTCAGATACCACCTGAGTCAGATACCTCAGATACCTCAGATACCGCAGATACCTCAGCCCCTCAGGCACCGGGAGTCCCTCAGTGACTCCAATTCGAAATTTCTGTTACAAAAATGTAATCATTTTTAAACACATTGCGATTAGCACTATCCTGACTACGTTTAAATGCTCTCTTTGAACAAAAACAAAAACGTATACGTAGACCAATCACAAAAATCACGTTCTACTGCCGATACTGAAAAAAAGGTGTAACATAGTGGTTAGGGGCAACACCGAAGGGCAAGTGGAATGCAGTCCTTGTTCTGATATTGTCTATTGATACGGTGGCGAAGAGCGAGAGGAGTGATTCCTACCAATGTCAAGGCTAAGGTTGATGCTTGCCCATGTTTATCTCTTTTTTTCAAATTAACCATTCCGAAGCTTCGTAACGCATGGGCTTGACAGTTTGTTACTTTGATTACACAGCAGCATGATCGCCTACGACAGCGCCCTCTGCCGCTGACGCTATGCCCCTTCCCTGTCTCGGCATTATCCCTTCCGGTCGCCGTCCGCCCCGTGCTCAGCGCCGGCTCTGTTTGTTTCCAGTGATCTGTTTTCCAGCTTTAAAATTCTTTAGCTTGTTCATGCGACTGTGAATAGTATGTTTTTTACGTATTGCTCCGATCGTACTTTTGAGGACGAAATGGCACAAATTTCAAAACGTTCGTAGGTGTTCGGCGCTGGCCGCAGTTTTAATGTTCTGTAACTGTGAGTCAGTCTGATTTTTATATATTGCTTTGATCTTGCCTCTGTGGGCGAAATAGCACGAACTTCAAAAGATTCGAATATTTTATCCGAATATTCGAATGTACCCATCCGAATATTTGAATCCCAAAACCTATCCCAAAACTCAGGTCCAGTCCAGACACATGCTCGATTCCAGTTTCACATTATCAGTATCCTCATTCTGTTTTTTTTTTTACGTCCGTCATTGATAGCGAGGTGACGACCCAGACTCCTCAACAAAAGAGCACCGTGACGCAATGAACACGATTTGAACGTTATGATTTGAGCTAAATCTGACAATGGCCAAGTCTACACATTCTCCGCTTAGGAGGATGAAAACATGAATACATCCCCAAAATGTTTTGCTATTACACTAGTTTCTGTTAGTTTGCAGCAGAGAAGATAATTTTCCGCTTGAAAGGGAAAACAAAGAAATGAACTTGGCAAATTTAAATAGCTTAATAGCAGAGGAATGCGGTTTGAAGTCACTCACATGTCTTTTCTGCTTCAGTTTTTAACTTCCTTCCCGTCTTTGCTTTACTCTCCTCTCTCTGAATCCTTCTCCCCTCTCCTCCTTGTCTTTCTTCCTTTCCTTCGCTCTCCTCTTCTTTTTTCTCTATTCCCCCTGCCTGCCTTCCGTTTTACGCTCTCACCCTCTCTGTGCTGTGTTTTCTTTTCCTATGAAAAAGTCGTTTGTTTGCTAGCTGATGGTTGTATCATCATTCCTAAATTTTGCCAAATGTGTCAACAATAAAAACATATGGCATTGTGGTGATGCTTTCATGCCATTAATTATGATAAGCGTAAGGAAAGCATTTTCTTACCACAAGTCCCTGCGACAGGATCATAATGTCCCATATCAGAACAAATGTCACACTGTGACAGTGTCACAGCGTGATATTTGTAAAATTCCACAGTGTGACATTTAAAAGGGTGTCACGGCGTGACACCGTGTTGAAATTATTCAAGCGAAACTGTAGACGAAACTGGCTGGTATCGCCGAATCGGAAGCTCCTCATCAGAGGCCGTTCTAATCGAGAGGCCGGTAACTCGGCGCCGGGCGCGGCAGAGGACCTCTGCCCTTCCGCTTCCGAGAAGCCGTCCGCCAACGGACCAGCCGGCTCTGATACGTAATTCATTCAAGCAGAGCGGCAGCGCCGTATTTGTCACATAAACCAGGTGTGCTCTCAGTGTCGGCCGCCGCCGGCTCTCCAGGGGAGCAGCGCGCTGGAAATAGGTCCGCCCGCGTCCGATTCTGTCCGCCGCCAGACTCCAGAGACCCGCCGGACGGAGAAGGCGGCCGCTCTCCCCGCTGCCAGAGACCCGCTGAACGCAGAAAGTGGGTGGCCTGTTGAGTGGAGAGAAAGAAAGAGAGAGGCAACCGCTGCTCTCTCCATCGCTGGAGGCCTATTGAATGGAGAGGGCGGCCACAGGCTCCCCTCTCTCTCTCTCCCCTATCAGAGACCTGCTGGCTCTGCAGTCACACCGAACGGTCGGCTGTAGACTGAATCCGGGAGAGAGACCTCTGCTGGACTGCTGCCGCCGCAACAGGTGACTCTTGGCCAGGACCGCGCAGACGGCAGCCGACACCAGAATGCAGTGTGCAGGCTAGAATGCTCCGTCTGGCCTAGTTCGATGCTTCTGCAAGCAGACTGCAACTGACGTCACACCCGGAGACACGTACTCTCCGGCTGACAAAAAATGTCGCAGTCTGAGTCTAAACTGCCCGAGTAACAGGTGGAAAGGATTCGCGACGAAAAGGTAGCAGAGTGCCCTTTTTTAAGTGTCTAATGGAATGCTGATTTATGTTTTTGCTAAAGCGAAATCATTACGTTGTGCGTGACCAAGTGTTTACAGTTCACCAACTGAACATTGTTTGTTCCTCAGTTACAAGCTTCACAAGCTTTCAGGAAAGTCCTCGGTATTGACCACATTGTCGCTTCGCTCCAGAATCTGTCCGAAAAACAGCTGAACGTGATGCTTGCAGTCTGAGGATTTGCTGCTAGGCGTATATGTTTTACGGCTGACAGCCCACCGGAACTCATGAATCTCTTTCTTTTACCGAATGACCTAGTAGTATTTTTGGTACTGTCACACTGAACGAATAATGTTTTTCCCGGCCATATTTTGCTTCTTCTGGTGGGCTTCACTTAGGGCCACAAGTGTTGTTGACCCGGGCGTTCTGCGTGCCTAGGGCGTAATTAGACAGTTGTTTGCGTTTTCGGGCAGCTTGACCGAAGTAATTATGCTCCGCGGTGACTTAGTGTCAAAATATACCAGGGCTGCAAAGGTAGTTGACTGAAAGGTTTGGCATACGGGATAATGAGGCAGTTTTGAAGACAAAATAAGCTGGCACAGAAAAACCTTAATCAAAGCGTTTAAAGTGAGTGTGAAATTGAGCTGAAAAACAGCGGTTTGGATTTATTAGTCCGAAATGTGCCGAGAAAAACCACGCGACTTCGTACGAAAATATGCAGGCCTGGTAAAGCGATTCTTCCTGAGAAAATCCCTTATGATGGCACATTAAAATTGAGAGATGAGGACGTTTTCGCCTCATCTGGCGGAATTTTGCAGTAACAGAAGAAGCATTTGGATACCGATACGGAACGTTCAGTCCTTTCCTTTCCTTCAATTCCGCGCTGTGTCGCAAAAGAACAAGCTTCTTTTTTGCGGAGGTAATCAGGCGGCTATTTCGGGAGATGGCGACTTAAAACGTTGAGCGCATGCTCACTGCATTAACTTTCAACATGTCGCTGCGACTTTCCCAAGAAGCCTCTCATTTAATGTCGAACAAAATTATTTTCTTCGTCCGTTTGATTCTGGGTAGCTTTCTGATGCAATGGAGTAAGCTTTTGGGTGAATGAATTTTTATGACGTTTTATCTTGTACTTTTGCATTAAAAACAGACCACCGCATTTTCGTTTCTTTCGGCACACCCTTGAATATAGCCCGAAATCTCCAGAGGTGATGTCTGACGTCTGATGTGATGTATGACGTTGCTCAAGGTGGACCTAGGAATCTCAAAACGTTTTTTTTTTTGTTGCAGTTTGTAAAATGAAAACGAGAAAGGTCCAGAAAATATCATACCAATACCTTTTCTGATTTTAGAGGTAGTGCAAAAATTCTCCGACGAGGCGAAAAATACCACACCATGGGTAGTGGTAAGAGGGTTCGAGAAATCATAGGTTGGTAATTTTAAGATAATAATTTGAAATTTTGTTGTCGTCATGTTATTGTATGGTTCTTTCTTTTGATCCTTCGCGTGTTTCTAAAAAAACTTGGAAAAGCTTTTTGGCATATTTTTGAGATATTACTTCTTGCACAGTCACAAAAAACTTTCCCAGATATTTTGAGATGGAAGTTTAATAGTGCCCTTCATAAGGGCTCTAACTTTATTTTTGAGACGTTTATTTTCATGTTCATGTTCATGTTCATGTTCGGTTTATTTCGAATCTTTCCACCGCGTGGATTATTGTTTGATTCAAGTCAGTACAGTACAGTACATATGCAATAGTCATACAGATAAAATAAGGCAGTCAGACACGTCAAGCTATAAGAGAAAGTTGGTCAAGTTTACGTACAAGCTCTGCACGGGCTCGAGAGGTGGTGATGTCCGGCGGCAGGCGGTTCCAGGACGAGGCCGCGCGATACGAAAAAGTCCTGCAGGCCACAGACAGACGAAAAGTCGGTCTGTTTGTCGGTCTGTCGGTCGGTCTGTCGAAAAGTTTATTGCCCTATAAACTGTTTTTGTTGCGATTTTTAACAATGTACCATGCAGATGGACCTAGTCCCATGTGACATGACGTCATTGAGACATTACTGTTGCTTGAGCCTGGCCTCCGAAAGATGTTTTACGATCGTGGCAGCCTGCATTCGTATGCTACATGAATATGTCAGAGGCATATTAATTAGACTGAGTATTAAACTGGTAAGTTGCTTTCATGGTTTCCCACCACAAGTTGTGACCCCTAAATCCGCAAACATGGCAGATGGGCCCCGAAATCACGTCAGCCGCACAGGCTACGTCTGAGATATACTACGCTAAGGCTGAAGTATTGCGCCGGCATAGACATGCAGGCGTTCGGCCTTGGCGTGCTACCTCGAACTACTAGACCGATCTTTCATGTTTCATGTAGCATGTAAGTGACGTGCTTGTGCTACTCAGGCAAAATTCTATTAAAATGGCTGAAACGTGATGTCTTACGATTGAAAATCAGTAAACTTACCATAACTGAACATTTGGCCTTGACCTGTTGTTTTATTATCCACACGAAACAAACAAAATGAGGTGCAGCTTGGTTGCGCTGTACAGAGTTATCGTTTGCGGTTAAAGTTTTTTTTATCGTTCCAACCGCTCCAGAGATAGCTCGGCGGACGGGTTTTGCCCCAGCAAAATGCGTCAGTCGGGGACCACGGCCACGCACGGGCTCACACTCGTACGGATGGGCAAAATTGCTCGCCCTACATGTCTGTTTTTTAACCATAGCTTTCGCGATAATAAAGTTTGAATGGTGAAATTTTATCTGTCTTCTGCTGCACTCCAAGCGTCAGTCATGTCGGACTGTAGAAGGTATCTCAACAAAACTTTACGTAGAATGAATACAGATTATTTAGATAAACTGAGTTGCAGGGGTCTCGATTTGCATTCTTTTAGGATGGCCCTGGCCCACCCATTGTTGATTTGGGCCCAATGTTGGCATTGGGCCCACCCAATATTTTCTGCCGGTTTTGAAGGGAAATGAGAAATAGTAGCGAAAAATTGGCCGCAATGGATAAGAGATAGGCCGAAAATAAAAAATTAACTCTAAAACGATGTATCTATCTTTTTATCTCTTATATATGTAAATATATATATATATATATATATATATATATATATATATATACATGTATACGTGGGGATACGTGCAAATTTTTGGTTGATAAATAGCGACAAAAACCTCATATATTCCTGTTGGTCGAAATAAAGAGGGCTAAACCCGTTGAGAAACCCACATTTCAGGGAGGTTAGGTTGGTCGGCCCTCGACTTGACCCCCAATCATTTACAGAATTCGACGCCCCTGCTCAGTAGTACTGATTAGTCTACTTATAGATGCGTTAGATATAGATTTAATAAACAAGATATGGATAATTAACATTAGAGTGAGTAGACAGATTCGTGAGGCCTCAGCACAACTTTCCGTGGAATCAGTACATTAACAGAAGGAAGCTGTATTCCCCGAGACACATTTCATTTAGGTTCGGTCAATCAAAGTTAGCACATGGTAGTCGTCTGACCATTACGCCCATCCTAAGTAGACATATTTTGCTCCCCTTTATTTCCTGATGGTTTCAGCTTCCATCTACTGCTTGTTTCAGCCAATGACAGCAAAATTCTGTCAGAATGTAGTCCGTACAGAGATCTTACAATTCTCAGGACCTCTACCCTATTCCCGTCCTTATACTGCTAGAGTGCATTCCCGTATGCAGAGAGGCTAATCCCCCCTCCCCCGAGATCTCGAGAACTACCCGTCCGATTTCGTTGCAACGAACGACAATCGATTTGCCATGGAGTAAAATGCATTTATGCAAAGACGAGTTTTGAACATCGTAAAAGGGGTGGATACAGGGGGGGGCAAAAAGTCAGAAACGAGGATTTTTCTACTTGTAATGACTCTGATGTTTAAGGACCAATTTAATCGAATTGGAATGAATCGAGAGATAATCAATGAAGCTTTTCCCAATGATCCATACGTTTTAAATTTTGAGAAAATTCACAAGTGTACACAGGGCTTGAAAATAGGAAAATATTTTTTTTATGACCGAATTAAGATAAACGTTCCGAGTATTTTTAGTTTTTACTAGCTATGTTACTAGCTATGTATAAACTGTTTTACATTGGTTGTAATGCTGTTGGCATAGGCGCCGCCAGTGACGTGAAAAAGGAAAAACTGTCATGGACGCATGTTTATCAGGTCAATTTACGGTCTTTGATCTTAAATAACCTCATATGGCCTCATAGTCCCACGGAATTGCCTTGAGCCCATTTTATAGTGCCTGAAAACGTTTCTTATGTTTTGGATTGACTATATTTCTAAAAGTCCTCTTTATGGCCGTCGTCGCACAGGGTATAAGAGCGAACATTTCAGGGCATAGCTCCGTGACGCGATTTGATATCAACCTGAAGCTCGAGAAACAAGAAGAGGGTACTGTGCATTGCATGCACAAAAAATATATTATACAAATACAAATATATGTATGCAGGCGTATCATATAGGTATATGTCCCGGTTTTGGCATTTTGAAAATTATCAGAACAAATACTAACATAAAACCAAATTTTGATTTTTGACCTCGACCTGACCTTCTGAAGTGAGTTAAGATCAACAAAAATATTTTCGTATGTTTGCCCAGCTTTTTACCTATCTCAAACCCCATTTTTATCTGCCATATTTCTTTTGCCTTCAACAGTGCCAAAATGGCCCGAGGTGTATCGCAAAAACTTAGCCTTGCTCCGCCCCTGAACAAAATAAAATCATGAAAATTTGGAATAATACGTAGGAATAACAGGTAGGACGAGTTACCAAATATTGTAAAGCCACTTCAGAAATCCTGAAAATGGCGAGTGAAACCGGAGCGGTGGGGGCTTCTGAGAGCCCCCATGCGGAAATAGGTGGAAAAGGAATAGGAATAAGAGGAACCTTAACCCTATTCCCGGAGGGCTGGACGGTATGGCCGATTCCAGGCAGGGGGGGCGGATTCGGCCCCCCCCGAGATGTCGAGAACTACTCGTCCGATTTCATCGCAACAAACAGTAATCGATTTGCCGTGACGTGAACTACATTTGTATAAAAAGAAATTTTCAAAATTTTGAAATTTGTGGATACAGGGGGGCAAAAATGTCAAAATGGGGGGTACTTTTGGACTTCTTATAACTCCGTTGTTTATTGACCGATTTCGATGAAACTGGCATGAATCGAGAGATTATGGATAGGGCTTTTACCATGGGTACACAAATCTGAAATTTTGGGAAAATTCATGGGCGTTCACAGGGTTTCAAAAATAGGAGGATTAGTTTTCTAACAACTGAATGAACAAAAGAGGCAAACACCATTGTTTGGCTTCTGTTAGTCATGTTATACTAAAGAAGTAAAAATCGCATTACAATGTTTGTATAATGTTAGCATAGGCGGTGCCAGGGACATGAAAAAGGGGAAACTGCCATGGTCACACGTTCTTCAGATCAACTTGTGACCTTTGACCTTAAATGACCTCCAGTGACCTTGGGGTCACTTGGAATGATCTCGTGTGCATTTAATATTATCTGTAAACGTTTTCAATCATTTGAATTCACTCTATTTCAAAACTTCATTTTATGACTATTGCGATGTAGGGTACGCGCACTGACATTTTAGGTCATAGCCCCGTGACCCGACCTGATATCAAGCTGAAACTTGGTACACAAGCAGAAGGCACTCTTTTACGTCATATGTTTTCCGGATTTGGCATTTGAAAAAAACGGTGCCGAAATTATTGAAAAAAACAAATTTTGGCTTTTGACCTTGACCTGGTCTTGTATAGTGACCTCAGATAAACAAAATTACATCTGCACATTGCCCAACTATTAAGCTATACATCCACATAAAGTTTTAAGTTCTATCTTAAAAACTCTGTTTTTGGCAGACATTTTTATTTTACACTCAACATGGCTAAAAATGGCATGAGGTGTCTCCCAAAAATGTTACCTGGCTCCGCCCCTCAGCAAAATAGAATTTTGAAATTTTGTCACGGCACGTGGAAAGAATAGCTAGGAAAAGTCACCAAGTTCCGTGAAGCTGCGTTAAAAAGCCTGGAATTGGCAAGCAAAAACCCGAGGGGGGGCGGATTCAGGCCCCCCCTGCCGGGAATAGGGTTAAGGAACTAGATGAAGTCGATGGGGATTAAACAGGTCACATGTAGGAACAAGACGCACTGTTTCTCTTCTCCTGGCCTACTGGACTGTTTGCAGCCAATTTTTGTCGAAACGTGGTCCGTAATATGAGCTTACATACCAGCGAGCATATTACATTATGCAGCATCGATCATGTTACATTATCATCTGTGACAATGTAACACTCACACATCGTTTATGACAGTTTGCCACTGTAGACATGCAGTCCAATACAAGTGCAATGGTTCGTCGGTACTTCAAATCGTATTGTACTTAACAATATTGCGCGTTTTTTTTATTTTTTGCGAAACTTTTTTTACCACCAGACAGTCGACTAGTGTTCAGACAGTGTTCTGCGAAAGAAGACGTCAGGTAGTAAGGCCTTTACCACAGATATATTTTCTCGCAGACGGAACCCTTTGCCCTGCTGTTCTGCAATAACCCCTCGTCGGCTCATCTGTCAGCGGTGCTCTGGCAAACCCCGAAGCAAATGGCGTTCCGCGGTTGTTTTCCTCTGGGGCACGCGTTTTTTTCCTTTTAGGCGGTCTGCCCAGAAAATCGACTTCGATTTGTCGCGCAATCACTTGAGCTCAGGGGCCCGGTGTGCAATTCACGTCATATGTGTCACCGGTCGAGAGCTAGTGGCGTCGAAATTCGAGCCTGCAGCCTCGCCCGATTTTCATCCACAGACTGGCCCGATTCCCTATCCACTGAACAAACGAGGACGAGTGGAGAGTAGGGTTGCCGGCCGGCCGATGGCACCAGGCCGCCAGATAAGCCGCCGTCCGGTCGGAGACCATATTTTCCGCGGCTCTGCTTCTCATCAGACACGGAGGGCTCACAGTGGACTCGCGTGCCACGGCGACCGACGGCAAGGACATCAGCCCTGCTGACATGCCGATGAAGCGGATGTGTCACTGTTTCGTTTTTCGTCGATGCGCTGGAAGGACGCCGCAACATTTTCGGCAGCAATATCAACAATTCCCGCAGCACCCGACTTTTTATACGATTAGTGGGACAGAGTTCACGGGTACTGAGGCACTGCGTCTTCCGTCGTGAAGCCCGCGGCAGCGATATGTCAGCGGTCGCCGTGACCAGAGCGTGGCCGGTCTCCGTCACGCAGGGCGGCGGGCGCAAACCGAATCAGCAGCCGGTTTGTTGGCGCTCGCCAAACTAGTCAACCACATTACTCACGCCGTATCGGACTAACTAGGTTGGCGGACGATCGGCGCCCTTCCGGGCTAACGACATTATCGGCGACGTCCCACAGCTCACAGCCGACACCAAGACGAACTGACGGCTAACGCAGTTGAGCTGACGGTTGACGGAGTTGAATTGACGTCCGGCGCAGCTGGAAGGACGCCTGACGCAGCTGAGCTGACGACTGGCGCAGCTGAACTGACGTCTGCCGTAGCTGAGTTGACGACTGACGTACGGACGGCACGGCGGACACCGAGAAACCGCGGCGGAGGACACCGAGAAACCGTGGCGAAGCATCTTTCTTCGGCCACTTGCGAGTGACACCAAGATACTGAGGTATACGACGTCATGACACCACGCCGCCTGACTCTGTGACAGTGAAGCAGTTTTGACCACGAGACAGTCGCGGACATCACAACAAACATAACCGCCTGACGGACACCAGGTATCGACAGACGGACACCAAGCAGAGGTATCGACAGACGCAAGGTAATCAAGCTGTTAGTAGCGACATTGCGAACTACGCTTGTCTGCAACGCCAGTATGAACTGGGAGCGCGATTTACCACACATTATTTTTTTAATCGAACATCTATTCATACAGGTGCAAATTTCGACACCCATAATTTATGACTACTACGTGTACTCGTATAATCTAAATTGCTTGTCAGATACGTGGGACGTTTTAATTTTCCTGAAGATTGTTACATAGAAATAGGAGCGGAGGCAGTGGACATACCTCAAACCACTTTTCTTTAGTTTTTTTTAATAAGCCCTGCAATATTCAATAGAAGGAATCGCCCTAAAATCCACCGATAGCTTTCAAACATCTTCGAATGTTCTCCCGCTTTTGAGTTGGTAAAGTTTTCATTGTGATTCCAGTTAGTCATGCTGTTGCACTTTGTGCGCCATTTTTATTGAAATGGCGTTTTCCTTTATTTCGTCCTAGTAGCCTGATAGGGTGATGTTAGGGATTGGAGCCCACTGCAGATTATCTGCCGTTCTCTTTCTGCATAAACAGGTCATCTTCACGGTTAACCTCCTGCTCGCCCTTTGGCCTGATTCGATACACCAGTATCGCTTCTATCTCTGATGTTGTCGCAATAGTCTTCAATGTCTGAGACGGCAGATTTCAGCTGCGAATGGAGGACGAGCACTTGGATCCATTCGGAAAACCGAGACAAAACATCAGGGTACGTTTATTTGCATGGAGCTTTGTTTTGTCTTTCTAATTTAGACGAAACGAGGGAAAGAAGCAAGCGAACACATTGATACAGTTAATGCAAACTGTAATGCTGCATGCCTGTTTGTTTGTAGGGCTGAACGAGGTCTTCATATACAATGGATTGGTAGGGCCTGGGTAAGGTCTGGGCTTCACGTCAGTGGGCTAGGGTCTGGTCATTTTGGGACCGCGGAAAACTTTGACACGAACAGATCTCGACGAGAACTCTAAACCTTACTTGCGCACCATCTGAATTGGTTATGAAACATACAACCTTCTTCATGTCGGGAGAAAGTGAGGTTTACGTGCAATATGTGTTTATGTATATGTACATTAACATCTATTTATAATCATAATCATGCCTAAGCCCCAGTAGCATATAAAGACCACTTTTGACTTTATTAGTCGCCATTGGCATTGTCAATAACTAGGCAAAAACGCATAAAACCCCATGTTATTCCGCCATAGGCGTTTCGACACGTGAAACGAGTATGCGCAAAAAGTACAGGGAGGCGGACGTCTGCCCACATAATGACCAGAGGTCATTCCTCACAAACCAAGAATTAGCCTAACCTTAATAAACGTACTGCTACGAAAAGCGTATCGGCCCTTCATAACGGTCAATATTATATCAGTCAATGCTGTCCATATGTATTTTCTAAATGATTCTGCATGACATCATTTGTATTTCAAATATTTCCTTTGGTCTCTGGTTGTTAACATCGGGCGGTGGCTGACATAAATACGAAAATTTTACTGGGCGGTGTCGTCGTTTGTAAAAGCTCTTGATACGCTGCAATGGAACATCGAATTAACAATTTGTTTGCATTTTTTAATGTTCTGTCATTTTCCGAGGCATGCGGTTATTGAACGGTCTGCTACCAAACCGCCTAACAGCCTGCTCCCAGATTGTCTAAGTTTTTTTACGTTCGTCATAACAAATGGGAATTGCATTATACGTTATATTTTTTGCTGAGCGGATGGTGTTTGCAGAGGAAAACCATTAAAAACTTTTAAATCGTTGAGGAAAGGAAAGTACCTCAGTATAAAATCAAGTGAAAAGTTGACGGACACAACAGCTCTTTACCTAATGGAACCAGGTAACTATTGTCCAGTTTGTCATTGCTGCTTACAAGGCGGTTCGCTTACATTGGAAAATTAGCAAATGGGAAACGAACCTCAAAGCATCAAGAACTCCCTTGATCTCTATAATCGGTTAGAGCGCTGGTGTCCCCGTCCCTGCAGAACAGCTGAAGCCGCCCCGGCGCTCGATATTTGGCCCACGGGTCAGCTGGAAACTGGCCAACTTAAGGTCGATGTGACTGCCATACGGTTGTGTCGCATCTTTGGCGGCACGTTAAACTCCCGCCACAGAATCGGCCGTTACCTGGAATTGCTCGATCGGGTGTAGGAATTAGTACCTATGCAGCAAGCTATGGTCAGCACCAGGCACGTAGCCAGGATTTTCCTCAGGGGGGCCAAATGTCGAATCTTGTCATATACCACTGGCACATGATTAAGTTTATGGTAAAAAGCAGAAATTTTACGTAATTGACGCCTTTTTTAACCCACAGGAATACATATAATGCTTTTGCAATATATATAATATATATATAATCATATGTATGTATCACATAACATATATAATCATCAATCATCAGTATATGTCATATATGTGTATGTAATCATTATAAATATCATCACTGTTGCGTATTCGTGCGAAATCGCTACATATCTAGTGTAGACCGCTTGGCTCGTGGGGGACCATGAACCCCCTTTGGCTACGTCCCTGCTCAGCACAGACTTTCGATTCGTAACATCGCTGCAGCGACCACTTGGATAAGAAATAAATATTTCAAAGCAGGTGTCACGACTAATGGTCCTGCCGCGTTTCAGCCTCTGAAGCTACCTATCAGACGTTACCTGTCAGAGGCGGGTTTATCCACCATTCAGAGGTGATTGGCATTACCGTGCGGCGGCGTAGCGCCGACACTGTCGACACGTCACGGCACCAGATTCACTCTGCCGCGTAACCGCCCGTGACGGACCCCCCCCCCTTGATTCTGCCGCATAACCACCTGTGACAGCGCCTGCCAGGACCCCACCGGCGGAGTGGCGTCGACGGCTGAAGTCGCACCAGCCTTGACGTGATTCACCACAGCGGCTCCCACCTCACGGTGTCCCAGCACATCACCCATCCGTCCTTGACCCACCGCTTCCCGCTCCTCTTTGCCCCACCACGCCGTCCTCCCTGCCCGTCCGAGCTCGCCGCCGCGCGCCGACGGCCGTCGCTTCCGTTGCGCCGTCTCCGGCAGCGGGCCCAGTCGAGCGCCGGACCAGCCGGGGCGCGGGCGGGCCGGGCTCGCGGTCTCACCGGCGCGCTCCGAGTGTGGCTGACCTCCGCGCCGCAGACGGACGGGCTCGGGACGCGAGGGAGCAGCGGCCGCCAGCCGGGGCCAGAGACCGTCGGCCGGAGGCAGGGTCGGCTGCCGTGTTGCCTGCCGCGGAGTGGATCAGTCGGTGCGGACCGCGGTGCGGCAGGTGACGGGGGCTGGAGGGCAGCGCGGACCCGGCAGTGGACGCTGGCGGCCATGAATCGTCTTTGCGGGCCGGCCCTATGTGCGATGATGATGGCCGCGGCGATCGCTGCCCAGATCTCGGCAGGCCACGGTGAGTACAGGCGGAAGTGACAGCAACTTCGGCGCTGTGCGTAACTTTGAGCATCGCCAAGGGCCAGTGCGAGACTGACGCAGGATTTTGACATCCCACGCCGCTGAGGCACTGTCACTTGAAGTCTGAACTTAGAGTGAACTTTTGAAGTTCATGTGGCTGAAATTGATTTTGAAACGCCGAACCATTTAAGCAATGAATGGGCTGGAGTGAGTTCTGATTCGGTTAATTTCGTGCTAGAATATCAGCAGTTCCCACGATGAGACTAACAGATCACAGACATGCTCGGGAACTTGTCACATCCGCCAGTACGGTATAAGGAGCAGTTCTGCGGCAAGACAGGCCGCAGAAGGAAACTACCTCACAGACAACGGTTTCAAGTCTCTACAAATACCAGCATTTAGAAAACAAGTTTGTAATCTCTTCAACGCCCGTTGTGAAACTCTTTCCCATCGTGATTACGAATCCGAATACCTGCCTCAAATCACAGCAGCATAAACTGGTCATATTGGACACGTGTTGGACGGAGGTACCGAACAACAAGTAGCATAAAAGCTCGGCAAAGGCACGACGGTAAATGATTTACACATACGGATACATCATAATTGTGATCGACTGTTCTCGCTGATTAAAGTCTTTTCGTACCTAAATTTCTTGATGATGATGGGATGCGTCGAAATTCTTGATGAAATGCTGTTTAAATACGTTACTGTGCTCCAACATCTCAGACGTATAAGCTGATTCCCCATTTAATCCTAAGCTGCCCGCTGCTAGCCCCCTGCTCAGAGCAGGTTATAAGATTATACTGAGCTGCATACTGTTTCCCTCGCTCCCAGTGCAGACAACGCACCGAACTGTGCTCAGTCACGCGCATAACCGCGTCCTGGTGAAGACGTGTGCCATATGATTGCGAGCTGGCACATTTGCACTACCGCAATGGAAGAATATTTGGAATGTGTCTATACCAAAATATCATCATACTTTAAAACATCCCCACGTAAAATCACACCTAAAAATGTAAGTTTTCAGCTTGATTGGCTGAGCCAATCTACATTCTTTTTTTGAAACCCAAAGTCACAGGTTTTCTCATTTAATTGTAAAATTGGTCGGCAGAAAACTTGGGCATGCGTTAAACCGGCTATGATGAACCATGAATGCAATATTATGTAGGTTCGTTTTCTCTGTAGCAGGATATGTAGGCGTTTGTCACACGCTTTTAGACAAACAAACGTTGTCCGCTTCGGAATGCGTTAAAGTGAGCAGAATGTAAGATAAATAGGAATAATAAGAAAACACCCCTATTAAATATCATGTGACGACTTCCGCAAATTCCAGTTCTTCTTGACTGTTCTTACGACCACGGATCATGCAACGGCTTTGCGTGGACGGAGAACAAGTCCATAGTGCCCAGGGACATAATTAGACGTACCAAATTTACTAATGGAAAACATGTCATCAGGAGCAGAATCACCCGAGGCAGTGGCAGAGCAAAAAGCAGATCATAAAACGCCTCATAACAGAAACCTTACGTGCAATGTTTGGCGACAGAGTCTACGTAAGTTTCAGTCTTCCAACAGCAGCAACAGGGGCATGCCACAGCATTGGTCCCACTCGCTGTCTGCGGTTTTACACAAAGTTAAAAACAGACGATATTACCTTCTTGGAATGGATATGACGTCGTCCTTTATCATTAACGCTAACGGTGCGAGGCGTTGCAAGGTAGTGATCATATGCGCAACTTTCACATTAAACTGACTGCGAGTTTGATGTTGCCTGGTACGTTGGTCTTTTGGTGCAACTGATACGTTTACTGTTCCGGTTTTCGGTTTTCCGAGGACAGCGCTGTTTTTCAACAGCCATTCCCCAAGAGCTGTTCTGAAGAGGTCATACAACATACAAACGAGGCGCTTAAGCGGCAGGACGCAGTAGACAATCAAGAAAATGTGGTGTGACCCGTCCGGTGTTATTGTGCAGTCCGCTGGACTCCATCCGTGGCTCATTCTCCTGAGAGTTAGTGGCGGAGATGTAGCTGGGTTTTGTCAGACGTCACAGGTAGTCGCAGGGCGTTTGGCAGGTGGTTCCAGAACGCCAGGTCGACTTGGCGCAGGTCTGATTACAGCTGTTATAGCCTTCGTCCGCCTGCTCGTAAAGTGATCGATGCCGACTGATCCAACCGTGATCGATGCAAACTCACCCCATTCTGATCGATCGTTGATTGCGTTGCAAAGACAGTGACTCTCGTTTGGTTGTTTCAAAGTACCTTCAAGCGTCACGAAGCTCTAGGGCGAAAAGCTGGCTCCAATAGGTGCTGCTCTTTGGCGCTTTTTGCGGCCAAACTGAAATGTATTAATTTGTCTGTTGCACGATAGAAGCGCCACAATGCTCTTTAGTACTCCGCATTACGAATGTTTTTAGTAACTTCTCGATCCATTCAACACGACAGCCACGTACTTAAGGCGACATAATTATGTTTATCGTATAAGAAACCTGTTCTGAAACGGTGTCCAGTTGGTTCATTTGATTGTTTACTTCGTTCGTCCTCTTATCCTCAGATTCAAATGTACTGGTTCATGTATGGCATTCCCTCAAATGATTAATGTCTTTGTCACCATCTGCTACCACTTCAATAAGGAAAAAGCCGTTTTCTGCATTGCCTTAACATGTCGACTTCAGTCTGTTGCTTTTCTCCAGCGTCGCAGCAAACCGGCTTCATTCAGTGGAGTGGGCCCATAGTTTAAGGTGCACGGCTGACCCGCCAGACACGTCGGACCCTATGTTATTTAGTGTTCAGACGTCTGGCGGCCTCATGAAATAGGACTCCCTTAGAACGGCGGCCTCAGTGGGCGACTTCAAACTGCAAACTTGGTCGGACGATGGAAGCAGGGTGAACTCGTATCAGACTTGGCCGATCTGGCTCCCGAGGCGACTCATAAATCCACAACTTCTGACGCAGCGAAGAGTAGCGCGTCCGACCGATACGCTCACCTTGGAATACAAGCCAAGCGAGAGGTGCCATTTATCGGCTGGTTGGTCTGACGTTTCTGTGGTTTTGAGGTTCTCGCGATCTCTGTTGCAGACGTACAAAAAGGAATTTTAATACCAGGTACCAATTAATAACTTATTACAGTTTTCTGGTGGGTTCGCCGCCATGTCAGCCTGACTTCCTCTCTCTCTCTCTACCTGTCTTTTTTCCTTCTCTCCCTTTTGTTTCCCTTTGCCTTTCTCCCTCTTTTTGTCCTAGAAGTGGCGGCATGTTGCCACCCAAGTGCAAGAAATAACATTCCCACGGCGATGCATGTCAAGAAAAGATTCGAAGGGTCGCTCGCCCACGCTGCCCTTGGCTTCCCTACCTTGTCTGCGGACGTGGCGCCGCCGCTGTCTCCCGGCGTTCTTCCTCCCGCCTAGTCTGCTCTACTCTCGCAGTGAGTGATGCGACACTCCATGCTCTCTCCGCCGGCGGCTCGGCCGGACACCGCCGCGCGGCCGGCTCTCCGCGCCGCGCCCCGAACGTCTCCATCTGTCCGCGCGAGGACTGATGCGCGGCCTTCGCACCGGGCGCGGCCGACCGCCGCCTGTCATGGGCAGACGTGGCCAGAGGTTGTCAGAACGTCGTCGGTCAGGGCTGGTTTGACCACTGCTGACCGGAGCTGGTCCGACCACAGCTGGTCAGAACTGGCAGGACAGCTGCTGGTGAGATCTGGTCCGGCCAGGCTGCCAGTCGGTAATGGTTTGGTCGCGGCTGTTCGCTGCTGCTCAGAGCTAGTCAGACAGCTGCTGGTCAGAGCTGACCGGACCGCGGCTGTCAGAGCTAGTCGGACAGCTGCTGGTCAGAGCTGGTCTGACCCCGGCTGGTCAGAGCTGGTCTGACCCCGGTTGGTCAGAGCTCGTCGGACAGCTGCTGGTCAGAGGTGGCCAGACAGCTGCTGGTCAGAGTTAGTCGGACCGCTGCTGGCCAGGGCTGGTCCGGTCTTGGCGGTCTGAGCAGCGGAGACTGTCCCGACGGCTGGAGTCGCGCCACGTGCTGGCCAAGCGCACCTCTCGGCTCCGTGTCGGCGTTAAAGGGGCCGAGATAGAGCAGAGCAGCTCGACGACAATGTGCTGATTGACTCCACCGACAAATGGCACCGTATCACATGGAAACGGACACACGGCGCAAGGGAAATACATGACTGGCCCTCATTTGGATCATGTGCTTCTTGTTCTGAGGGTGGCTGCATTCTCTGCTTTAGCTGTTATCTAGACAAATTGCATTATGATGTTCGGTGCTCTGGATTTCTCTATTGACTCGATTTAGTGCCTTTTCAACCTAATAAATTTCATCTCCTGTCCAAATTAGGCATGAATATCAACCTCGTTTGTTGCAGTGCGTTAATGATGTAGTACCTTGAAGTTAGCTCGTTAGAAACCTATTGGTGATTGTTAAATGACTATCAATTCTTATGATATGGTGAAACTAAGTTACTTTGACTAATTATCTGTCTATTGATGTTAACACACTTTCAAAAGGAAATAAATTTCAAGGTACATAAACTGCAATGCATTATCGCCCAAACACGCCTAAAGGCACAAGGTTCATTGGACGGTTCCTGTTTTGAATGTTATTGTGGGCTCATAGCCAATAATCATCTATCTTCTTGAAGGAGGACGACGTAGATGACACTGTTCGTTCATTAGCCGCCTAAATGGACTGATAAACAGAGATTGGGTCCATACAACAGATGCTGATGTTTTGCGTACCGATCACTGTGCCCGTTTGATTAATGACCTGACGAATGAATAGCGGACAGGGTGCGTCGCGCGCTGCGGCGCCAATCGTCGCCACAATGCGGCGCCGTTTGCCAGCTGACATAAGCGGGTTTCGGGGTGACGAGTGCTCGCCTGCTGGCAGCCGGACGGCGGAGGGGGAGACTGCGGCTGCTGTGGCCGCAGTTTGCTGAGCAGGGCTGCTGTTGGCCAGCTCGGCGCGCAGCGTGGTCACTGGCATGGCTGAAGAACTGGCGGTGAGAAGGGAATTCAGGACCCTCCCACTCTTCAGAGATTTCAGTATTGAGCATTGACTGGAGTACACTTTTACTTGCCATTTCTGTGGTAAGTGGAATTATTTGTTATACTGCTATATAATCCCTACTTCTATTCCTCCTTGCACAATTTATCAAATGCAGCTTACGAAATCGCCTAAAATTCCACTGACAGCTCTCGGTAGTTTCCTGAAATCTTCAGCTGTGGTCCCCGGTGAGCGCGGAACCGTCGGCGCTTGCTGGCCGTGAGGAGAGCCGACCCCGGAGACCGCTCCTCCCCCAGCTCAGTCAGGAGCGCTGATCCCCGCCGACTGAAACAATCTGCCGGGCGAGGATTTACGGCCGGGAACAGGCCCGCCTGACGCGCCGGCCGGCCCGGCTCGGCCCGGCCCGGCCCGGTGGGCGGGCGCGGTGTCCGCTAACCACCCCGGCGCCGCCGCACCGGCCGCCGCCGGCGCCAACGGCTCATTTGGGGACAATTTGCAGTCATCAGTCATTGGGCCCCGTCCGGACGAGGCACGCGACAGACGTCTGCCGGCGCAGGGCCTCACGCGATCGACGCGGTCGCGCCGTGCTGGCCGGGCTGGCTCTCGTCCCGGCTTCGCGCCTGAGGCCCGTCAGACCCCCGGCCGCCGGCGTTCCGGCCACCTTACTGCCGGCCTCAGTTCAGGCCGGTCCGGCTGAGTGAATCTGGCCCCTAACCTCTTGATTTGCTCTGCGTAGAGCTAAGTAAACGATGCTCTTTCGAGCGCATGTAAAACTTTCGATTGGCGGTTCTAAGTTTATAGCTTTTCTTGTAGAGGAATGCTACTTTTTTATCAATGACAAGGCACAGTCTTAGCGTTTATGCATTCCGTTTGCTTATTGTAGAATCCCTGGAGACCAGGGGCGAACGGTTTCTATAGGTTAACTTCACAAAACACATCCCAACACCGCCGGGTGAAAACACTCCGGAGACTCGACTTCCGGCAACGGCGCTGTGGCGGTGGTCGGTCGCCGGCAGCTGGTCGGACGGCGCTGTGGCGGCGGTCGGTCGCCGGCAGCTGGCGGACGGCGCTGTGGCGGCGGTCGGTCGCCGGCAGCTGGCGGACGGCGCTGTGGCGGCGGTCGGTCGCCGGCAGCTGGTCGGACGGCGCTGTGGCGGCGGTCGGTCGCCGGCAGCTGGCCGGACAGCGCCGGCGACCGACTGTTGACCGCCGACTGTTGACCGCTGACCGCTCCCGCCGGGACTATCCGTCCGGCAGAGCCTCCCGTGGCGGCCATCGGTCAGACGAGCCCGGCGTCCGGCCCGGGAGCAGTCTCAGACGCCGTCTGTGTCGGCCGGGGAGGAGGCGGCCCCGCTGAGCACGGTTGCCAGCGAGGGGACCCCGGGGCCTGGAGTGGTCAGGCCGGCGAGCCGTGGCCCGGAGCTCAGACTGAGGAGAGATGGCAGCCACATGACAACAAAGAAGCCGGTCGGGGCAAGAATGTCAGAGCCCTGCTACAGCATTAGCGACTAACATGGAGCGCCGAGCAGTCCCATCGCCCAAGTGGGGAGATTATAGGACAACGGCATCAGTTAAAAATCGCATGTCAGTGGCTTCCTTGGTGCTGGAAAAAGAGTGAAACATTACATGGAGTGCAGGAGAAGTAGACTATGAATCAGCCTTGGGTCTGGACTGGCTTGAAGTACGAAAACCGTATGGCTGTGGTTTCCAGAGTTGTCCCGCTAACTGAACGAACACATTACAAGGTGACGTTCTACGATGAACTGTAATTTTTCGCGGCGGATCAAACTCCGGATACCCAAATCCCTGTTTGACTGATAGACTTAGTAGTTTAGGATCTTAGGATCTTAGTAGTTTAGTGTTGTACAACGAATTACATGTTTGATATCAAATACCTAAGTGCTCTCCGTCAGAGCACATCTGGACCAGCTTTTCTGTAGGCGCCAACAGACTGCCGTAAAAGTGCCGCCATTGACGTTAGTTTCCTGTCAATCGGTGGAGACCAGAAAAGGGTGGACCGAAAACAGCGAGCGTTAAGCTCAGCATTTCCGAAGCGGAATTGAATAATTCATGCTGGCGTCGTACATGGCGACAGGCTCCTTAAGCGGTGACGTGCCTAATCGCTGCCTCGTCAGCGCAGGCATACCAAGCAGGATCTAACCTGGCGGCGAGGCGAGGCGAGGCGAGACTGGGCGTCCGAGCTAGCTCCAGCTCCGGCCCTCGAAAATCTGGACCGGACCGGATGTAAACCATTGCTGTTATACCAGGCAGCATGCGCAGAGTGCGTGGAGAAGGTAGTGAGCTGTATGCTGTTATTGCTGCTGCTGTTGCTATTATTCTCATATTCTTGCTGCAGTTTTCTTGTGGCGAAACCCGACTCTACACATAGCGCAAAAGTATCCTTATGTGTGGGCTGAAAGTTGTTACGATACTCCTACATCTAGTGCGTCTTGTCCGCGGGGAAGCGTTTCAAGGCCGGGCACAGTACACACCGCTTTTATTCGGCGTGCTGGAGCGCTGGTTTCCGTTCAGAGTCGGCGACTGCGCCAGAAACCAGCGCTGTTTGATCGCGGTCATTGTAGCTCCAGGCGTCGCCGTCGCCGGCATTGGTTCGCGTTTGCGGGCAATGGTGCTGGCTGTCGACGATTGACGCAGTTCGATGCCGTGCCGTTATGACGTCAGGGCCGCTGCTCCGTGTGCGGGCAGTGCGACAGGACAAGCCGACGTAGCGGTGGCGTAGTGGCCGACGTAGCGGCCGCGCCGCCAGGGTCGTCGCGTCCGACCCGGCCCGGTCGAGACATCTCGAGCTCAGCTGGCCGGGCCGAGACACCGTCTGCGGGTCCGCGCGGCGCTCTGCCCGGGGCCTGGGCCACCTCCGGCGCCCCGTCTGCCTTCGGCGGGCCGGCCCCAGCTGGAGCCGCACGGGGCCGTGCCCCCGGGCCGGACGTCCGATCCCCACACTGGGGACTTTTCGTTCTGATCCGTTCACCGCGGGCAAGGTTCCCCGGACGCCAGTTCCAGGTATGAATTGACGCAGGCTGCATTTTAAATGCGCTGCTGTCCCTGGCTGTCCGTGAAGCCGCGTCCAGACTGGGCGGTCACTATCACCTGTTTTCAGATGCCACCCCCTGATGAGAGCTCGGTGACGTGACGAGCAGCTGGTCGAACGTCGGCGGCGATCTGGGTGGCCAAATGACGTGACTGGGAGTCTTGTTCCACCTGTTGGGGGGAGGGGGAGGGCAGCGGGAACTGACTGCCGTGTCCCGCCGACCAGTCGTCAGTTTCAGCGGAGTCTCTGCCCGTCGCAATCAGCGTCGGCGACCATCCGAGGACGACAAACGCCGCATCGATCCGGACGAGAGTCGGGTCGAGCCGGTGGCGCCCCGAGCCGGACCGACCGCGGCCTCTGGCTGCCCGACCAGCACCGGCCTGGTGTATACCCGACCAGTACCCGGCCTGGCGTATACCCGAACCAGCACCCGGCCTGGTGTATACCCGACCAGCACCGGCCTGGTGTATACCCGACCAGCACCCGGCCTGGTGTAGACCCGGCCTGGTCCTCTGGAGCAGGTCCGGCCTGGTCCTCGGGCGCAGATCCGGCCTGGTCCTCTGGTGCAGACCCAGTCTGGTCCTGGGGTGCAGATCCGGCCTGGTCCTCTGGTGCAGACCCGGTCTGGTTCTCGGGTGCAGATCCGGCCTGGTCCTCTGGTGCAGACAGTCTGGTTCTCGGGCGCAGATCCGGGCTGTTGGGGACCACGTGGAGTAGGCCGGACATGTCGGGGGATTCTCTTGCCGATACCCGGTTTACCACAGCGCTGTCTGACGGACGGCCTGGACATCCAGACAGTGCCGAGTCGAGATCCACGGGCTGTTCGGCCGGACAGGCGTCCGAGCACGAACATCGGACGGTTAACGGCCTATCCGGCAAACTACCACAGCTCAGCTGATATCAGGGAGACATTTCTTGCGGAGTGCACGCATTAGAGCCGGTTTTTGGGTCCCGTTTTGATGGTCCAGAAACAAATAATTTGCGTAAGCTAATAAGGCGCACACGACAAAACAAAATGAAAACAGAATGATAGCAAAAGCAATCAGAAGGTGTCAATTTTCACATACCCTGTTAATTCATGAACGGCAGTTCGGTGTGGTGGTCAGAAGTCTTATAAGTTGCGGAATAAGGGACGTAACATACAAATCAATCCGGTCATCTCATATCCAGCGAGCTGGCAAGAGCAGCTCGGCCATGAATCCAATTCGTTCTCCGTTTTTGCAGGCCTCTGTCATTTCTCGCATAAAATGCAGGCTTGAGTGTTCGCCGATAATAATGACTGTCAGCAGAAAAGATGAACACGGATTAAGGATGGCGATAAACGAAGAGAAATGTTATTAGCATCGTGGTCCAGAAATACGGTACTCGTTGGGCCCTGTGTGAAGGAAATCTGAATGCAGGGATCATTAGCAGAGAAGATAGCACATCATACTTCACTCACGAAGGTCTTTCCAGTATGCTTGCATGCATCAACCTTATATTTTATGATGCTTCGTTTTGAAATGTCATGCTTGAAATGCCACATCAATAAAGTAGCAAAATAAATTCGACAACCAGAGGCTTTTATGATTTCATTTAGGTGCAATATGCTTTTTACGAACAATAACCAGCCTCTTAGCCAGCAAACGAGCAGGAAGACGACGTAAAGTGGCCTCAGATTGCTTGACGTGGCCCCCGAGTCCCCAAAACACCCCATTGGCTTTCCAATTTAATCGCGTCCTACAGTGAATATGAGGCCATGCAGGGGCTTGCGCCGAACTTATGTGACAGGAACGGCGGCATTTCGACTCGTTTAAGAAGCGCCCGGCGCGTAACCGGACGGTCAGTGACGGCCGGCAGATGGACGCCGCAGAAGCACCAGACCGCTGAGTTAGAGCAAATGGAATATCCCGGCGAACGGCGTAAATCGGCCCGAACGTGGGCGGCCCCGCGCACGAGCAGCCGGCGCCACGGACCCCGTCCTGATGTGAGCCCCACCCTGCTGATGTGAGCTCCGCCTGTGTGATGTGAGCTCCGCCCGTCTGCGGAGCGCTGACGTCTGATGTGATGCGACTGGCCGGGCGGAAGCTCGCTCCAGAGCGAGCGAGCTCTACTCTCTGGAGCGGCCCACCCACTGCCGCACACCGCGGCCGACCGAGGCTCTCTCCCGCAGCGAGCGCCCGTCAGTCGAGTCTCCCTGGCCAGTTTGCACAGCGGGATGTCAACAGAGCCTGTCTCTCAGCGACCGTCTGCCCTCAGACCATCCCCAACTGGGCACCGGCGTCAGGGCCATCGAGGGATTGGTTTCCGAACATTGCAGACCTCTGTGTGTCGATGGTGCTCATGTCAACTTCAAAACCCCGAGGCCATGGACAACTTTGCGGGCAACGTTTGCTGGGTGTGACCATGCGGCAACACCCATTAACGATGTGGCTTCAGTACATTACTTCCTAGACAACAGAATCACAGTGTTTTTTGCAGTTTATATATATTGGTTACACTTTCTAAACCAAGAACTATTATCAAGAACAAAAAGGCATGCTAATGCTTGTAGATCTTCCCAGGAATCCACTGACTCTTGACAAATTTGAGAAACGTTAACACGCGCAGTGGAAAGGGGGTTTCGCACTAACGAGCATTGGAAGGGGGCTAAAAAGCGCCCGCATCTCCAAAACGGAAAGAGCTAGAGACGTAAAATTTTATGGACAGGATGGGGTCTTAACAATTTACATTGTGTGCAATTGCCATGATTCTAAGGTTCATACCTTCAAAGTCAAATGGGGTCGAAAAGGTCAGATTTGGACACTTTCACGACCAGTACAGACAATTCCGTACGACTTATCGAACAAAACGGGAAAGAGCGTTTCTTTGAGCGTTAAAACGTAAAATAAAACAATTTCCATTGATCTGGCGTCTTGGCTGGGGATTTCGGGTCAAGGATATATCAGGTCATTGACCTTTGGTGTCATTGTTTCGTCTTCTGCAGATCAGATTTCGAGCAACACGGGAAAGCTTGAGTGTAAATGAGGGCACTACACGCATCTTTTGGCCTGTTTTCTGTGAAGTTAGTCAATATCGGTACATCTGGCCACTTCCAGCGTTTACTAACCTCTGCAAGGTCAAAAGAAATGAAGCGAGGTCATTGACCTTCGATGAAGGTTTTTACTCAAAGTAAGTTTTATGTCAAGTGTCTGTGCTAAAGCTGTTTCGTTATGATGAACCCAGTTGCACGGTTTGAGCGCTGTAAAACACAAAAATTGTACATTTATATATGTATATTTGTTTATGTATGCATGTATATGTGTCTATGTATATACATATCAGTAATAATAGTATCTGAATGCATATTTCATACAAATTGGCGTATTGCAAAGCCAATCTGGACCACGTCACAAAACATTTACCCTTGGCCTTTGATGACCTTGACCTGCACTGACCCTGGTATATATAAGGGCATTAATATCCGCACACGTGTTTTTATTAGGATCTTTGAACGCATATTTCATGCAAATCGACATGTTGCAAAGCAAATATGGCCCAAGTCACAAGTATTTGATCTTGACCTTTGATGGCCTTGACCTTCACTGATCTTGATACATGTAAGCGGATCAGTGTGCGGACGCGTGTTTTTATTAGGGCGTGTGGACTGCATATTTTATACAGACCGACATGTTGCAAAGCAAATCTGAATCAAGTCACAAGTTGGTTGACCTTGACCTTTGGTGACCTTGGCCTTTACTGACCTTGGCTTTGGTCTTGGTACATCCACGACTTATGTCCAAAATGATTTTGCCTGATTGTATTCAAGTGGTAATCTTATGCAGAACGCTAGTCCTTTCACAAAGTTTCGATTCGTCAGCGAAAACGGTTATTTTCGTAATGTTTGTTTGACTTCAAATGCTTCCAGCTTTAAAAATTTCCTGCCGATTTTCGATTTTTCTGTGCTAATCGACGAATTATTCAGTTGCCATAAATGTTACATGGTAGCAACAACCAGCTCCCATCCGTGCTCGAGATTTTCAGGAAAATCAGGTGCGGGGCACAAAAAGATCCCCTTTCAGTGCGCGCGTGTTAAAACGATTCTTTGCAGTTTGATCCGGATGGCTTGCGGGTTGATACTAGGGATCGGAGCCCATGCTAAGTAGAGCTTGTTGCATGACGTCTTGCCCCTGCACCTGATCGAGCAAGTCCAGGTAATGGTTGATCACGTAGCGAAAGTTAAACGTGTCGCCAAGGGAGCGGCACGACCGTGTCGTAATCGGCTTGGCCGGTGACCTGCTGGCCAGATATCGAGCGCCGTGGTGACTCGAGCCCGTCTTGCTGGGAGAGGACGACCAGCGCTCTACCAACTGAGCTATCAATCTCGATTTTTCGACTTTAAAATTTTGCGTATCGGAAATCTGCAGACATCTATTCGTTGCACCAGAAATAACTGCTTCCTTTCAATGTACTGAGTACATTGCAGGGAGTCAGCCAGTACGCATTACGTGATTTGCCGACGAAGGAAGTGGTTTACCCTTTGCAAAAGCTCTCCGTATGCCAACTTTAAGCAAGACAACGGTGGCAACAGCACGTGTACATTACGAACGCTCATATGCTGTCAAGTCCAACAAATCAGACCCCGATTTGTCACCATACCAGACCTCCATTGTTTTCTCCGTAGAATGTTTCCACGACTCACTTCGTCAACCATGGTCCCTCACTGAATGCCAAAAAAGGCAAAATCTAGACTTGGTGACTTTGTGTGCGGTATTTTTGGACTCAAGGTACAAATGACAATCACTGCACTGAAAGTGGGATGCGTTCTGAGACCACGGAAAAATGCGGCGAGTTTCTCGAGACGTTTTGCGCTCACGGACAATGCACCATTTTTCTGACGCAGATGGGCCTGATGCTCATTGACACTTTTTGCACTGGTCCAGTTTTCGCGTCAGAACATTTGCCACCAGCTTGTTGCAGAAGTTGGACCTGAGCTGCGATCACTCATCGGCCACAGGAACAGTTGCGTGAATCGCCGTTTGATTTCCGTGGTGTTGTTGAGCGAGGCGACCAGCATTTGGGCTCGCTGTCTGAAGACCCGGTGCCTCGCTCTGTTCCGTTGCCTTGGCACAGCGCACCGGGACATGCCTGTTTGACAAATGACGACGGCCTGCGGCGCGGCAGCAATGAAAGGCGGTGTGTTGTGTGCGGCCGGCCGTTCCGAGGAGTGGCGTCGCGTCACTCACAGGCCGGCGAGCTGCCGGAGCTGGAGGTGCTGTGACGGTGCTGGTGGTGAAGCCTGCCTGGCGAACGCGGCCCTCCGTTGCCGTCCTGAGACGCCTAAACGTCACCACTTAACCGCCTCGTCCAGCTGAAAACGTTCTCGTCTTCGTCTTGTCGGCGTCGCCATCACGGGCGTTCCCACCCACCCCGAATCAGCTCATTCTCCCAGACTGCCTCGATCGATTTTGCAGAGTGCCATTCACCTAGCGTCAGACATCCACCGTGCGACCTTCGTTCTCGTGTCGTTTGTCCTCCGATTAAATCCTTGCCGTCCCGACTCCAGCCAGCGCCATGCCTGGGTCGACGGAGCGCACGGCGAGCGGCCGCTGCGGTGGGGCCGACACGCGGCCGTGCTGGCGCTGGCCGAGTGCGCGCGCCTCTGGCGGCAGCACCACGAGGAGGCGGTCGCGGTCACCGCCTGGGAGGAGCCGGTCAGCCCGCCGTCCCGCATCAGCTCGTGTGTGCCGACCTGGAGCGGCCGGCTGCTGGCGGCGCCGGGCCGGACGACTGGAGCAGTAGCCGCTGCTGCTCTCGGCCGAGCAATGGCGCCGGCTCAGCTGGAGCTCGGGCGGCCTGACGCCGCTCTGGCTGCGCTCGGTGCCGTCCGTGCACCGGCTGGTGGTCGCCTGAAACGGCGGCCGCTGCGCGCCGGACGTCGGCGGCGCGTCCGAACGCGGCGTCTGGACGGCGCGGCCCGGCTTCGACGCCGTCTGCTACACGCTGCAGCCGAACGGCCCGCTCGACCACGACAGCGCGCTGGAGGCGCGTCCGGCGCGGGCCGCGGCTGCAGCTCCAGCTCCAGCTGTCCGACCGCCTGCCGTGGGCCGCGGTAAGGTGCACTTCGCGCCGCTGGCCGACCCGGGCAGCCGCTAAGGCAGTTAGTCACGCATCGGCTGCGGCTGCGGCGGCGTGTCTGCGAGCCGCCGCCGGGCTGCACGCGCTCTCTTTGCCTGCAGCAATGCGGCGGCCGGCTGCCGCCGGCTGCCAGGAGACCGGCCTGCGGCGCCCGAGGCCAACGTTCGCGCCGATCGACTGGCAAACGCTGGAGAGCCGCTACGCCTGCCGCGACGCCTGCCACGAGGCCAGCGGGCGGCGGTGAGTGTGCGCTCTGGCTGGTGGCCGGACGTCACGGCCGGCCGCCGGCTGGTGGACCTTAGCCGGGAGCGGCGCGCGCGCGTCTCGGCCGAGCAGCCGGTCCTGGAGCTGGGCGCCGCGATGGCGGCTGCCAGCGGAGTGCTGTCGCTGCTGCTGGGCGTGTCGGCCGTCGACGCCGTCGACTGGCTGCTGCTCGGCTGCAGGCGGCCGGCCGGCTGAGGTTGCGGACAACCCACCGACGGCGCCTGGAGGAGGAGACCACCGCGCCCACGGCCGGGTGGCCGCAGTGAAGGCCATGTCAGTGACGGAGGGCGCGGCCTCTCCTCAGCACGCCCTCACCGGCGGCCGGCAGAGCAACCAGATAGCCTCCTGCTAGGAGGGCTGACCACCAGCCACTGCGGCCGGGCGCTGTTTTAAGAGATATTTGGTTTTTGATTTCTCTCACCGTGTGCATGAACGAGGCACGGATTTCAGACGGACGGAGTTCAGGACTGGTCTGGGGATGCCATCGGCGATATCGCCCGCCAGAGCTGCCTCTAAAGATCGCTTTTTTAGCATGTTGTTTTGGTTCCCTCCTTAAGACGTTTTGCGAGACAGGTCTGGTATGAAAAATTTTGAAGAAGCCTCATTGATGCCTCAGACCCTTTGAGTGATTTCAGCCAAAATCTCCGTTAGCGTGGAGGCGCTTCGCAATGAGGATGCATAAAAAGAAAAGAAACGCATTGGGCCATTTTATTCCATTGTATATTAATCTAACTCTTATTGTAGAACCCCTTGCCGAGCAAATATTTTGTCCTACGCTTGTTAAATGTGAATTTTTATTACTTCTAAGATTTTATCCACTGGCTTTTAAGACCTACTGTGCTGCGGCTCAGCTGTCCCAGTTAAAACATGTGTTCGAGGAAGGATAATACCTTTAAGCATCTTGCCATTTTTGCATCTTTATGATGACATGATGGGTCTGAGCAAACGCAAAGAAAACGAAAATATTACGTGTAAATCATGATGTGTTAGAGTTCAAGCGTGCTACCAGCCCTGATGGCTGGCTAGAATTTTGCAGCGTAACATTATTTCGTTTTCTTGGAAACGTTTCTGGCAACAAATGTCGCAGCGGTCGACCAGGGCCATGTTTCGAGCATGGAGCTGTCTCCGTCACGTTGAGGCTCAGCCTCGTATCTGAGGACAACGTCGCCTCGGGCCGTTTCCGCTCGACCGATAGTCGCAGCCTGGCCTGATGAGGCTGGCGGTCGGGAGGGCGCCGCACTGACGGCTGTCAGCCGCCTCCGCGTCCGCCGCAGGAACTGTCACTGACGCGCCACAGGGGGCGTCACAGGAACTATCACTGACCGCCACAGGGGGCGTCACAGGAACCGTCACTAACCCGCCACAGAGAACGCCACAGGAACCGTCACTAACCCGCCACGGAGGCGTCACAAGAACCGTCACTAACCCGCCACAGAGAGCGTCACAGGAACTGTCACTGATCGGGCGTAGAGAGCGGTACTAAGACTGTCAATGGTCAGTCACGGAGAGCGTCACAGAAACTGTTAGTAATTCGGCACAGAGGGCGTCGCAGAAACTGTCACTCATCCGCTGCAGACACCATCAACTGAGACTGTTTAAGAGGCCATGAGTGGGCCTATTGCCAGTCCTTGCATTGATATCGTTACGAGGTTCATTAGTAAAACTTGTGTCTGAAATCGTTTTCGAAGCGACGCCGAAACCATAAAGTCATCACCTCGCTCTTCTATCTCCTCTCATCTCTCCGACATCAGACATTGCCACTGGCACTGTCACCGGAACACTCACCAGCACAGGAACCATCAAGGAGACGCTCAACAGCACAGCAGACCATCACAGGGACACTCACCAGCACAGCGGACCTTCACCGGAACATTCGCCAGCACAGCGGACCGTCAGCGGGTCACTCGCCAGCACAGCGGACCGTCAGCGGGTCACTCACCAGCACAGCGGACCGTCACCGGGTCACTCACCAGCACAGCGGACCGTCAGCGGGTCACTCGCCAGCACGACGGACCAGCACCGCAGCAATCAGCAGCTCGGCGGACAGATTAGGCCTCAGCCCTGTCGAAGCTGGCGGCATCATATTGAAACAGTCGTGCGTGGCGACTGCGCGTGGACCCCTGGCCGTCGGGACAACAGAGCTGTGTGCAGTAGGCGGAAGCATCTATGAAGTTGTAAGAACTGAAGGGTCAGCGAGAGAAGATCCGTGCGATGCAGGTAAATTAATATCTTGGTCGTCCGTTCTGAAAGCCGTCTGCAGCCCGCCATTGCTTCTGCAGCTCATCAGTAGCTTCCCGGATGCTTTGCCCTGTACAAGCGCAATTCTGGTGCAGGCTGGAAGACATCTGACGCCAGTCGCGCTCTCAGTTCCTCTATTCCTCCGATGCGCTTCCAGGAGAGCGTCGTTCGCCGCCCAGCCGGCCGGCGGTGACGGAGGCCGCAGGCCCGGCGCCGGAGCTGGCGCGCAGTGACGTGACGCTGAGCCGGCCACCTGTGCCGTCCGTCATGCCTGAGTGGGCGTCACTCGGGCCGGGCCGGCACCGGAGGCCGGCTGCCGTGTCGGCCGCCATCAGCCGGCGCGGCCGGCCGCCGTGTCAGTCACCGGGCCGGCGGCTAATTTATCGCCGCCAGGTTAATGACTGCCGCGGCCGGCGCGTCATCCGCGGCCCGAGCCGGCCTCTTTGATGAACGGTGCGCAGGTGTGATCGATACAATAGGGGCGACGGGCACGGCCAGCGTAGGAGGGACGTCTGGTGCGGACCACTCCCTAGCCTGCTCATTCACCGCACTCACCGACCAACCAACTTTCCCACTTGAGACGACTTCGAGTTGTCCCTAAATGCACGCGTCGACGGGGCCTTTTAAGCGGGGCTGGACGCTTCGCATGTCGCCGGTCCCCGGCGGCCTGGCGGCGCCGCTGCCGGGCCGCGTGCCGCGTGCGCTCGGATGAAAGCCTCGCTCCCGGACTGCGTCGCGGCTCATCGGAGCCAAATGACACACGCCGGCGGCGGCAGACGAATGGTGCCGCCGCCGGGGCGTGTTGTTTACCCTGCCGACGGCCAGAGGGGCGCAGATGAGACCGGCCGGCCCGGCCCGGGCTGCCCGCGGCTGCTGGCTGAGCCGGACAGGACCGGGCCGACCTCCTCGAGCAGCGGACGGCAGACCGGCCCCGCCCACGCCCGCTGGGACCATACCTGGCCGCGTCACCGGGCACTGACATTAATGCTCCGCGTGGTCAGCCGCAGGCCAGAACGAAACGGACAGAGTCCTCGCTAATGCCTCCGGCGTCATTAGACGAGTATGCGGAGCGTAAAGGCGTCCACTATCTTCCGGGAAGCGCACGTCGAAAGTTGGTCGGCGCCGATGGCCGGCGGCTGAGCGTAGAAGAGGGTCGCGCGAAGTAAACGTCATCCGTGTCGGCTTTATGAGGAAAGTTGGCTGTCGCTCGCGGTTGGTGGAACAGGACGCGATAAGCTGCCGGGAGTGGTGAGGCAATGACGGGTGCTGCGGCGGATGCGGTCAGGGCGAAATGAGCCAGCTGAACCAAACGATTGCCGCTCAGCGAAGGCCTGTGATCTTCCGCTTGATCTGAGCCCACCGCTGTGTGTTTGGAGAGCAAGCTGCTGGCATTGCAATCTGGTCAGCGCAGAATTAGTGCTCTGCAACGTCGAACTAATTACGGCGGGTTCGCTCGCCTGACTGCAAACGATACATCATCAGCTGGTTACCGAAGTTCTTTGGTGCACCAATTGCGCGTTCACACGGCACATATCAGTAGATAAAGCAGACATGGCGTGGCCAAATCACTTCTTTGGTGTGGGTGAGTGCCTGGTGTCACCGTACAGCAGCTAGAACACTAAATACTCGAATCATAAATGGCATAAGACATGTTAGACAGTAACAAGTACATGTGTGGAGCGCGCTGAAAGCTTCGCGGAAGGAATCTGCCCACGAAATCTACGACGCCTTCACCGGCGCCAGTATGTCCTCTAAGAGCCTATATCCGAATGTATAATCAAGCTGTCGATGCGGCGTTCTAGGAGCGCAGCGCTTTGGGCAGCACCCGTCATCGACTTTTCATGCGTTGCTACCGTACAGGGCAGGCGCAGCCGTGCGCGCTGCAGTGCAAATAGTGATGTTAGACGCATGTGGCTGGTGGCATGAGCAAACAGGCCTGAATTTGCCGTGTTACGCGGCACTGCCTGAGTTGTTTCAACTACGTTAAAAGTTCTTCGGTGCCGAAGCCAGACTTTGTGTTTCAATTGCAAACATTCTTGGAGGGTAAAAACAACTGAAAGCGAACTCAGCCAACTGCATGCCTATGTAACACGACCGTCTGGACATCAACGGCAAAAGGACGTGCCAATTCGGACTGGATTAGTTGTTTTCGGTATGTGCTGACGCATGACGAGAAACGTTAAGAACACAATGGGGCATTCAAATGCCAAAACCTTCCGATTTCATCTGTGCACATCAGTCAACAGTGCATAGAAACGGCGGGCGTTCCCACCGTGCCGTGTTTCGAACAACGCGGCTAGACGGCCCCGGCGCGAGCGGCCGAGGGGTGCCCGCTTGTTGTCGGCAGCCAGACGGTAGCAGGTGCCGCCGCGCCCCTCTGTCCGCCATTGCCCGGCAGCAAACACGCGCCGGTCTCGGCGGGGCAGCCGCCCCTCCGGCGTAATCCCATCAGCTGTGCGGCCGGCAAACGCCGGACTGCGGTCGGACATAAATCTGGCCAGCACCGGGCGGCCGGCACGCAACAGCCCGGCAGGCGAACGGAACGCACCGGCGCCGGCACGCACCGACCGACGGAGCCGGCGGCGTCAATTCCGGCGGCGTCACTTCCGGCTCGGTCAGCGCGTCTAGTGAGACCCGCTCCCGGTGCCGGGCGCTGGTGCTCGCCGGGCGCTCACACGCGGCGGAACGGACCATCCCGGCACAAATCTCCTCCGATCTGAACAATTCAATAAATTCAATACGCGCTTACGTTCGTTAGGATCCAGATCGCGGCGCAGCCTTTTCGCTCCATAAACGTCGCACGTGCAGGAAACGGCCGGCCACGTGGCAAATTGAACGTGGCTGATGTCGCATGCTTGGCGCTGAAGCGAAATCCTCCAGCAAGTTGTCTTTTGCAACGTCCACAAATCGCTGACAGCGTGGTGCTAATGGCATAGGTGGACTGCAAACACGGAATTACTTTCTACATTTGCAGTTGCTCTTGTGGAAAAGAGTAATCGTCTGATGGTAAGTGTCCGGCCGTGGTTTCGCATAAAGGGCTCCCCTGACGACCAAAGATAAACTGTCGTCGGTTTGGATCGGCCGTCACGTGTCCCTGGTGCTACTGGACAGGTACGCAGCCCCGTCACCAGGAGGCCTGGCGCGGACCAGGAGGTTTTCAGGCCCGCCTCTCGTGGTGTTGGCTGACTGACGTGTCGCGGGGCAGTTCGCTGACCGGACATTTTCTGCGTTCCCAGCCCGACCAGAGGAGCTTGACTACGAATACCCCAGCTATAAGCCGAGTTTCGTGTCCAAGCAGGGCGCCTTCCGGGTGCAGCAGGGCGACTCCGTCGAGCTCCCCTGCCAGACCAAGGACCTCGGTGAGTCAGGACGGCGCGCCACGTGGGCGACTGCGCCAGCTGGACGGTGTTGGAACTGGGAGAAAGGGGACTAGGACAAACAGCTTTGACTCGGATGTAAATCGGGTGTTCGCGTGGAAGTGTGGCCCACTGAGCACGTCAGCATCTCATGTCTCTGAAAAGCCAGCAGAAGAATTCAAGGATACCAAAGGGCTACGTTGCATTCCAAAAGGTAGATGTCATGCTTTCTCAGGAGAGATGTGTGATCACAGTGCAACCGCAAAACGTTACGCAATGCACGCGTGAATATATCACTCAAAACAAGTCACAGTTGGAGCACCTTTTCAAGGCGTGCTTTTTATCCCGGTTACCATGATTTCCTAATTTGTTCAGGACTGTAACCTTCTGTGCCCTGCGGGAATGCTCGTCTCGGGTGTGGCGTTGTTCCCGCCGCTGCTGCGGTGATACGGGGGCGGCGGGTCCACTGGTCTGTGTTCCCCGTCGTTGTTCTCCGGCCGGCCCGGCGGCGCCCGCTCGGCCGCCGGAGGGGACACCGCAGCGATCAATGCGGACCGCGTTTCACCTGTGGCTTGGCGCCGTCGACAGGGCCGTACCTGATCGTCTGGCGCAAGGGGAAACGCGTCATCAGCGCCGGCTCGACGATCACGGCCATCGAGGGCCGCTTCCAGCTGGCTGGCGACAACAGCCTGAAAATTGACCGGGTGCAGCTGCGCGACGCCGGCGAGTTCGTCTGCTCCGTCCCCACGGACCCGGTCATCGAGCTCGTGCACCGGCTCGACGTGCTGTGTGAGTGGGCCGGGACCTAAAGCACGTGCGCCCGAGGTGCTGTCCTTTCATCGTCCAACTGTACCACTGCCTCGTGCACCGGCCGGAGGTCGTGCGTAGGGGGATCATCACGTGGGACGCTCACCATTACCGGTCGCCTCCACCCCTGCTGGACGTGCTGAACGGCCGGACGTCTGGGTCTGGAGTCCGTCGGTCAGTCAGTCCGGAGCCCAGCCGCCGACGCTCCTGGCACTTCATTGTCTCTCCCGCCCCAGACCTCTCACCAGCTGGAGGCGATGTGTGGTGTCTCGTCGGCCTGTGCTGCTGCTCTGTATTCCTCACTGTCAGCCGCGCGTCTGTGCTGGCGCCGTGTCCCGTCAATTGAGCTGCTCAACTTGACCGACGAACTCTTCACTGACTCTCTGGGCAGTCAGCATTAGGCCTCATGCTGGGAGCGCGGTACCGCGTGATATTGGCATGTGAAGGTTTTGGTCCCAGACTATGGAGCGAGATGTTTACCGGCAATTATGGTACTGTGGCCAAAGTTCATGATTCCAAATATGTAATTAAAAAATTAATCCGTACGATGTTTCTCTGTACATATATATAATCCATATCTAACCAACACCCGCACCGTACAGATCATGGCTATCGCAGGATCATCATCGACCAATGACGCCCTAGCCAATGGCTCCTGGAGTCCACTCAATAACAAGTCCACTCAATAACATGCTTAGGTAGACTCCTTGGAGATCTAGCATGACTCCGCATGTCAATGGCTAGGCAAAGCTCCTCCGACCCGTGTGCTTGATTACTAATACCGATTGAGAGTGTTCATGTCCGTGACGATAAAGCGGGCAGTCATGATCTGGCGTTGGCTATGACTACTGTCAGCCTTCTTTGTACTTCATGGTAACACTGCTCTGCTTTACACGCTTGTCTATGTCCCTTTCCATGTCTCAGCAGCGGCTTGCATTTTATGTTCTTTGGTGTTAACGTGTCGTTCTGTGCCTCGCTGGGCTGAGGGAGGGACACTCCTAGCTGCCTGATCTTGGGTAATGATTGGAAAAGAGGGTTTGCAAAGACTGCGCAGAGAAGGGGAGAGAGGCATGAGAGTCGCAGCGAGAGTGGCAGGGGAATGAGAGAGAAAGAGAGGGAAGGACAGAGGGAGGTTTCTCGGGATGTACATTCAGCAGGAGAGAGGGTGGGAGGAAAGCGACGCCGGGACAGAAATGGCCACAGATCAGAGGGAGGAGGCAGCGGTGACGGATGCCCACCTTACGGCGCCGCCGCCGCCGGCTGTGACAAATGACGCCGCTGCCGGCTGCTCGGCAGAGGCCCGGCCGGGAGCGCAGCCTGGGGGGCCGGCCGAGCCGGCGGCGCCGACCGGCCGGCCGCCCCGCCGATTTGTGCCTCATCCGGCCAATCGCCCTGATTATCTTGTTTAATCAATCACTTGTCGTGCGGCGGAAGGTCGGCTGCCACTGCATTCAAACAAAAGATGGCGTGAAAGCAAGGCGGGCTGTCTGGGTAAAGTGGTCGTCATCCACGTCTTGGCTTAACCCGGCACCACCTGGCGTGTTTTTGTATCCGCGACCACCTGGGAGGTGTGAAAAAGGGCACACCTCCCCCTGTTATCTCAGGATCTAAACGTCGGACCTGAACCGGTCTAACACCGATCAATAGCCCTGAGTATTGCGATTCAGAAAATACCATGTTAGCCCTGGTCACATGACTAAGTGACGTCACAGGTCACGTAAAACGCATAACACGACGTCGGGAAAACTGACAGCGGTTAATGTATCGTTTCATTCGCAGTACTGGTCTTAAAGCCTTCGACTGAGTATGAAACAAAAAGCCACGATCTTCTGCATCAAAGGCATGCCGAAATGTCAAAAACTTCGGGTCAAGGTCAGCCTAGGTCACGTGGAAATATTGGTCTTTACATGCCAAAGATCGATACTTATTCGCAGCCGTTTTGGTCCACGTGACAAAAAGGACGGAAGTGAAACCTTTTGATGATCAGTTTTGAATTACCTACTTTTCATCCAGTCAAGGCCAGTCTAGGCGAGGTCAGATAGAACGCATTGCTCTTCCTGACAAAGAGCAATATTTACCCTCTGGGATTCTTAACGGCGTCAAGTAAAGAACGGAAATGACATCTCGTGATAATTTAATCTGATATTTGTTCTTTATCGGGTCAAGGTTAAGCAAGGTCAAGACAGATTGTCATTTTTCTTTTCCTGACGAGGAACAATGATTGCTCTCTGTTGCTGCCGAATGATCATCCACGGACAATGCTGTATTTCATTTCGTTTGACATCCACCTATGGCGTGGCTTGACACGACCTCGCGTTGCATTTGGTGAACCTTGCTAAGAGGCGCATATAGATTTCCTTGTCTGGCTTGAGCGATGGCGAAGGTCAGCAGGAACCACGAACCTTCCCACAATGCAAATCAGTCCTATGTTCATCATGCTTGCGACCTTGCATGACCTTCGATGTTTACACGATTACGATTGAATATCGTTTTTGGGACCGCATGATGTGTAAACCCAAATAATCTATGCATTATGTTCGCGAATATTATCAAAAAGCGAAGCATATTCGCGCCACCGCCCCCAGAGGCGAAAAGATGCATGCAAGGGTTCACTTATGACGTCATATTTCCATGACCTGACCTGGTATGGAAATTGTTTTGATATAAAAATATGTAAAAGTGATTGGTAAATAGGTTCTGTAAGTTCGGTTGGGCTAGCTCTAACAGTTCAGAAATGATTCACGAAAAACCAAGGGGATGTGCTGGGTTAAGCGGAAACGGAGCATATTCCGTGTAGGAGGCTATTGCTCAATCGCCCACACTGTTCCACGTGTTACTTAAGTGATAACCTGCTTTATAACTTAAAACTGATGTTTCTCAGCGAAATATGGGCAACTTGTTTTACAAGGACCGAGAATCGCGAAATATGGGCTAAAATCTTTGTTGTGCCCAATTTCCCAGTTTCCATTTTCTTCGCATGCCAATAATTGCATGCCTGGATGTATAGCTCTTATTAATCCTGAGAAGGACTCTCATGTTGCCATTTCGGTGTTGTACATGAGAAATACTTGGCTGGCAGTAGATCACGTATTGATTTTAACCGTTTTATTACGTCCATAACTTCAGAATACAACATGGTCATGGTTTGGCAGCTTGAGAATTCCTTATGTCACTTAGGACAAGCTATGCCAGTTAACTGGACTACGGCACCGAAGCGTGTATAAATTTAATACATAGTTTATGCGATAATAATTCATAAAGCGCTGATGAAGAAACATGCTGGCAACTGTCGGCCTGCGCCATTTAGTTCGGCTGCCTAGCTGTCAGTCAAGGGCGGATTTAGACCACGTGCTAACGGCGGACGAAATATCCACATGTTATACCCAACGCAACCCCCAAATGCTCATTTCTCTCGCGTTTGGACCACTTTTTGTTCTATTTTCGAAAATCAATAAATATTTAAAAAGGTTTCAGGAACGAAAAATTTGCTTCTCTGCCAGAAGACGCGGGAGGCTATGGGGCCAAAAGGCACACTGGCTCTCCATTTTGCGACTAAATGGGGGCCATGGCCCTGACACCCCCCCCCCCGCCCCAGATCCGTGTAGTGCGCGAGGACTCGAAAATGGAATTCGTCGCCGCCAACAGGGCTGACCACTTTCCCACTTTCTAGACGGCGGCGTGGTCCATCTTTGCCACGCCGGCCATTCGGCGGAGGTGGCGAGGTTCGGCGACGCCATCTCATCAGAATTTGATGGCTTCGTTCCACTGCGGCCCTAAACATTCCGCAGCTTGACTGGCTCTGCGCCACGAAGGCAGTGTCTGGACTCCGGTCCGGGCCATGACTGGAGACCAGTGGGACTGAAAGATTACGGCCATGCAGCATTATCAGTCAGGGTTATTTTAGGGCTCGGATTTGTTACCCAAGTTTCAGGAAGGAGAGTTCAGAAAATCATGATGGGAATGATTTACTGCTAAGGCTTTTAGCGCAATGAATGCATTTGCATAATTAAATGCCGTTGTCCGACTTTGTTCTTATTGTAGATTTTGCATCCATAAATAAAAGAATGAGCTCAGTGGACGGCGAGCAAAGCTGACTTCAACGTGAACTGTGTAAAATGTTGCTCGTTGGGAGTCAGTTTTTGCGCTTAATGCCTTGTTGCTCCCCGAATATATATATATATATATATATATATATATATATGTGTGTGTTTGTATGTGTGTGTGTGTGTGTGTGTGTGTGTGTGTGTGTGTGTGTGTGTGTGTGTGTGTGTGTGTGTGTGTTATTGTTGTTCTCAAATAGTGTTATTGGCGAGGATTCCGAAAAGCCTTCTTCGCAGCTGTGGGTGCCCGGGCAGCAATTAAGTCGGAGGTTTTTATGGTGACTCATGAGGTCAACACCCATAGTTTGTGCTCAATTGATCACAACGGTCTGAAAATTGCTACCTCACACCTTCAAATCAATCCATGCCAATCAAAGGCCAGGTAACAGCTTTTATTGTGCTTTTCAGATTGATTTTTTGACTAAAGCGGCGTGACACTTTCATTAGACATCCGCGATAATTTTATGAGAAGCCCCGCCCATGGCCAACGCAAAACAGACTGACATTTTCATCCTAGGTCTTCTCTCAGCTGTTCAGACATTGACGCCAAATTTTCATTCGCCGTGTTGATGTTCTTGAATCACAGATTATTTGAATGGAACCCTTTATGCCGCTCTGCTGAACGGCTGAGCACTCCATCAGCCACCCGGCCCATCTCCACTTCCTGCCCCCCCCCCCCCCCGCTCTCCTGGGAGCCGTCCGCCGCCTGACGAATCACTGCCCGGCGGGACAGCCTGAGGAGCGCGGCGGCGGCCTCCGCTCCAGAGATAAGGGCCGGGCGGCTGGTCTCGGTCTGTTCGATAACGGCCATCGCTGTTTGCCGCCGAGGGCCGGCATACGGCCGGCGGGCCCGCGGGATCAATCTCGGCGCCCGTCGCGGCGTAATCGCCGCCCGGTCACCGTCCGTGCCCCGCGGCCGAGCCCGGATTCGGGCCGGGCCGAGCCGCGGCACCACACAGGCAGCGGCGGCGGCGGCGGCCCGGGAATAGCAGGCCAGAGTCGGAGCGGGGGCTGAACAGGCCACCGGTGGGCGGCGGCCGACTAGGAACTCAACCGAAACTTCTCAGCGCTCGCCCTCTCAAACCGCTTTTCTAAGCAGCCTTGCAACATTCCCGTTTCGGCTGGGAAACTAATGTGAAACAGGGACGTCGATTTGTATGCTCTTGAAGGGGCCATGGCCCACGCAATGTTGATTTGGACCCCCTAATGTTGGTTTGGGCCCACCCAACATTTTCTGCTGGTTTTAAAGGAGAATGAGTAGTAATAACGAAAAGAACGACCGCAACAGATAAAAGATAGGCAGAAAGTAACGAATAAAGTCTAATGCGATCTGTCTGTCTATCTTCAATCTATATATCTAAATATATACACATATATACCTATATACATGGGGATAAATGCAATTTTTACTTGACAGATAACAGCAAACTTGTAAATTTCCGTTGGCCGAAATAAAGTGGGCTAAATCCGATGAGAAGCCCACATTTGGCGGAAGGTTAGGTTAGGGGCCCGCGGCTCGCCCCCCCCCCCATGATTTACAGAAATGGACACCTCTGGTATGAAACCTGACTTTCATACGAAAATGGACTACCTGGGATTTGCAAACCTAAATGAATTAGGATCCGTCGCCTCTTCGGAATTTGAAGAACTTCAAAAGCATCTCTCTCATTGAGGAACACACATGGCGCTGTTTTCTTTCTTAAGGATTTCCTTGCATTAACGCATATCAATGAACTGTTCAAATCAAGAATGCCCTCTCCCAGCAATGAAGGATTTTCCAGATAATCGGGGGTTCGACAAACTGACGCACTGCAAGAGAACTGCTTCTCCCCGTTGTTTTTTGCAGGCTGGGTTTGTTGCCGTTTATTTGAAGTCAAATCTAACCTCTATCTGTCAAAAACGTTGATCAGGTTACACCATTCGATGGCCATGTTGTGAATGCTCAGGCTGACCTCATCTGATTCCAAGCTTAATATTGAAAAACTGTCGGTATGTGGTGTTTCACGTGGGTGCAAAATTGACCTTAACGCTAACTCATTCACTGGCGAGTCCATTTTAATCGTTCTGCATTCATCAGCTGCCTCCAGTTCTGTTTTTTTTTTCATGTATGTATGTATATATGTATATGCTTGTGATGTTTGATAGGGAAGCCGATTTTCAAAACATATAGCAGTTTCTCTGGACGTTTACTGTTCTCTAGGGAACCATAACTCGAAGAATGGTCTCGAAAAGGCAAGTTTTTTTCTTTGAATAAAGGGCAGGAGGGTATCTGCTGACAGCACTATCGCCGGTATGAAGACAAATGGTGGAAATCCGTCATTGCCCTCTATCGGTCAGCGTTCCCAGTGCTCCGTCTTCGGCCGTCAGTCGGCAGGAGTTCCCAGAGCTCCGTCCTCGGCCGGCAGTCGGCAGGAGTTCCCCGTGCTCCGTCCTCGGACGGCAGTCGGCAAGAGTTCCCCGTGCTCCGTCCTCGGCCGTCAGTCGGCAGGAGTTCCCCGTGCTCCGTCCTCGGCGCCGTCAGTCGGCAGGAGTTCCCCGTGCTCCGTCCTCGGCCGGCAGTCGGCAGGAGTTCCCCGTGCTCCGTCCTCGGCCGTCAGTCGGCAGGAGTTCCCCGTGCTCCGCCCTCGGCCGTCAGTCGGCAGGAGTTCCCCGTGCTCCGTCCTCGGCCGGCAGTCGTCAGGAGTTCCCCGTGCTCCGTCCTCGGCCGGCTGCGGGACGGAGCTCCGAGTGCTGAATCCTCTGTCCGCGCTGAATACTGCAGCGCCGCCCGCGGCTGCGCGGGCAGGACGGCCTGCCGCCGCGCCGCGACGGACGGTTTCCGCCGGCTGCCCGGGGGCATCGCGGGCCGGCGCCGCGTCGACAGGACGATCTCATCTCTGAGCGGTCCGTGACGGCCGTGACGGCCGGACCGGAGGTCCGGCGGCGGCGGCGGCTGCCGCGGAACACTGTCACCCGACTGTCGCGCCGCCGCGATAATGCCAGTTATCCTTATGAATAAAAGATGCGGCCGGTGATTGATTCGCGAGATTTCCCCGGGCCGCCATTCGCAGAGGCCGGGCTCACAATCGCGCCGCGCCCGGGGACGGCCGACCGTCTCCGAGCACCACGCCTCCGGCCATTTCGTCAGATTAACTCAATCCGAAACCAATGCATGCCGAGATGTGTGCTTAAGTGGACTCATTATCAGTCTCATCGTGTGCAGGTTCATCACATGTGGTGCGCTCAGGGTCTTTATTCATTGGCATTTAAGAACTGATTTCCCATATCATTTGGATGTTTCGTTTCTTGTCTTATAAACTATGCCGTTGCAGCGACTTATGTGAGTAGAAATTCGTGCTTTAATCTTTGCACTGGTGAGACTAAATTTCGTTAGTATGAAGTAACTTGGAAATGTAATATAAATTAGCATCGGTTCTTTATCTGTTTTATTGCTACGCCCATTTCACTCTGCACATAAGCTAAAACGTATTTTGCCTTTGTGGGATTTAGTAGTACTTTTGAACAGGGGCTTTCTTACTCAAATCTACACATTGCATGCAAAACACATGACGCGCTACAAACGCGCTACATTTGTACAGATTCATTACCGGAACCTTATCAGGGGCGTAGCCAAGGGGGAGGCGCCATAGGGGCCATGCCCCCTGAGCCAAGCAGTCTGCACTAGATATATAGCGATTGCGCACGAATACCGAGTAGTGGTCACATGTATGTTGCAAAAACAAACATGGTATATATTCCTGTGAGTTAAATATGAGATCAGTTACATAAAATTGTTGTTTTATCCCAGGAACTTCGTCATATGTGAGTGGTATATAATAAAATTTGATATTTGGCTCCCCTGAGGAAAATCCTGGCTACGTGCCTGAATCTTACTATTACGACGGCAGATAACGCGGAAACATCACAGAGATGAACGGTGGGAGAAAACGGTCGGCACTGTGGACAGAGGCCTGTATTTGAGAGATATCAGACAGATAGGTAACTTAGGTTACTTGTCTCGAATACCATCCACTCGTTTGATTTTGTCCTTGATTGATGCTGGCCAATTGTGATTTTAGTAAATAGTGGTATAGCATGCATTGCGTTGGATGAAGCAATTTGGAAGGCGAAGGGCGTCGTTTGGCACCATTGAAGATTCTTCCCCGTTTGTGGAGCAAAAACAATGCCTGTGGGTTGTCTGCACTTTGCATATAAATTGTTGCAATGTGCCAAGTGAAGGCAAGTATCCGGGTACTAGAGATTATCACATTCAACACCAGCATTGGTTTGCAGCTTTGTTTATATATATATATATATATATATATATATATATATATATATATATATATTATGGAACAAAATGGAGCAAAGCTTTCAGCAGCTCTGGACTTCTTGGATCAATGCCTGATGCCTGCGATGCTTGCGAGTCGTGGAATAAAGGGGTCTACATTAGCTCATTAGCGTGGTATCCAAGCTCATGAAATACAAGAGAGCTAAGGATTAAGGAAAACGAGAACACAAAATAAAATACTGGGACCTCCAGCCTCATTCCCTGACGCTTTCAAGAGATTTCGTTCAAAGAAAATCATCCTTGTCCGCACGGTAGGTCATTTTGTGCTTCGGAACCATCGTCGATGTAAAAGTTTTTTGTTCGGAAAGTAAAGAAGCATAATAGCTCAAAAATACATCACGTTAACGGCCGCAGGACGTACTGCAATGCAAACTGCAATGCTTTTAAGTTTCATTGTTATTAATTTCACGCCTCCAGAAGTTACGCAATTTCGACGTCTCGATCCTCCAAACAGCTTAAGTAATACCGAGAACCAAGTGAAGCCTAGTGTTCACAACTGCTGATCCCCACATTGTGCCCACTCATCAGGCCAATGCTGAATCCCTTTGCGTGACCTATGTTCGTTTTGTGTACCTGTTAAGATCAGGAAGAACACACCCATGTTTGCTCCGCGCTGAATGTTGCACGAGGTCGGATCATGTGGCACGTGCGGTTGACCTTGCATGTAATTTTCGGCTTTTAACGACCGTGTTTGGATAAGTACACCGTTTCGGCGCGTTTTTTGCCTGTTAACGATCGTGCCTGGCTTCAGATGGGCCCACAGTCGAGACGGTTCCCGAGTCCGGCCTGGTAGTCGCTCAGAAGGGTACCGACGAGACCCTCGAGTGCTCGGCCCAGGGCAAGCCCACGCCGCAACTGCTCTGGAGGAAACAGGTGGGCGCAATAACGGAGCGAGGAGCAGCGCCCCCCCCCCCCTGTTTCGCTCCGGACAGGCGCCATTGCAAGCAGGATTCCGTGAAGCCTACTTGGCTCAGACCTCATAATACGATATGCTAATTCTTTGTCACAGGCCTCTGGAAATTTGCTTCGGGAACTCCCGTCCAAGATAACGTGTTCTCTCGAGGTGGCATCGTGGTGACGTCATCGACTCAGTGATGAGGTCCATCATTTCCTTTTACAACGCCCCGAAGGCCTCGGCCTATGACGTCATCAGCCCAGTGACGAGTTCCGTCACTCACTCCTACAACGCCCTGGGGACCTCGGCGTATTTCCGTTTCGTCTGGGAAACAGTCAGCTCCGACAGAGCCTGAACTGGTGAGGCCACCACCGGGAGCGCCGGCGGTGGCCTCAGGTGACGCCGTGTGTTTCAGTCGGGCCTGCTGCCGAGCGGCGAGAAGACGCAGGCCGGCGGCCAGCTCCGGCTGACCGACATCAGCCGACAGATGGCCGGCCTGTACGAGTGCGTGGCCGACAACGGCTTGGGCCAGACGGCCGTCGGCCGCGTCAGTCTCCAGGTCCAGTGTAAGTGCTCCCAGTTTCGGATGGTCCGCGGGAAGCCGGCTCATGGCTCTGCTGACGGGCGGCACTGTCGGGAAACGAGCTGATGGTGATCACCGAATAACGCTTTTTTGTTTGTGTAATGTTAGCGGGACGCATTTAGAGGGCCGTGATCTTCTGGTTTTTCTGTCAGTGTGACCGGTGAAATACTGTTTATGAAATTACGAATCACTAATATCCCTTAGTTCCCCATTAATTATCAGAGTTCAACATCAAGAGAAGCATTATCATCACATCTGCGCTGCAGCCAAAATGAGAAACGGTCGGCAGTGATCGTTGTTGTTTCCGCCGCCGGCGCTGCAGCGGACAAGATTAGACAGAAGTATCCGATTCGCACAAACGCGATGCCAAAACACGTCAGTCAGGTGCTCCTAATCCGGCCGGTATATCCGCTCCGCAGGCGGGTCCGCCACTTCACGTCAGTCCCCGGCCAGGAAAACACCATCTCGCAAATAGCCGAGACGCTCACCTGTCTCCCCGTGCTGACGCAGAGGTCTGGAGGGCCGCCGGTCTCCGATATAATTGTCCCGATAGAGTCTGAAAACTTTGTTCCTCCCCTTGGTGTTTTTGCCATTTGTCCCAAGCAATGACCGAGTTTTGGACAGTCTTCTCGTTAGTTTAGTTCCGGGGTGGTTTTCTTATTTTAATCAGAGTTCACAAATGTTCAGCGTGAAAAACAGGTGGCGTCATTTTGTGCATCAGATCCTCCGGAGGTGGAGGTGGAGAAGAGCACGGTGTACACGGGCGAAGGCTATACCGTCAAGCTGGCCTGCTTTGTGTACGCCGATCCCAAGGCTAAGGTATGTTGGCGATCGTCCAAACAGCCTTTTTGATGACTGACATCTGCTTGCTGATATCACTTACTGTTACCCACAGTTGTTTTGAAACTTCGAAGCTTCCTAACTCAGATCAAGAGTGTCAAACCTTTGTATGGTTGGCCTTTTATTTATGAGCCCAAGTTGTAAAAAATGTATTTACGAGATCGGCTTGCGCGAATTAACCACCAGTGTGTCAGAAGCGGCCATTAAGAGTTCCGAAATCATCGGATTTATTTAGAGTAGGCTCCAGGGTTCAATCCCACCACGTAGCGGCGCTAATGGGTTCGGCGCCGAGTCTATCGCTTCATTAAAAACGTGGGAGCTTGCATCTCAAATGTTTACTCCCGAAGTGCATTTGTCCATCGCCTACATGGATTGTTATAGCTAAATTAATCAGGAATCGCAGAGGGTAGCTTCGGAATTTTACACGTAGTTGTTGATTGTTTCCCTCAGCGAAACGCTATTTATTACAGGGGTAGTGTTCAACTCACAAAAGAAGAATAAACTAGTACGACTTGACCAAATGGAAATGCAACAACCTACCTGTTCGTGGGGAAAACATGACTATTAATGCCTAAGAATATGCGCTTGCCCTGAGGAAAAAGGCCACCCACAACCTCTCCTTTCGGGGGACTAACGACGACTACTTGGACTGCCGCCGGACATTTGAGACACTGATGGGGAACATCACACTCGAAGACAGTGCGAGAGAAAATAGTGAGGGAATAAAAACCGTTAAAACCAGGGGCGCAGCCAGGATTTCTTAAGGGGGAGCGTAGTGTGAACTGAAATCATACGAAAACCGCCTGCCGGGAAGACGATGTGCAATGGTTTTCGCGACAACTTTTACCAAGTTTTTGAGGCAATGATGGGGAACATCACACTCGAAGATAGTGCGAGAGAAAATAGTGGCAGGATAAAAACAGTTAAAACCATCCAGAGCGTCATCCAGAAAGCACTTCAGATGCCGTCAGTGGTACGTCACGTGCGTTGTTGATAGAATGAAGTAAACTTATGATGTATTATTTCAGGGGAGAGAGGAGGAAGCCCAGAAAGTTTTGTTCTTTTTCACCTTTTTTTGCCGATTATCAGTGTTGTAGCACCGCCTCCTGCTTTATAAAGGAGTATTGAGTTGTTCAGCCAGCATCACACAAGTTGAAGCAAAATAGCTAATGGTTTCCAAGAACCACTATGTTTAGCCCATTAACGCTTTGTCTGATGGTCACAAAGTAAAGTTTGGCTTTGACACGCGACCGTTATGTCATTGCATGGGATCGACACCTTTGAACGAACTTCTGCGGGACACATTTGGGCTTGACGCGTGTGGTGCTGGGTTTCATGGTTTCTCATTAATTAACCACAAAGTGCAGTTAACTCAAATCTTGGAGCTGATTAGCTGTTTTTGAGGTGATGTGTAACGAATCTGACTTACGGCTTCACAGCAAATTGTTTATATTCATATAAACACGCGATTCAAGGTTGCTGGGTCTCCTAGCTATAGTTCGCGTGGAAGAATTGGCAGGTTTTCTTGGCGAACTACGCCCCTGACATGAAAAGCAATATCTCCCGATTAGAGGTTGATTTTCCATTCAGTGGTCAGTGCATGAATATCTGTATGTTTGCACAACTCTGCGATGCAAAGATAACGTCACATGAATTTCGCGAAAAAGGAAATGTCTCAACCCACACAGCTTGTATGTTCTTACAAAATTATTGTGCACTGCTGCAAGGCTAGTCGGCCACCGCTGAGATGTAAATGCGTTTCCCACCCATGAAGGAAGCCATATTGTTTACGCTTGCTTGAGTAGTTGACGGACGCATGACTTGGTGTAATGCCTGGTGGTAACGTTCATCAGTTAGTTGTTACTTCTGCTATCGTGTAAAGTTTATATTTCGAGTCATTGTCGATATGCTGTTAACTGATACCAGTGCCACACTGTTTGGTTTCAGGCTGCACTTAAAATAGCCACAAATACTTAACGGCTCCAAACAGCATTCGCTACCACCTTCTGCCTCATGGCGTAGAATAGGGAGCTTTGTGGTGGCAGATATGAACAAAAGTTTAGTTTAGGCAAAGTTTAGGACGTCAAAGACCCCTGGGTGTGTTCGGTCCCTGACGCACGATGATTACAAAAGAGATTTAAAATAACGGCTTGTCCAGGATGGTGCTGCAAACCCAGGGTCAAAGCTTAGGCTGAATGCTGTCCCTTCAAGCTACATTATTCTGATGCCAGTGGCAGACAAGCAAGTAAAGCAGTATTCTTCAAGAGGTCAATAATTATATCATTTTATGGTAAACAGTTTGAATTCATGAAACTTGTCACATCCATGGACACGGGAAGTGGGAGACTACTTTACTGAATTTTTAAAGTGGCGCTATGGGTGCTGACCAGAACGAAATCGCCCTTAATGCTTCTTAACCTTTACAATTTCTCCCCAACTGGTGCAACCCTGGTCATACCAATGCCTGATAATGTTGACGTGATCAGTATGACCCTGGCAAATATAATTACATTAACCCGCCCCCGACTGGGGAGGCAATTGGCCGCCTCCCTCAGTTTTTTTCTGGGATTGTGAGAGAACGAACAAACGCAGAGCCACGAAACTTCGCGTACCTTTTGCTTGATTATTTTTACACCTTGTGTCAAAGTTTTGACCGCAGGTCACGTCAGGTGCCTAACCTAGGTCAGGTCAAACGGACCTATACCCAAAAAGTTTAGCGCCCTGTAACTTTTTCGCAAAACAAGATATCACAATAATACTTTCAGGGATTAGTGATCTCGACAGATGCAACAAATCTTTTATCTCAGATTTTTCGGAATTTTCCGGGTCATTGATCTAAGGCCAAGCCCATTTTTAAGACATGTCGTCGTTTTTTCGGAAATTGACGGAATATTTTATAACATTTTTAGTGTGGAGTGAAGCAGATATCTAGTTGCCGTCATTGTGCAAAGTATCAATGACTTCCGGCCTTTGACCTGCGGCCAGGTCACGAATAACTGTAGTGAGCCAAAATGCACCACCGTCAAAATCAGCGATGAATCACTAAGAATGAGTACAAAAGGACTGAACTGGCTTACGCAGATGTAAGTAATACCAGGAACCTCAAAAAGTTTTTAAAAATTGCATATTTTGGAAATGAACAGGCTCTCGCGAATAAAGCTCCGCCAGTTGTGTAGATTGGTAACTGATGAATTTTTCTAAAATTTAAGCATGGAAAACCATCTCAAGAACCACTAAGATCAATAAAATTTACATGGATAGGCTTTTTCCCCGAAAATAAAGGAGCGTTAAAATTGGTTCCCGTTAATTTCTTACTGCATACAGCTGCGGCGTCCGTCGATAGCCGGCGCGAAAATTGCCGTGTCTTTAACTCAACGTGTCGGCGAATATATTGAACAAATCCGAGAAATGACATGTGTATCGGCATTTGCGGACCTTTACTTGTGCGTTGGTGCCTTTACCTATGCGTTATTAGTCACAGCCCTTGAGATTCAGGCCGTTGCTCGGTCTCATGCAGTCGGCTATGAGAAAACATATACAGGACGTATATTGCTTACATATTATCTAAAACTAAAAACGAGACCAGTTTCGAACTCTACTCGTCACAAGCTTTCCAACAAAGTGCTTATTTTTATCATGTGAACAACCGTTCGCGAGTTAGAGGGAGGCGGCCAACTGCCCCCCCAGTCGGGCGTGATCGTCGCCGACGGACGGTCGTGCGCCGGTTAAAATTGTTGTGAGTCTCATACCATTGGAATAATCTTACTCTTATGATACCACAAATTTATTATAACTTATTGAGAGGATGGTGTATTAAGTTATTTTCCCAGTATTTCAATATTAATTATTTCAATATTATTATATTCAGTATTATTTTCCAGGATTTCAATAGGAATCATTGAGCAAATTAGACCGCATACACAGATATACAAACATTAATCAATCATATCTGACATATTCAATTTATGATAAATTCTCGGCTAAGCTAGCCAGCTACCGCGACGAACGAGTTCCTGAAAAGTAGCGACCACGGTCGGGTCACGTGATCCGGGTCAGGACTATCGACCGGGTCCTGCGCAGCTGCACCTGATTGGCTGCGTGTGGCCAATCCGCGCCCTGTGACGCCCTGAGCTCAGCAGGGTTTGAGGAGCGCGGCCCTCACTTGACTCCAGTGGCTCGTCTGGAAAACTCACCCGCCTCCCAGTCTGCAGCCGGGTTTTGTTGTTCGAACGGTTCGAAGAGGGACGACAGCGTTGCGTTTTTACGACAGAACTGGCCGCGTTGATCCACGACTACAATGTTCTCTCGGTGTTTACGGATGTATATGGTCGGGTCCAATACCCCAACAACAGCCTTGCTTGTACACGTTCGTGTTCTCCTCGTTGACTGACGAAAGCGATTATTTGGGGAGAACATGCACGTAGCCAGGGGGAGGCATGGGGGCGTGGTCCCCTCCCTCTTAGCCAAGCGGTCTAAATTAGATATTAAGCGATTTCGCAGGAATACCTAATAGTGGATCATATATGTGCTACAAAAACAAACATCATGTTTTTCCTGTGCGTTAAATATGTTAATCACGTAAAATTGTTCCTTTTTGTTACAAATTTCGTTATATGGCAGTGGCATATGACGAAATTGACAACTGGCGTCCCCTGAGCAAAATCCTGTCTACGTATTAGAGGGAGGAGTAAAAGAGTTTTCCTATGCTAAGCCCTCCCTATGTCCTATCTTCGGCCCCTCTTTGTTGCCTCATCATATCTGCCAGCGCGTGAATTAATGCTAGCCTTATGTTTTGGGGGTTTTAAGGAGTTGTGAAGAAATTTTTATGCGGTCACTAATATCTAAAAGTATGTATTAAGCCAGTGTACTAGAAGCACTAGTTTGTGATCAGCGCTATGACAGATGTCCTTCACTCAAAGCTTCCGTATTTGTACAAAAACAAAAAGCGTGGTTTTGTTCGCACGCTTACGCGCATTGATTCGGATTGCCAAAATCACCGCAAGGATTTAGTACGAGTCATGAACAAGATGCGAAAAAGAAAGAGCAGGTACGTCGTCCAGTAAGTGACAGCTGCACTCTTGGGTATTCGTACTTCACTACCCCATATGTTACATGACGCCGTGTCATGCACTTAACGGTAGCTGTTTGGTCACCTTTTAAATTGTTCCCGGATTCCCACATGCTGCTTAAGAGTAGAATCAAATCTGTAGAAATGAACTAAGTAATTTTGACTTCTCAGCGATGTAGGTGCCAGGACTGATATTAACATAATAGTGTTCTTTAATATTTAATATTTTTATATCGCATACATGTGTCATGTAAGTTACCGACCGCTGTCTTTCGGATGTTAATCACTCATTAATTCCTTGTTACCCACCAATGATTGGGAAGGGGGCGTTTAGCCCTATGCAGTGTTGTGGGGGTGGGGGGAGCAGATGCTGCCCACCTCTGGTTTTTCGCTCGCCATTCCGGGGGTTTTGGGAAGCGCTTCACTAAACCTGGTAACTTTTCGTAAATATGTTTTTCTCGCATGGTGTAACGAAATTTCAGAAACTGTCATCACCAGAGGTGGTTCCAGGACATGTTTTGGGAGGCATATTTGAGGAATATTGTGTTGTCTAGAAATCATGCACTTCGACGTGGTCATGTAGTATTCTGATGTCCTCAGTAATGTCGTGAACAGTTCAAATGATCGAAATGTTTGTATTCTGCGCACTTCCAAGTATTTTTAGGCAAAATATTTATCAGTGGTGGATCCGGATGCATGTAAAAGAGGGCATTTATGTTTTCTTATTCCTAAAAATGTATGGCTTATTGCATGAATAAAAAAGTTAACGTATGATATTGACTTCTTTATCTAATTCACGCATTTAACCCGCGCGCGACCGTCGGTCGCGACGATCAGGCCCGACTGGGGATTGACCGCCCCCCACTCTAACTCACGAACGGCTAGTCGCACGATACAAATAAGCACACCGTTGGAAAGCTTGCGACGAGTAGAGCTCGAAACTGGTCTCATTTTTAGTTTTACATAAAATGTAAGCAATTTACGTCCTATTTATATTTTCTCATAGCCGATTGCGTGAGACCGGGAAACGGCCTGAATCTCAAGGGCTGTGACTAATAACGCATATGTAAAGGCACCAACGCACAAGCAAAGGTCCGCGAATGCCGATACACATCTTATTTCTCAGATTTGTTTAATATATACGCCGAAACATTGAATTTAAGTCACGGCAATTTTCACGCCGGTTGTCGGCGGGCGCCGCAGCCTTTTACAGTAAGAAGTTAACGGGAACTAATTTTAGCGTTCCTTTATTTTCGCGAGACAAGCCTATCCATGTAAATTTTATTGATGTAAATGGTTCTTGTGATGGTTTCTCATGCTTCAGTTTTGGAAAAATACATCAGTTACCAGTCTATACAATTGGCGACGCTTTATTCGGGAGAGCCTGTTTATTTTCAAAATGTGCATTTTTTTAAAATTTTTGAGGTTCTTGGTATTACTTACGTCTGTGCAAGCCAGTTCCGCCATTGCCTACCCATTCTGAGTAATTCATCGCTGATTTTGACGGTGGTACATTCTGACTCACAGCAGTTATTTGTGACCTGACCTCAGATCCATGGCTGGAAGTCACTGATACGTTGCACAATGACGGTAACTAGATGTCTGCCTCACTCCACAGTAAAAATAATCCGAAAATTTCCGCCAATTTCCGAAAAAACAACGTCTTTAAAATTGGCTTGACCTTAGGTCAATGACCCACAGAATTGCGAAAAATCCGAGATAGCGGATTTGTTGCATCTATCAAGACCACTAATCCCTGAAAGTATTATTGTGATATCTCGTTTTCCGAAAAAAAGTAACAGGGCGCTAAACTTTTTTGGACATAGGTCCTTTTGACCTGACCTAGGTCAGACACCTGACTTGATCTGAGGTCAAAGCTTTTCCACAAGGTGAAAAAATGATCAAGTAAAAGGTACACGAAGTTTCATGGCGCTGTGTTTGTTCGTTCTCTTGCAATCCTAGAAAAACCTCAGGGGGCGGTCAACCGCCCCCGCCCCCCCCAGTCGGGGGTGGGTTAATTCACCTACATATACTGTCAAGGGTGACTTCAGACATCGGTTTTCGGGTGCATATTTCGTCCAATAACATGGTTAGTGAGCCTAACAGCCATTTGAGTCTATGTCATTGGCTTTGTTAGTTTCACATATACTGCGACCAAATGCCATGTATTTTAGTGAAAATGAAGATCAGGATGGCTCCATGGCAATATCAGTATTTTATTTATTCTTATTTCAAGAAATGAGAAAGTATGACTCAGCTTACCATGTACAAAGTTATGGCACCTTCTTTGATAACTGGACTCGCCCATTGCCAGTTGTCATATGTATATAATATGGCATTGGGCATGCATAGAAATATTTTTTGAACACAGATAAGCTCGCCAGACTCAAGATATGTTGTAGAACGAATTAGCACTTCCCAAAAAAGTATGGACATTTTCATATGCCCTGAATACACCTAAAAAGCTTCAAAATCGACATTTTCGTAACGTATATGATAGATTTATTAATGTTTGCCAGAATGACATTAATTCAAACGGAATCTTTCCTAAAGTGTGGTCATGAAGTTCGTTTTTTTCAGAAACGTAGATCTTGCTACGGGCTAACGAACGCCGTTTTCCACTATGAAGTCGGCCCGATAATTTTCGAGATCGTGGGGGGGGGGGCAGAATCTCCCCCAGTACGGAATCGTACGTAGCAGGCAAGGCAAGGAATAGGGTTAACGTCCCCCCCCCCACCCTCCCCCTGGCGCACTTCTTTTTCCAAACGAATCGTCACAGCGTCATGAAACTTTCATACTGTTTCATATTGACAAAGATTTGGGAATGAGGTTATCCTAGACCATGTGTTGATGACGTCATGAAAGGCAACCACGCTCTGCGATTCTGTGTTCAATTTTACTTCGCCGCTTTATTGAACGTGCTTTTGAAATGCATGGTGACGGTAGCTTACATCCCATATCAGCATGGCATGAGAATTAAACATGGAACATCCCTGACCTCGTGCTAGATCATCTCAGGTCAAAAATGTATTTTCCATTTACCGGATCTAGTGAGAACACATCTTAGAAGAGGAACTGAATGAGCTGATTGTGAAGACGGCCAGATGGAAACATCGCAGCATTTTTTAACAGTTTGACCTTCGGCAGTTTTCTGCGGATTTCAGCCTCGCGAACGAGCTGGTGGCGACCGTTTGGCGTTCTGCATGACCGATGTGCAGGTATCGGTTTTTGCGACGCTGTGCAACATTCCGTGAAAATGCGCAAAATGGGCCTGATTGTCTAGTAGGGTAATCAAGGGTGCCAGATGGAAATCACCAGCATGCTCGTGATATTCCGAGTTTGAGACTACAAAATGTTTCAATCAGGCAGGTAAGCAGAATTTTCCTCAGGGGGACAAATGTCAGATTTAGTCATATGCCACTGGAATACGACGAGATTTGTAGGAAAAAAGGAACAGTCGTATGTAACTGACTTGATATTTAACGTACAAGAAAACACAATGTTTGCTTTGTAACACGCATATGCAGTGGCCTATTTTGTCGGGGAGCCCTCGAGGATGAGGGGGCCCAACCGTTGAGGGGGCCCTTGAACATTACGGGGGCCGCATGGTCAGGGATGGCGTTTCATGTAAATGATTTGGGGGAGGGGGCAGATCAAGGGGCCTCATAACCTAACCTCCCCAAATGTAGGTTTCTCAAGGGATTTAGGATTTAGGGCACTTTGTTTTGACCGACGGAAGTTGATCTAAAAAAATATGTATATTTGTGGGGGATTTTAGCGTCTTTTCACATATATATATATATATATATATATATATATATATATATATATCAATAAAGCTAGGAAACAGATCGTTACATATGCAATGTTTGTTAAAAACTACAGCGGACTTGGACTTGATGGTCTTTGATGTGGTTTCGACTGTTCGTATAAGTCATTTCGTTTCCAATGAATGATCATGAAGAACGTTGCCAATGTTCATTATAATATCAAGAACAAGCAGAAGACCATATTGTTTTACCCATCTAACGTTTCGTCTACACATGAGAGATCTTCAGACATAAAGTCAGACATCAAGTCAGACATGAAGACCAGCAGTATGGGGTCAACGACATTTGGTTTAAATTTGAAAAATAAAGTACACGGTTAATAAAGATATGGGTCTTCTGGTTCGCGCACATATTTAAACATGGGCAAGCAGCGCTGAAACAATACATGAAAGATCAGTACAGCACCTATTCACATATTCATAGTCCAGGCCCTTGTGGCGGCTCTTCAAACAACTACAAGTTCCCATGCAGGTTAACGTGGTGATCAATTAACCCTATTCCCGGCAGGGGGGGGGGGCGGAATCCGCCCCCACTCGGGTTTTTTGCTTGCCAATTCCAGGCTTTTTGACGCAGCTTCACAAAACTTGGTGACTTTTCCTAGCTATTCCTTCTACGCGCCGTGACAAAATTTCGAAATTCTATTTTGCTCAGGGGCGGAGCCAGACAACGTTTTTGGGAGGCACCTCAGGTCATTTTTGGCCATGTTGAGGGTAAAAGGAAAATGTCTGCCAAAAACAGAGTTTTTAAAATAGAACTTAAAACTTTATATGAATATATAGCTAAATAGTTGGGCAATGTGCATATGTAATTTTGTTTATCTGAGGTCACTTTACAAGGTCAGGTCAAGGTCAAAAGTCAAAATTTGTTTTTTCGCAATAATTTCGGCGCCGTTTTTTCAAATGGCAAACCCGGAATATATATGACGTAGAAAGATGCCCTCTACTTGTGTACCAAGTTTCAGCTTGATATCAGGTCAGGTCACGGAGCTATGACCTAAAATGTCAGTGCACGTACACTATATCGCAAAAGCCAAAAAATGAATTTTTGGAATAGAGTGAATTTAATCGATTAAAAACGTTTACAGATAATACTGAATGCACACGACATCATTCCAGGTGACCCCAAGGTCACTGGAGGTCATATAAGGTCAAAGGTCACAAGTTGATCTGAGAAACGTGTGACCATGACAGTTCCCCCTTTTTTATGTCCCTGGCATCGCCTATGCTAACATTATACAAACATTGTAATGCGATTTGTACTTCTTTAGCATAACATGACTAGCAGAAGCTAAAAAAGTGTTTTGGCCTCTTTTGTTCATTCCGTTATTGGAAAACTAATCCCCCTATTTTTGAAACCCTGTGAACGCCCATGAATTTTCTCAAAATTTCAAATTTGCATACCCATGGTAAAAGCCCTATCCATAATCTCTCGATCGATGCCCGTTTCATCGAAATCGGTCCATAAACAACGGAGTTATAAGAAGTCAAAAAGTACCCCCATTTTGACATTTTTGCTCCCCTGTATCCACAAATTTCAAAATTTTGAAAATTTCTTTTTATAAAAATGTAGTTCACGTCACGGCAAATCGATTTCCGTTTGTTGCGATGAAATCGGATAAGTAGTTCTCGAGATCTCAGGGGGGGGGCCGAATCCGCCCCCCCTGCCGGGAATCGGCCATACCGTCTAGCCCTCCGGGAATAGGGTTAATGGGCCCATATCCCGAATGAAGATGGCTTCAAAAGCCGCTAGGCGCCGTTTATCCGTTGCCCTCGTCAGGATCTTTACGTTCGAGGTGATGGTGCGACGAGTCAACTGTTCATGGTGGCGTGATTCTGTATATATGTATATATATATATATATATATATATATATATACATATATGTATGTATACATACATATCATGTTTATCCAGAGCGTCATTAGAGTTACTCGTGGTGTCATTAAAGAGAGAGCCCTTGATGTTTCCAGAAAACCCGTAAGACAATGAGAGAAAATTATTAAACCATGCTAGGGCATTGTTGAGAATGATAGATCCACAAACATTTCATTGGTTCTTCTAAATGAATTCAAATAGACTTTCGGGTCTGCCTCCTTGAATTTATATTAAGTGTCCATTAGAGTTTTCGTGGACCTCTAAACGTTTTACGGATGCCCTTGATATTGTTAGAGGGCCCATGAAATATTTACTCGTCCAGTTCACCCCTTTCAGAATATATGAGGTGCGTCTGAACATATCAACAGCATTTCGGATAAATTTAAGGAGCGGCCCTCGAACGCCACGGAGGTCCTTTCCTTTTTTAAGGATCCATCGAGTTTGCTTGAAAACTCAAGCCTTTTGAGAAGCCCCTTAATGTTTTCGGAGGGAGCCTCAGACATTTCCTCATACGATTAAAAATCCATATCCTGAATGTTTCAGAGACCATTCGAAATACCAAAAGGCCTCTCAAATGTTTCAGGGCCACACGAAAACTTCAATGAGTCCTTGAGAGGAATTCAGTTAGGGTTACTTAGATTTTAGAGGGCCATGTCTTGGATTCATTTAAAGGGCCTTAGAGTTTTTCTGTGCGACTGTCGGTCTTTCCAGGGGTACTTGACACTTTTAAACGGGCTTCAAGTATTTCCTCGTCCGGTGTATCCTTTCTATGCGTGAGGTGCGCTCTGAAAATACCAAGGCCTGCAAATGAATTCAAGGATTTCGTTGCAAGAAACTTGAAGGAATTTTATTCCAAAGGAATTCTGTGTGCCTTAGGGAGGGGCCCCTCTTTGAACTAGTTTAAAGGACACTTTGGGATTTTGTAAGCCCTCAAGCGTTTCAATAGGCCCTTTGATATTTTCGGAGGGCCTTTCAGACAATGATTCGTCCGGTTCAAAACCCCATTTCTGAGTGTTCGGAGCTTCGCAAAAATTTTTGGGCGTCGCAAGAAAAACCAACGTGTCCTCGACATGAATTCAAAAGGGATTTCTGGGGCCTGAGCGAGGGTCATTCCTTCCATTCATCTTAAGGGCTCAGGAGAGTTTTTAGACCCCTCAGGTTTTTGAGAGAACTCTTGGTATTTTCAGAGGGCCTCTCAAACATTTTCTCAGGGCTCCTCGACCATTTCCTCGTTGATTTAAAAATCCTCTACTGATTGTTCGAGGGGACCCCTAAGAATGTTTAAGGACGGCCCGAGTTTGAGACTGGAGTAGAGCCCACTGGATTCTTCTAGAGAATCCCCTTGAATCTGTCTAGAGGGTCCATAGAGGATGATGATGGGCTCTCGAGCTTTTGAGGGTGTCCGCACTTTTTCCAGAAAGCCCCCAAACTTCCAGGAGAGAATTATCTTAACCATACGAGGAAATCTTCCTGTAACTTGAATTTAGTTGTCGCCTTATACCGCTGTTTGGAAAAGTTGCGCAATATTTCATCAAATTTAGATGTCATTCCAATCATGCGCCCTGGCATACCACTGTGGGCCCCACTTCAAGACTAGGGGGTTGAAATCATGATTGTGGGGCTGAAATGAACATTGAGGGGAGGCGCGCGCTCTCTTCAAAAGGATTTTAAATGAAGCTATGTCCATGGTTGGAACACTTGGGATACCTGGTAAGAACCTGTTTTCTGTCCCATAATAACCAAGCTTTCTATTGAGAAAGTTGGCCTAGATTATCTATATTCACTACTCTGGCCACAGGACCCCATTCACAGTGGTGCTGCCACTTTTTCTGCATCTGAATAGTCAGGCAGCCTGCCAGGCGCCAACCTGCCTACACTTCCATTGAATTGCTTCCATGGTCGTCTAGAAACGCCGCTTCGATGCCCGGCTCTGGCACCCGGCAGCCATTCCAGGGCAGAGATACCTTTCCTGCCAGGAGCTGCCCGGCAGGCAAGGTGTCTTGGAGAGGCCCCAGTGTCCACTGACCCTTCCAGTCAGTGGACGTTGGGGCCCTTTAGAACATGCCAAGGGCCCGGTCCAAGAGATTCTCTTTCGCTCCCAAGCATTTCTAGAGTCGGGATGACAAGACCCCTGGGTCCTCTGGCCTACGTTACGCCACTGGGGCTCCTTTCCCGACACACCGATACCGTCGTTACGTCAGTTGGGCTCCCTTCCCGACACACCGATACCGTGCATGGCAGGAGGACCTTTGCTGGCTGGCATCTCCTTTGCAGAACATCCTTTCCTGTCCTCGCATACGGCTTTTGGTAGGTATAGGCCGGGGCCCACGTATCTTCCCTAAGGACACCTTCCAGGGGATCCTTGGACCCACCTTCCTGCTTCCTGCCAGAGAGACTTTGCCTGGGGTCTGGGCCTCTGCGGTGGACTGGAATTGCGTTTCCCAGCCAGGAGGCCCTTTTAGGCAAACGCCAGGGGTCCTTCGTGGGCCCTTCCCGACACACCGACACGGTCCCATGGCAAGAGGGCCTTTCCTGGCCAGCGGCTCCTTTGCAGAGGAGCATCTTTTCCGGTACTCGCCTTTGATAGGTACATGCCGAGGTACCCACTTACCTTACCCGGTCAAAGGGCACCCCACTACCTGCCAGAGGAATCTTTGCCTGGGGTCTGGGGGCCCTTTGCGGGAGTGGACTTGTCTTTCCCGGCCAGGGGCCATTTAGGCCAATGCCAGGGGCCCCTCGAAAAATTTCGGGGGCCCAGGACCCCTAGGAGGCCCCTGGCTACGCTACTGTGTATATGATGATCATTCCACATTCCCGCGAAAACGCCAAATGTCCATTGTGGACCGCCTGGATCTGGGGGGGGGGTAGAGGTGTGGCCCACATGGCCAACCCTCCCGGCCTATGTCTCTAGCTGCAATATTGCATGTGCACGGTAACTTGAGTCATTTCAAGACTTTTTTTGTCTTCAAAACCCTTTGAAAAGTCTTTTGTAAAGTCTCCGTGTCAGATGGGCCAGAAAACATGAATTGCATGGCGGAGATGAAGTCTGACCAGCACCGTGACCTTGAGCTTTGATAGCCTTGGGACAGGTTCCACTCAGAACACGACATCAAGCCATCAAAGACCTATTGCCATGCAGACGTCAGTCTCGGTCTGCTTTTCATTGCAATTAAGCACAGGAGCGGTGGAACCTCTGCGGAGATGGGGGAGGGGCAAACGCGATTTTTACGTCGTTTCTTGCCAAGCAACGTCACAGGGATAATGTTAAATGTTGCCCAAAGTTGGGGCAGCTGCTCCCTGTCCTCCCTCGTCGCAACACCCCAGATTAGGCAACTCTGGAGAAAAGGGTCATTTTTGGATGCCTGACCTGGTCTGTGACGTTACCAGTGGCCCAAAAGGTAGATAAATGTATGTGTCGCAGCACTTCACGGCTCGACGCTGGCGACTGACTTTTGAATCAGAGGAATCTGGCGTCTTGTTTTAGAGATGGAGAAAGTGTGGGTTAAACGCCCCCCCCCCACTCATTAAAGGGTTGCGGACACTTGGCGCGTAGCTGAATCGTCATGTTTATTCCTGACAGTCAAAAAATGGCTTTCTGCATTTGTTTCGCTCTGCCAGTTCCCTGGTGGTTCTTGCGGATGGAGTTCTTCGAATCATGAACTTTCTGGAACCAGGATAGTTAATGATCGAATGCTGACTACGTCAATGGTTCCGGTACACAGCGTCCGCCGCTAACGATACTTCTTTTCTGAGGGATTTACGCCTCTGGCAAGCAAAGTGTTCAGATGCAAAGAAGCTTAACTCATTTCCGAGTTGCTGGTGAAAATTTACACGGGGAACGTGAATCCACGTTTGACAGGCCATATAACTTTAAATGTCAATGTGCTTGAGGTTAGAAATGAAATATACAATTCAGATCCCTGTAGCCGTTTATAAAGCACAGTTTTGGTCCTTTGAAAGGACAAGTGTAAATCCAAGCATTGACGGCATATATATAGATATAGATATAGATATATACATATATACGTATATGTATATAGCGATATAGTATATATATATATATATATATATATATATAGCAAACACGATTGCGAAGTCAAAAACTTACTAAGATCTATTGAAAAAACACCCAAAAAGACCATAAACACTAATTACATTCGACAAGTAATGTATCAAAAATAATGTGCTCCCTAAGTTGATGAGTATATATGCACATATATATCAATATATATATATATATATATATATATATATATATGTATATATACACACAATATCGGTAAATGTGGCGGCTGAACGAAAGGCTGATACTGTCGAAAGTCGAACTCGAGTTTCCCACTCATTGTACTGTGACGCCAACCACTAACCTACCTCGAAATCCGAACCCCGATATATACCAACAGATCTTTTCATCGATAAGGCACGCAGCTATTCCTATAAATTCGGCGCTGTGGCCAACTCCGCGCAGCTACCGGCCCGGCGCGGACAAGTTATACCACTGCTGTCAGCTCACTGACGGGGCAATCTGTCTTGTTCGAGCTGCCCTAGACAACTTTAGTATTTCGGCGGAACTGCGCCACGATAAGCCTCCCGAGTTCGACTTTCAACGTGGACTGTCCCCTCCCCAGCTGTTCCGCCGGTCACCAAGTCCCGCTTCTTGGGCGATAAATAGGTAGGGGTGTCGATATGTATTCTTTTGTTGGGGGCCTGTCCCCCGCCAATGTTGCTTTGCTGCCCTCATGTTGGCTTGGGCTCCCTCAATATTTTCCGACGGCAGAGGTGTCGATTTGTATTCTTTTGAGAGGACTCTGGTCCACCCAGTGTTGATTTGGACTCCCCTCCAATGTTGGTTTGGGCCCACTCCAATATTTTCTGCCGGTTTTAGAAAGAAGTGAGTAATAACAACGAAAAAACGCCCGCAGTAGATAAGATATAGGCAGACAGCAAAAAATTAAATTTAAAGCGGTGTAACTGTTTATCTTTCTGTCTCGAACTATATATACATACCTGTGTACTTCGCAATAAATGCAGTTTTTCACTTGATAAATTGTAACAAAAAAACTTACGGATTTCCGTTAGTCAAAATAAAGTGTGCTTAATCCGTTGAGAACCCCACATTTGGGGGGAGGTTAGGTTGCCGGGCCCTCGGCTTGGCCTCACTAATCATTTACAGAAACTGACGTCCCTGCACTCAGGCCGACGTCTGTTTGCCAACGTTTTTGGCGCCCCAAAACGGGTCGAGGAATCATCGGTGTGTCATTGCCTCTGTGTTCTGTGACGTCCGGTGGCTCTGTGGCAACACGCTCGGCTTTCTCGCTCGCTCGGCTCGCTCACAGCGTGCAGTGAGGAAATACGTCACACAAGGAACCATCTGCGACCCAACCACAAAGAAAATGTCGCCTAAACCAATGCCCTGCCGTGCTGTGACATTTGTCTGTTGATTTCTGATAAAATTAGCACGAATGTACCGGAGTGAGTACCACTGGAATCAGAGTCAAGCTTAAGCCGAGCTTGTTGCTGGACCCTGACCCCGTCATCCAAGTAGTCCCAAACATGGAATAATTCTGCCCCTCGCGTCGAACCAGATGGCGCTGGAGGATCTTTGTCGTGCCGTCTAACTCCACAACACGGGCGCTCCGTGACCGGCGGACCCTTTTGGTCTCGGACCACTAATACAGGTGTCCGTTCTGGGACTCGAGCCCATTGTCTACCACGCACCGGGTTCTGTTGTCCGGCTCCCTATCCACCAACCCAGGTTGGTGGTTTGGCAATGTGCTGGATATCCCTCCAGCTCATCTGGTTGGGCGTCAGGGCCAGTCTGACCCCACATTAAATCTTTTTTGCAGGCTGGGTCAGTGTCTGCATAAAAACGCCCACTTGCCATGGTCCAAAATCTCCAGCCTTTTACGTCTTTTACTTAAAGTTGTTAAGCTAAAACACTGCGACGCAATCTCGTTTTACCTGTGATGGCATTGACCTGCGCAGCCTCTCAAAAGAACTGTCAAAAGAGCTTTCAGTTTCTGCCACTTTGATAGCATGAACCAATATGCGGAATTAAAGTAATTTCCTTAGGTAATAAATATCGCCAGTCCGGTTTAGTAACTGAGAACATGTCATGGTCGTACGTGGTTAATGTGGTACGGCGTTTTCTTCCGGAACATTACTGTTTGAATCAACTAGTGTTTGAATCAATATGCAGTTTATTTGGTTTGAATTCAATAAAAATGCTGGAGAAGGTCGACCGACCTGCAGAAACATCCACAACTACTGATACACTTAAAAAGCGGTTTACAAGCAATGTTTCATGTGATTCATATTCAGCCCGACAGCGCTGGCTCTTTTTTCAAGCGCCAGACGTAGAAACCCAGCATAGGAACCAAAATCATTACAGCACCATTTTCCGTGCTAATGGTGCCACCCATGGGAAGCTGTTTATGAATAAATTTCCCTGAAAAGGGTCTGACCCGTTAGTCTGATGTATTCTGGCAATACGTGCACGTCTCAAAGGAGCGCCGCATTAACTCGCTGTTCATTTCGGGTAGGAGCCTTTAACGCCGCCGGTATTGTTAACACCTTCCTCCACGCGACATCTAATACACTCTGCCGGGCCGGGCAATCGATCCCCGCGGCGGCGCAAACATCAAAGTTATACGAGCCCGGCCGCCGCCGGAGCGACCCTCTCCCGGCTTCACGGCGCTCGTGTCGGGCCGGAGCACGCCTTCGCCGGCCAGATCTCGGTCAACGGCGGCCGTTCCGTGGCCGTGCCGCGCCGACCGGCTGGTGCTCAGGACGGCCTGTCGCCGGCCGCCGCCGCTAACCGCCGCGCTCGGCTGCCGGCAGGTGGTCTGGGACAGGGAAGGGTCCCCGCTAGACCCGACGCGTCACGTCGCCTCCGACGACGTGGCGTCGGGCGCGCGTCACGCGCTGCTGATCCGCAGCGTGCGGCGCGACGACTTCGCCACCTACTCCTGCCAGGCCACCAACAGCCTGGGCTCGATGAAACGGCGAATGATCGTCACCGGTGAGTGTCGGCTGCCTCTTGGCGTGGCCCTGCGTCTTCATTTCTGTGATAGGTGGTGGACTGCGCGAGCATCCGCGATGTCTGCCCTGGAATCGTGTTATGAGATGAAGTGGGGAAAATTTGTGGTGCTGTGATGTAAAACGCGTAATATTTGTGAGGAGGCTCAACTTACATCTGTGCAGTCATGTCTGCAAGATGCCTGTAAGTGTTGCAACTGCCCATGATGTCTCCATGTGTTTTATCCCCTTACTCAGAACATTTGGTTTGTCCGACTTCGTCAATTTTCGCCTTGCCCGGTACACCCTGCGGCAATCCCTGTTGTTGGGGAAGGGCGTTCTTTGTGCGAGCCTCGGTTTGCGGTCGACTTTTCCGGCGCAGAGACGTCGGGGTGGGGTGTACTCGATCAGCAAACATCCTCTGAATTATAAAACGTGCCGGCTCTCGTCGAGCCAAATGGCACGGAACTCTCGGCTGCATGATGCATGGCCGTGCATGCCTGGAATGGGGCCCGTCACACGATGCGTCACGAAGAAGCTTCCACGCAGATTCTTCCGAAACCCGGGAGCGAATTTTAGCTGTTTCACGGCAGGGTTTCATAACGACATAAGACACCACAGGCCTACATTGACAGTTGGCGTGCATTGTTGATCAGCCCTTGCTCGGTGCTGTCTTAAGGTTAAAATATATTTTTGTAATTCACGACCTTCAGAGAGTCTGAAGGCACTTGATAACTCGCAATCTTGAAAGGAAGTCGCTCATGCGGCGGCTAAATTTATCTCATATCTCTTTTGAGTTGCTATGCGGCAAACGGCCGTGGAATGCGTTTCCGCTGCGCACTGTTTTACTTCGCCTGCAAATGAGCTGGGCCATGTGTACGGACACGCAAAAAGTCCAGAAAGTTGGGAGATGGCACTGGCGGATTTCGAAGTAGTATACAAACAGCCCCATAGTGTCGATGTCAAAAATTTGGAAGAATGGTGAGCGGCATCTCTGACCTCTCTCTGCTCCTCGCAAAGCCTGGCCCCTCCAGTGCCCACGTCTACGTTTGCCACGCAATGCCCACCACTCTCTTCCAAAAGATTAGTGGCGTAAATACGCCAGATCAGCTGAAGCCCGGATTTTGTGTGTTCCGCCTCGCAGGAAACTGCTGTTGTCCGGCCCGAATCGCTGTCCGGTCAGGCGAGATCATCGTTGGCCCTGCGGCGTCGTGAGACTTTTTCCCAAGGCTTACCAAGGAGGCGGAAAGCAGTGGGGCAGCTGGCCCCAACTTTTTTTGAAATTTACATCAACTCTATTGGCACTGACCGGGAAGAACTGGCCTAAAATGCTTACACCCCCCCCCCTTCAAATGTGGAGGAGTTTCCGCGTCTGGGAATTATTGACCCCCGCGTCTAAAACCATGGCACATGTGCGTGCTGACGTCGCCGGTTGGCTGTCGCAGGGGTGGCAGACCGGGTCCAAGTCACAAGCGCCACGGTCGGTACCGCGCCGGATGTCTACGACCTCTCCTGGCAGGTGGAAAGCTACGCACCCATCAAAGAGTACAAGGTGGCTTACAGGAGGAGCAAGGTACGTACCTCGTGTGTCCGTCTGTCTGCACAATGCTGTGGCTGAATTGCAGCCTAGGGATTGCAGTTTTTCGGGTTCCAGTATAGCTTGGGCAAACGCGGGACGTTTTGTTTATCAACTGTTATTATTATTATTATTATTATTATTATTATTATTATTATTATTATTATTATTATTATTATTATTATTATCATCATCATCATCATCATCATCATCATCATCATCATCATCACCATTATGCGTTTCGGATACTCCACAATCCGGCCTCTGAACCTTGAAGATGCCTCCGTCGTTTCGACAGTCTCCCACCCCAGGCAAATACTGTCATCACAGTCTGGGCTGTCTGACGCTTGGCCAGATTGTCGCCCGCGGCTGTCGCCCCAGTGCGCATTGATCCGTTAGCCCAGTGTCGGCTGATCAGTCACCCCAGTGTCGGTTGGTCTGATGTCCCAGTGTCGGCTGGTCTGTTACCTCAGTGTCGGCTGGTCTGTTACCTCAATGTCGGCTGGTCTGTTACCCCAGTGCCGGGCGGTGCCCGTTACTCCGACCCTCCGCTGCGGGGGGCCGTCTCATGAGCTCCGTGCCGGCGGCCGTATGCAGGCCACGTGCGCGCCCGGGGTCTTCCAGACGGTGCAACCTCTGCAACAGACTGCCGGCGGCGGGCCGCTCCGACCATTGCCGGCTGCCGGGACGCGGCCGGCGGCTGAGTTTTATGCGGTTCAGGCTGCCGCCGGTCCCGGCCGGGTCGGCGATATGAAATATGCCGGCTGCCGCTCCGCCGGAGGATAACTCCGGCCGTATTGGGCAAGGAGGGAGAATTCGGCCCTCTTTATGGTCGCCGAGGACGGCCGGCGAGGCGGCCGGCGGTGCTTCAGCGGAGAGTCCGCGCCGATGGGCGGTAAACTGGACTTTTCGCCGGCCTGGGCCGCTCTAGCGGATTGCGGCCGGGAATTGGGCGGCCTTTTTCCGGGGGTATAAGTCCTCTGAGAGGGGCGGGCAAAGTTCAGCAGCGCATAAGCTACGGTTAATCTGCGGACCACATATGGGTGAACGTAGTCAAGACTACTGGGGAGCTTTGTTTTGCGCGTGGTAGCGCGGGTAAAGCTTTGAAGTAGCTGTTTTTTAACGACTGGTTTTGCTCAGCACGCGCAATTTCCACGACGTCTACAGATGAGAACTTATCCACTAACGTAAAAGAAGGGGTTTCAGATACGGTAATCCAAGTCATTATGACTTCTGATGCAGTTTCATAATCCTACGATCCACTGCCTCCCATAGCCGTAGCATTACCATTTTGGGCGCCATATTGCAGCGTCAACGGATCGTCTCAGAGCCGTAGTCCCCGTCACAGCAGAAGTCCGCGCAGAGGTGGCTCCTCGTGTCGTCCATCACTAACTGAAATAAGGGAGGGCGGCATCAGGGCCGGTGCCATGAATGATAATTCACAGAGCGTGACGAAGCGCTCCACACCTAAGTATGGAGTATAGCCACCGTAACAGCATTAAGGTGCGAATTTAACATCCCAATCGTTTCTGCTAGCAGTAGGATCGCTGGCTATAATGAAATGGTGTGGGTTTCATTATGGTGTGGGTTCATCAAATCGTTCCCATTCCCCCTATTCCCGGACACGCGTAAAGCCACACCAAGCATATTTCAATTCTGAGTCCGTCCGTCAGTGAATTAGTACTTCCACAGCTGGCAGAATTCCCATGTTGTGAAGCTCGCACGGACTAAATTTAGACAGCATCCATCCAAGCGGAGAGCCCCAAGTGTTTCTCCCGGGAGATCCGAGTGGAGGACCAAGTGTTCCCTTCATGCATCTGAGTGTTGTTGGAGGTGCAAAACTCTGGCCGGAACCGTCCCACTTGAGGGCTGCGAAAAAAGGAGGTTCTAGGAGTGCCACCAAATGAATTTCAAGCCAAGGGGAGGATTTAGGAACAACAAATCTTATTCGCAGGTGTTGCCTCGCCAAGAAAACGCCCGAGCAGTTAAAAGGTTGGGGGGCAGAGGCAGATGATTAGGGCTTTTGCTGGGATCACAGAACCTCGGGGCTCCATTTGGCCGACACATGAACCTCCTGATCACAGCCCTACACCTCGCAGGAGGCGCTACGACCGTGAGTGACCGCGGTACGTGCCGCCCTCCCGCTCCCGCCCCTAACCTGATCTGGAGAGCCGTGACCGTCTGAGGAGGAGGCGCCGATCCAGAGACGACGTCAACTCTCCAGCCCACCCCTCCCTCTCGGAGACAGACCCCTTCCTGCTCACCCCTGTATCTCGGAGACAGACCTGTTCCCGCTCACCCCTGTATCTCGGAGACAGACCTTCTCCCGCTCACCCCTCTCTATTACGGAGACAGACCTTCTCCCGCTCACCCCTCTCTCTTACGGAGACAGACCTTCTCCCGCCCACCCCTCTCTCTCTCTCTCTCTCACGGAGACAGACCTTCTCCCACTCGCCCCTCTCACGGAGACAGACCTTCTCCCGCTCGTCCCTCTCTCTCCGAGACAGACCTCTCGCTCGCCCCTCTATCTCACGGAGACAGACCTTTTCCCGCTCGTCCCTCTCTCTCCGGGACAGACCTTCTTCCGCTTGCCCCTCTCTCTCGGAGACGGAACTCCTTCCGCTCGCCTCTCTCTCTCTCTCTCCCTCCCTCTCTCTCTCTCTCTCTCTCTCTCTCTCTCTCTCTCTCTCTCTCTCTCTCTCTCTCTCTCTCTCTCTCTCTCTCTCCTCTCTCTCTCTCTCTCTCTCTCTCTCTCTCTCTCTCTCTCTCTCTCTCTCTCTGGGAGACGGACCCCTCTTACTCTCGTCCGGGCCACAGTTTAACGCCTCCGTGGAGACGCCGTCCATCTGGAAGGAGGTGATCGTTCCCAACAAGGGCAACGAGGCCGTCGGCGAGACGCAGTACGAGCAACGCATCACGCTGCGCAACCTCCGTCCGGCCACTTCGTACGACCTGTACATCCAGGCACGCAACAGCCACGGCTGGAACGCCGTCTCCGACATGTTCCACTTCTCCACCCTGACCAGGGGCGAGGGTGAGTGCAACCCTCTTGGGACGCCGACTCGCCAGCGAGTCTGAGTTATATGTCGCACGAGTGCCGTCGTCCAACGGTCATTGAGTTCCTTAGCGGGCGTGACTGCGTTCACCGGGGACCTACATATCGAATTTTTGATATAAACCAAAGGATGCAAAACTTGCATGAGGCGGCCCTTAGAGGTACCAAAAAGAGCCGATCTACACAGCATTCAAAGGACAGCTCTCTCCAAAGTCCTCCGTCAGAGCATTGCGGCAAGACTGTGACGGTAAGATCTTTTTGTCGAGTAGCGGCCGTCCCCACGATTCGCTGACCGTCCCATCTGGCGCTGTGGCGGCGACGCCCGTCGTCTCGCCGCGGCTGACCCTGACGCGGCCGTTGCAGTGCTGGAGTCGAGGATAGCGGGCACGGCGGCGGCGTCCGGGCGCCGGTTACATCCTCTGCTGGGAGCTGCGTTCGTGCTGGCCTTCATCATCCTGCCGGTGCTGTTCTGAGCGGTGACCGAGTGCAGGTGAGGAGGTTGCCGCGGCAGTGCAAGCTGTCCCCCCAGCCGTCTATGTGGAGAGGGACGGGGTGCTCCTGGTCAGGTCGCCTCGCCTCAACAGGAATTTCCAGTGGCGGTCTGTCATCTATTTAGGGCTCCTACACGATGGATTCTCATTGGAAAGACGTTCTTTGCGCATGCATTACTGTATGGGCCTAATTATGAGAGGCCTTATTTTTAATCAATTTGGCAGTATCTCCTTGCCTCAGATCCCTACCACATTACCGCCTTTCAAGAAGATAATGTGGGTCAGCGACATTAGAAACGGGGCTCGAACCCGCCTTATCGTGCTGTAGCGGCGTGACGGCAGCCGGCGACCTAGCGGCTGTCACGCCGGCCCAGCGGCCGTCCCCAGCGGCATTAGGGACGGGCCCGCGCCCGCCTCGCTGTTCTGCGGCGGGCTGTGGATTGCGACTCTTACTTTCATTTCAACTGAACATGTCTGATCGTGCCTTCCTTAATAATGACTTGACGTGCTGTCATGTGTGTCCATTTGTGCGTGCACGTTTTGCGAATATTCTGGGCCTTTATGCATAACCCAGGAAGATGCACGACGCATGTGCCTTTGAGTGTCCATATCATATGAGTCACTGTGCGATCATTTGCATGTTCCAATTGTTTCGAGAGTGTACTCTTCGTATGTCTGTGAGCGCGAAGGTTTGTATGTGCGTGCGCGCGTGCGGGGGTGTCCGTGTGTCCGTGTATAGGTGTGTGTGTGTGTGTGTGTGTGTGTTTGTGTGTCTGTTTGTCTGCTGAGAGTCTGTGAGTTTGTTTTTTCATGTATGAGTCGTCTGAATGGTTGCTGTGTGTGTGTTTTTTTTATTTGGGTCTTTATTATCAACTGACTAGTGCTAGGGTGGCTCACCGGACAAGCCTTGCTTAGTCTTGGTGGCTTGCCCTAGTGGTCGGCCTGTGATGAATAGGGCCTCTGAGTGTTTCCACCCACTTGAAGAAGTACTTAATTAATATTTCGTTTACACCAACACTGAACTTCAGTTTATGGCAATGGTTTAGCGGACAGTCGGAAGGTTCTTGGCTGAGACTACTTCCTCTTATGTTGATTAACACACATTGATGCGGGCCATATTTTGCATATGAATCTTTGTTTTGTTTTATTTTATTTTTTGTCCTCCTGTCTTAGCAGGGAGTGCCACGGCTTGTATTATTTTCTTTCGTTTACAACTTTGATTTCCCTGGGAGTTAACGTAAGGTGATTTGCGTGGTGGAAGATTGGGGCAGGAGCACCCCCAGTGGGTAGAAAAAAGGACTGTTTGCCGCCCGCGCTGCTAAAATGTTAGATCAGCCATCATGACGGCGAATTTCTCTCGGCTTCCATAGGATGTATGGATCAGGAGATGCAGCACTTGGACCGGAGTACGGCTCGACCAGAGTCCAGGACCTGCCGGACTCTGCCCCTGCCGCTGCCGCCGCCGACACCACGGTGACGTCGGACCTGGCGGCGGTTTCACGCGAGACGGCGAAACTCACGCCGCGGTTCCCGGAGCGGGTGCCGACGCGGCCGACTCCGGTGCTCCGCGCGGACGGCCCAGGCCAGGCGGCGGCGGCCGCGCAGGCTGAGGACCGCTGACGACAGGCAGCCGCAGACAGCCGCGTCTGGTCGCCGTGCGCCACTGCCCCGGCGGCACGAAACAGCCGCGAGCAGCGGGGTCCTCGCTGTTGCGCCGCCGCGCCGCTCGAGAACTCTGGGCTGCCCAGGACGGCTCGGCAGTAGTGAACAGTGCTTGCGGAGGGTCGGCTGTCGACGTCCCGGCCTGTCTTCGTGTAAGCCTACCCGGTAACGTTTTTCTGTTCGGATTTCGACCACGTGACTGACCTTGGGGTCAGTCAGAGGTCAGCACCTCGCGGAAGTGCTTCTCGCTGTTTGCCGAGACCGCGATCTTGGGTGAACTGCCGAACGGTCGGTCGCCTCGACAATATTTTTCTAGCGCTTGGTGGGGATTCGGACGCGCGACGCAGCTATCCAGGTGTTTTGTACAGAAGTCAGCGTTCCGCCGCGTGTGCTCCGCGAAACGCGCCCTCCAACTGCGACCCGGAAGCTGTGACGTCATGATCTCTGGGCCCCGGAGCGGAGGTCGGGAGTGCTGTGTGAAGGTTTAGAGAATTATAGTGTTCTGTGTGCTGGCCCGCCCGACGTGCAGGTGCTCTTTAAAGCGCACAGAGAGCGGGTGACGTCAGGTAATAATTGAAACACTCGTAGTATCAGGTTCCCACGTATCGGCTGAATATTGTGTAGGCCCCTACCCATGTTGTCGGACTGATCTGGACTTTGTATCATAGAGTCTTCGTATCCTTCCTTGGTCTTGGACAGCGATCGATATTATCTGGGATTGGAGTGCAGAAAACCCGCAAAAATCGCCATGTAAATGGATTATTGCACCTTTCTCGGTAAGCGCAGCAGTCAGCGAAAAAATCGCGCCCTGTTGAGACAAATCTGACCTACTGTAGTGCGCAGAACACGAAACTAGTACAGGACACGTTCCTCTAGTCAGCGTGGGAATCACCCACGATGCGTTCCGCTGCGTTCGTCGGAGGCGCTTGCGGTTTTGTGAATGCCGAGTTCGCCTGTATTGAGTACACCGTGCACTGTCGCTCAGCACCTGTGATCGTTAAATGTCGTGTCACCCAGGCGTTCTGCAGGCATGGCTGAATTTAGTTTAGCTACTCCGCGATAGCATCATGGTCCACACGCTGGATACTCATTTGTTCATGTCAAGAAAATAGCCGGAACGGCTTGGATGATGCATGTTGCAATATGAGGGGATATAATTCAGTTGGCGCTTCTCGCCTGATTAGTTCAGCTGTTCATACCCGGGTACCTGTTATGGTTGATCGTAATGTGGCTCCCTGTGGCGTGAACCTGATCGGTCAATTTCGATATGTTGTGTTCCGCCACTGCGCGCGCTGGGACGTCCAATACAGTTTGTGTATCCTTCGCACGACTATAGCAGACAACAGTCGCATCAGCTCGTGCGTCTTGAGTCACGATGCGATGACATCATTCGCGGAACCCGGAACTAATTCCCGGCCGCAGTTCCGACATCGCGGGCGCATCAGCGTCGACTCGGCGGCCCCGATTCGATAGCCGCCGCGCCACAGTGACTCACCGTTGTCGGCCGGCGGTAGTCCTGACCGCCGTCGCCGGGCGGCGGCGGCGGCGGCGGCGGCGGCGCGACCGAGCCGCGCCGCTAATGGCGCCGCGCGGCCGCCGCCGTCTGACGGCGACGAATGGGCGCCGCCCGCCGAGCCGACGGCCTGCTTAATTAGCTCGATCACCTAATGGATCGCCACTTTAATGGCACCAATGGCGTAAGGTATCCCGGGAACGGGAGCGGGCCGCGGCGCTGTCTCTGACCCGCGCTGCTGCGATGCCGATCCACAGATCCAGGACACTGCAGAGCTTGGCCAGAATCCCGTGAGGCTCCGAGCGCTGCTGCTGTGACGGTCCTCAAATCCCGGACAGGGTCCTGTGAAGTGCCGGGGCTCAGGCTGCTCCTGTCACTGTCTACAGATCCCGGACAGAGTCCTGTGAAGTGCCGGGGCTCAGGCTGCTCCTGTCACTGTCTACAGATCCCGGACAGAGTCCTGTGATGCTCCGGGAGCTTTTCCTATGACGGTCTGCAGGTTCCGCACTGACTCTTGTGGAGCTTCGGGCGCCGTGTCGGTGCCGGACCCGGAACAGCCCACGAGACTGCTCCGGGTCGCGAACAGTCTCGTGGGGCTCCCGGCGCAGGAGGACTCTCGCCAGGCACGTCAGCGAAAAACAAGTTCAAGAGCTGTCCGCCGCGCTGAAATCGGCCGGCAGGCAATGCTCGGTTTTGATGGCCGACAACTTCTGAGCGCCAACGCCAACATTGCTCCAGCATGTGCCGGCTCGCGTTGGCCTGCACAGATTCCTTTCCCAGCAGACCAATCGGTACAACGTAATTGTATACATATATATATGTGTGTGTGTGTGTGTGTGTGTGTGTGTGTATGTGTAATAATAAAAATAAAAAGATCTTGCTGCGTTATGGGGATCTCAGTCACTTCAGTGGTTCGCATGAGTCGCGATGGACGCTAGGAAAGTTCGTGCTACCTCCGCTGTGACTGATGATGATGATCCAGCTCCAGACCCGGTGTTGTCTGACCCCGTTCGCTGACTTACGGAGATGATTCCCGCTCGTTTCTCTTCCTGTGTAGCACCGGACTCTTTGACGTGAATTGTAAGTTGGACTATAGGACGTCATGTGTTAACCAGCAGGAAAATGGAGCAGCAGCTGTCAGGAATGTTTGCGAAACAGGTCCTTATTTACACCACCAGAGTTATTTCAACCTAGGAAAGAAACTGCACTGAGTTTTTACGTTAATACCTGTTACATCATGGGAGTTCGTGCTTCGTTGTGGTTCTCGTACCATTTTACAGTTCAACTTTAAAAAAAAGATGACATGGTAACTATCTGATTTTGCTCCTTTGTTTCAAATTTTATAGCGTGGCAAGCCAAACATAGTGCTGATGTTCCGCCACATACCTTCAAAGTTATTGATTTCGTCGCGGCTGGGGATCTGTCTCGAATGACACTGCGTCAAATGTCAAGAGTCCTGCGAGGGACTGCAAAGAGACAGTAGAGAGTGAGCGAGAGAACGAGTGGAGTGAGTGAAAGATTACATGAGACAGAAAGAGACGGAAGAGCAGGAGAGGGGCACAGAGAAAGAATGGGGGAGAAAAGAGAAGGAGGTCTGAAATACGAGTAAGAAGTAAGTCACAAGCGAGAGAAATACTTTTCTTAACATGAGACACAAAAGACGCTATTCTAAAGATAAATACTTTACTAAACATGAAACACGAAAGACACTTTTTTAACCAGTAGTTCAACATTCCACCCTGGCCCGGCCGGCTGGTAACGGCTTTTCGTCCGGCAATGGTGCTCCCGCAAGATCTCGAAGTCCGACAATGCCGGAAGGTAAAGTGAGACGTCGTTTAAACGATCTTGTGTCTAGCGCATCAAGAGTTGTGCGTTGTACACCCTGAAACTGTTAACCAAGCTACTATATTATATCAGACTGTTTATCAAACGGCATACTTTTGGAACGTCACTCATTAATGCTAAAAATTTAACCACCATTTAGCGCGGCACTTACATCAATGTGACGTCGAGCCCGGCCAGGTCGGGATACCGCAGGATATTGTAGGTCTCGTCTGAAGTTCAGAAATGCTGCCATTCTAAAAATCACCTCAGCCGCATTGTAATTCTACGGACTTCAGATCAAGCGTGAACTGGGGACTTCCATCGACTGGCTGCTGGAATCCGTAGCTTTCGCGATGAACTCTTCGCTGAGCACATCCGTCTCACAGACTCCTGGGACCACCGCCGAATTAGAACAGATGAAGTGATATTATCTTGAGTGTGGCTGTAACATTCCTGAATCCAGCACGACGTCTTCCCAAAGACTGCCGTAACCGAATTCCGCGCAGATGTCATTTGCTTTCATCACTACGGGGTATGAGCAAGATGGGCTGGCGGGGGCCACGAATAAAAATGTCCGTGTCATAGAAAGAAACTGAGTCGTGAATAATCTCTCTATCGCGCCTAGTGGCAGAGGGCCTATTGGCATACTGGAAGATAAGCAAATGATGTCAATAGAGTTATCATGTTTGTTACAAATGCACTGAATGGACAGTGCCTACGTTATCACCCTGAGAAGGCTAGTATGTCACTGAATCAAAAATCCTCACGATCAAGGAAGTTTGTTTCAATGTACATTTACACGCGACATTCGATGGCTATACCGTGCACGTCCGTCCCACACAAAATGACCGACCTGATACAGGCACGTAACCAGGATTCCCCTGGGGGGGAATGTCAAATGTTGTAATATACCGCTGCCAAATGACAAAGCTTATAGGAAAAAGCAGCAATTTCGCGTGACTTAACCCTATTCCCGGCAGGGGGGCGGAATCCGCCCCCCTCGGGTCTTTTGCTTGCCAATTCCAAGCTTTTTAACGCAGCTTCACGAAACTTGGTGAATTTTCCTAGCTATTCCTTCTGCGCGCCGTGACAAAATTTCGAAATTCTATTTTGCTCAGGGGCGGAGCCAGACAACGTTTTTGGGAGGCACCTCAGGTCATTTTTGGCCATGTTGAGGGTAAAAGGAAAATGTCTGCCAAAAACAGAGTTTTTAAGATAGAACTTAAAACTTTATACGAATGTATAGCTAAATAGTTGGGCAATGTGCATATGTAATTTTGTTTATCTGAGGTCACTTTACAAGGTCAAGCCAAGGTCAAAAGTCAAAATTTGTTTTTTCGCAATAATTTCGGCGACGTTTTTTCAGATGCCAAACCCGGAATATACATGACGTCGAAAGGTGCCCTCTACTTGTGTACCAAGTTTCAGCTTGATATCAGGTCGGGTCACGGAGCTATGGCCTAAAATGTCAGTGCGCGTACACTATATCGCAAAAGCCAAAAAATGAATTTTTTGGAATAGAGTGAATTCAATCGATTAAAAACGTTTACAGATAATATTGAATGCACACGACATCATTCCAGGTGACTCCAAGGTCACTGAAGGTCATTTAAGGTCAAAGGTCACAATTTGATCTGAAGAACGTGTGACCATGACAGTTCCCCCTTTTTTATGTCCCTGGCATCGCCTATGCTAACATTATACAAACGTTGTAATGCGATTTGTACTTCTTTAGCATAACATGACTAGCAGAAGCTAAAAAAGTGTTTTGGCCTCTTTTGCTCATTCCGTTATTAGAAAACTAATCCCCCTATTTTTGAAACCCTGTGAACGCCCATGAATTTTCTCAAAATTTCAAATTTGCATACCCATGGTAAAAGCCCTATCCATAATCTCTCGATTCTTGCCAGTTTCATCGAAATCGGTCCATAAACAACGGAGTTATAAAAAGTCAAAAAGTAACCCCCATTTTGACATTTTTGCCCCCCTGTATCCACAAATTTCAAAATTTTGCAAATTTCTTTTTATAAAAATGTAGTTCACGTCACGGCGAATCGATTGCCGTTTGTTGCGATGAAATCGAATAAGTAGTTCTCGAGATCTCAGGGGGGGCCGAATCCGCCCCCCCCCCCTGCCGGGAATCGGCCATACCGTCTAGCCCTCCGGGAATAGGGTTAACTTTCCAAAAACGTTTCCTAAATGATGATACTAGATGATGCGATTCTTAGGCGGTAATTCCGAGCGTTCGACACCATGTCAAGGGCACGTCCCTGGGCTATCATACGAGGACCCCCTACCCTAGCAGTGAGGTGAACTCAGGAACGTGCAGGATCCCCGTCTTTAAAGCCTGTAAAGACAGCCCTAACCAGAGGGTGACAGAACATACCTACATCAGAGACTCAATCCACATGCGTCTTCGAGGCCTGTACTGCAATGACAGTATCAAAAACTTTACTAAAGGGTTCTGACCGAAAAGCGACCCAACGGCCCCCCACCGGAGAACAACTAAAACAGTTTCAAGACGCACCAGTCTCCTCAGCAGACGGCCTTTACGCGGACCAGCCCTCCTTTTCTTATCCTTCCCTCAACATCTGACGGTGGCCTAGGGCCCAAAATTTGTGAGTGTTTCTTCCCTTTGTGGTCTTTATTTCTACAGCCTACATTGTGCATTGCACCGTGATCAGTCTTTTTTCTTGTTGTCTATTGTCATTGAACACTAAGGCTTATTGGGTCAAAGTCAAACGAACAAGTTTCCGAGGACTCCACGACTGTCTCCAAACAGTAAAGTGCTAACTTAGGAACTGCCAGTGGCCGGAAAGCGGTTCAGCTGCTGTTTTAGCTGGAGTGTTTCCCTCCCTCAGTGAACTGAATTTGGTGAAACATCCCGGACTTTGCTAGGCGAGTAAATTCTGTTCATTGCACTCTTTCAGAACAACTTTCCAAATGCACCATAACTGCGTTGGCGAAAAAAAATATTTATGAATGAAAGGAGTTCCCTTTCCTCATGCAACAGACGTTTTGAAAACATTTCGCGTTTCCGAGTGAGATTGTCGAAGCTTTGGGCCTATTGGCACAGGAATTCCGGAAAAGGCGCAGCTATGAGTTGGTACTTGCAACAGCTGAGAAAACCATTGTCATGAAACGCCGAAGGTTAGTGCAGCAGATTCAAGGAGTGCGGGGGAAAGGGCTGACAATAGCACTCGGCCCTCTTCTAATCGTACGACTATGTTAATATTGCCTTGCAATAAGGTAAAACAACATGGTCCTATATTAAGTTCGGACCAGTCGTGTTGGATCCACCAGTCGCTCTGAATACGGGATTGTTGAGGCTGGTTGGGACCCGAAAGCATGCCCTTATCTGAGCCAGCGCCAGACGTTTTGACGGCAGGGACTGAACGGAACAGTACGTCCTTCTCAAAGAGAACTCGAGCTACTTCCACTCCGGCGCCCTCGGAACTGGCTGTTTCCTCTCGAGCCATCTCCTTCGGCAGCATCGCTTCACGACCTTATCTTCTGCGCCTTCCGCGGGCCGGCGGGCGTCATGGCAACCGGTGACCTCTGCGTGACCTCGGCCGACGCGGCGCCGCCGGCTCGCCGGTTTTCCGGCCGGCGCGGCGCCCGGCACCGTCCGGCACCGCACACTCAAACGGCGCGCTGACGACAATCGGCGCCGCTCGTAAAGCGGCGAGCAGTGTGTTGCCGCTGATTTACGCCGGCGGCGGCGGGTTGAATCGCGCCGTGCCGCCGTGGAGCTGACAATCACCTGCCGATGCTCGGTCCGATCGGAGGGCGGCCCGGCCGGGCCGGACCCGACTGGGCCGCACAGGCAGGTGCAGCGCCAGAGAGCCGCACGGTGTCGCGGGCTGTGTTCAGTACGCTCGTCTGTGCTCTCGTCTGAAGCCGCGCTTCGGTCTTGTGGACACTCGTCTGAGAGTTATTCGTAGTTTACCAGCGCGTTTTTCTTTCAAATGTGGTCCTGGCGATAAAAGACTTAGGCATGAGCGAAAAAACGCACACGAGAAGATTCCCTCGGTAAAACATTAAGGAATTTGTGTGAAAAGGTGTACAGTGCACAACGGTTCTTAACCCGCTGTTTGACTGAGCCCGTTACCTTCTAGTTTTTTTGCGACATAACTTCTGAACCACAAAACCCAGCGACCCCATGTTTGTGATGTCCTTCCTGAATAACACAGCCACCTTTTGACAAAAGCCGGTTGATCAGGTCGCCATAGTAAAGTAAACCACAGACGCGGTTTTAAGGTACTGCTAGGGATTTGGCGCCTGTCTTTCCTTTTCACAAGACTTATGAAAAGCTCATCAGGGGTGACACAAACACCGTCAGGTTACCCATACCATAGTCATAGTCATACAAGTCCTACGTGACCTCAAATGAAGTGTTGAATTGGCCCCGTGTCCGAAACAAATAAGGTTGTAGCAACGAAAGGATTACAGAGGCAGAAAAACAAATGCCGTTTTTGAGCTTGTGAAATCTCGCAAAGAATCATGCAAAGGTACAAAGTTCAGAGCATGGCCCAGATTTATATTGTGGTATAAGTTGGTCTCGAGTCATTTTTTGCCAAAATATTGCTCGTCGCGCAAAATGAATTCGTCTGATACCACACACAGTCTATTTTGATAATACCTGTCTTGACAACATGCCTCTGAAGCTCTCGGCAAATGCCTGGCCCTTGCAGGGCTTTGACCTGGCCTGTGGCGTTATCCGTGAAATTGAGGTCAGCATCTGGGAGATAGCTGAGGCCTCAGGACGACGGACTTATCGAATGACGTTTGAATCGTCGAAGTGAGACCATCGCCTCTTGAGATAGACGGGGGAGGGGGCAAAAATGCGCTCCCGCCACTCCCAGTAACAGCGGTGGTTGTTGAAATACCCCAGTCGGTGCCAGGTAAAGTGGGCCGAACGTTATGGTACTGCCGTATGTTCAGTTGACGAAAACGCCAGAGTCTGACACGTGGCATTCACAAAAGAATTGGGTGACTTCATGCATCTGTAATTTCTCGATGGCAATACCACTATGACGGCTGTTGCGCAATATGTTCGAATGAACCTGAACATAGGGAAAGACAGATAAATTTCCCACCCGGACAAAACGTAGCACAGACAAGACGTCTTTGCTAATCGCTCGAAGATTTATTCATCGTATCAATAGACCAGTTAAAATGACGAATAGTTCATGCCAGCGTAACTTCGCAGCTCTTTTGACGGGCTGAGCCGCATTCAGAGCGAACTAGGACGGCCCAACCAATGTGCTAGGGGCGCTGAAACTATTCATCATGGCCAAGCGAACAAGGCTGCAGACGGTCTACTCCAGAAATAAAAATGTGCCTGTGATCGATGACCAATTATTTCCAACGTATTGACAAAATACATTTTGATCGCGTTGAATTTCGATCTTGCGAAGCACTTTGAAAGTGAGCCTCTAAAGCTTCAGAGATCGGGTAATGCGAGCAACCGACCTCAGAATCAATGGACATTAACCGGCGCCCGACTGAGGGTCGGCGCCATGCACGGCCGACTGGGGGGTTGACCGGCCCCCTCTAACTCACGAACGGTTGGTCGCATGATAGAAATAAGCACACCGTCGGAAAGAGTAAAGCTCGAAACTGCCCTTATTTTTAGTTCTGGATAATATGTAAGCCATTTACGCTCTATATATGTTTTGTCATAAGCGCCTGCATGATACCGAAAAACGACTTGGATCTCAAGGGCTGTGACTAATAGTCTAGATAAAGCCACCTGCGGACAGGTAAAAGTGCGCAGATGCCGATATACGTCTAATTTCTCTGATTTGTTTGATATATACGCGGAAACGTTGAGTGAAAGACACGGCAATTTTCGTACCGCTGCTGGGCGGGCGCCATAGGCGAGCGCGGTATGAAATTAACGGGAAATAATTTTAGCCGTCTTTTATTTTCACGAGATGTGCGTTTCCAAGTGTTGTATCTTGACCCCAGTGGTTCTTGTGCTGGTTTCTCGTGCTTAAATGTTCAAAGAATTTAGTAGTTATCAATTTACACAACTGGTGGAGCTTTATTCGCTAGAGCCTGTTTATTTTCAAAATTTGCATTTTTGACGCCTTTTGAACTTCTTGGTATTATTTGCAATCGTGTGAGCTATTTCTGCCATTTTCTGCCAGATCTGAGTCATTCATCACCGATTTTGATGACAGTGCTTTTTGTCTCATAACAGTTATTCGTGACCTGTCCTCAGATCAGTGGTCGGGGGTCACTGAAACTTTGCTCACTGATGGAGACTGGATGTCTGGATCTCCCCACACTGAGATTACTACAAAAGAATCGCCTCAATTTTCGAAAGAACGACTTATGTTGAAAATGGGCTTGGCTTTAGGTCAATGACCCAGACATTTCCGAAAAATCCGAGATAGCAGATTTGTTGCATTTATCAGAATCCTTAATCCTTAAAAGTTTTATTGTCATATCATGTTTTACGAAAAAGTTACAGGGCGCTAAACTTTTTTGGACGTAGGTCCACTTGACCTGACCTAGTTCAGACACCTTACTTGACCTGAGGTCGAAAATGAAACACAAGGTGTAAAAATGATTAAGCAAAAGGTGCACAAAGTTTCGTGGCGCTGCGTTTGTTCGTTCTCTCGCAATCTCGGAAAAACCTCAGGGGGCAGTCAACCCCCAGTCAGGGGCGGGTTAATGATGCAACGCAAAACATGCGGGCATGGAGATACGTGCTTTGAATGTTTGGAGGCATGGAAAGATATCTTCAGCTTCGTATTGTTCCGTATCATAAACTCCGTTTGAATTAACCTGAAACTTATGTTGTTTACGAGAGACGCAAAACAGCCACACCCCAGGATCTGTAATCTGTGCATAGCTTGCAAACCCGAGGTATGCGGATCACATGTGCAGGACATGAGACTAGTAGCGTTAAAGGCTCATTTTAATGCTACCAGACGCTGCATTGATCAGAGAATTTTGCCATTTCATTTAGGAGCGTGAACGCGTGATGAAGGTCTTAAAGTTCTGTCACACTAAGCAACGTGTAGTGAAATTTCTGTAACGTAAGAAAATCTAGAAAAAAGTTCGCGAAAAATGTCTGTGAAAGGTAGAAATGGTTACTCTAAATCCAGCAGTCAAGCGACAGGGCACTTCGGCCGTGAAAAACAATACTGCCAAGCGATCAAATATAAAGCAGCTGCATGAGCTGACACCAAAAGACGTGACAGATATGCAGCATCTGTTCTTCCGACGTAGTAACTATATAAACGCTAAACGTGGCTCCGAAGCTACTCGGACGCGTGTTTTTTATTACTACGAGGCGAGGCAACGCCCTGAAGTGGCTCCATTCCAACAATATAAGGGGACGGACGCCTACGCCAGAGTGTCTGGTTTAACTACGCCATTGCATGGCTCTGTTAAGAATACCTCCATTGTAGTGAAGCTGTTTAAGCCTCGCTGTGTCTTCAGAGATAGGTTTACCGGAAGTGGAGTGTTTCCGGCGCGCCCACAGTCCCACGAACGTCACAGTCTCAACTCAGAACACTGCGGATTACGAAAGTCTGCGCTCGCTACCAGTGCATCCCACACCAGTGGTATTATGGTGCGCACCAGCGCAGCGAGAGCGACGTCGTCTCGACATGTTCCGGCTCGATGCACTCGATGACCCTTGTGTGCGCGAGACCTCGGACTACGGCTCGGGCCATTAGAACAATTCCGGCAACCTCCTGGGCTCCCATCGTTATCGTGGCTTCTCCACACCCCTCCGTGGCTGAACCGGAACACCATCTAGCGCTGATACCCAGCGCTGATTCACGATGGACGCCGTACTCGCCACACAGGCGGACGTTTCAGGGGATGGCCGTGATGGCGTCGGTTCGCTGCGGTGTAGGTGCACCATGTGTGGCCATGTGTGGCCGTGCATCACTGCGGGCGACAAATTGATGTCGCGCGCGGTGGCACGCACGTCCCAGCGGCCCATCCCTCCCTGGCAGTCAGGTGGGGGCAATCAGGTCAGTTGGTGGCCAATTGGTCTTCCTTGTCGATTGGCACAGAGCTTGCGCTACTGGCACAATGAAGTTTGCTCTTTTCTGCGAACGCTGGCGGTGGCTGGATCCAGTACAGTAATATTCCAACGACCGTATCGACTCAAAACGCCTACGTTCGTGTAGTAAGGGACTTCGGAACACAATGACTTCGTTTGTCAGCTCCTTAATTTATTATTTTGGGGGCTTCAGTAATATGTGCGGGTCTCTGCGAGCCTTAATTAGTGCGCTGCCGAAGTATTTGGGACTTCCATTTCAAAGGACCGTCAAATTTATCCAACTGAAAGCGCCGTATTGTACCAGGCTCTGCACCAGCGAGGTAAATGGAACCTCCTCGGAGGGCAACGCTCTCAGTCAACAGCCGCACGGGGAAGGTGAGTCTACAGCACACAGGACTACAGCACGACGCTTGTCGTGACCAAACTGAGCGAGCACAGATGAGGAAAAATGACCTCAGATTCGCGAACCGAAAACCGCGCCGTAACTTGCTTTAGCAACGGCGACCCACCACTCGCGCTGCGTCGTTGATGCCGCGGGTGCGTTTCCGCCTCGTCGGCTGGAGCTCCGCGGCTGTGCGCAGAGCCGATCGCTGCGGGCGGACCGGCGGGCGGTCGGAGGCGGTGGGGTGGACCGGGCCGGCGCCGCCGCCCCTCCAGTTCGATTGTGTTATTCCTCCGCCGCGGCGCTCATCACGCCGCGCTAGTTTTATTGCCTGGCAAAGCCGATCGGCCGCGGCGGCGGCGGCGCTCGCCCCGGCCCGCGAATAAAGCGCCACCGCCGCCTGTGGCCAGGCCCGACGGCGGCCGGCCTCGGAAACCGCGCTGATGTACGCCGCGCGGCCCGGCTCTCGACGGCGGTATTTGGCGCAGAGACGCGGCGGCAGTTCTCGCCGTGCGCTGGCCGGCGGTCGATGATGGAGTGCCACGTTTTTGCGGATTTTGTGCCGAAAAGAAATGGAAGCCAGCCAAAAAAGTGTGGTTTATGATGCCTTTCACGGGGCATCAACATTTAGACGCACGCTGACGTTACGGGCGTTAGTACAGAGCACGGGGCGGGAAGGGCCAGTCAGCCATAGAGATAACAGACACGCTTCAGTGTTTCAGCTTACGATGTAACCTGATCCTGACGCCATGATCTTCAGGACACCATACTAAGTGTAATACTACGAATATACGCTGAGACGTATTTCAACATTTTGTCTGCAACACGTAACACGCAGCCTTTTCACAGCTAGCAAGCACATGGGTGTAATCTGTGCGGGGGCTGCGGGGACATGTCTCCCGCAGGTTTCCAAAGGATGTCATTTGCTCCCCCTAATTTGTAAGGTACCAAATACGTATTTCCCATCGACCACAATGCCTTAAACTTTGAACCTTAACAAAAGGGATTTCAACCGTAGTTTGGCATTCTAGGCCCCCAGAAAATTGTTTTTTCCGCCCTACCTATTCTTGGTGGGTCGCAGTCACCTTGCCCCGCGCTCCCATTTCCGGGCCGTGAGTGGGCAAAAGACTCGGCGAGAAAAATGCCTTTGAGCTTTTTTGCTTGTGTGTGTGTTTTTTTAACAGCAGCCAAGCTTTCTACAGGGTTGTGTAGAAAGGGGCCATGTAGACCGGGGAAAAAGGTGCAACCCGCATTTTACATGTCGGTTGCACCTTCACAAGAGGCACATGCACATAATAGGCATAACATGCACCATCATAACAGGCAAATACATAAGTGCTGCCGAAACACCACCGCTAGAGCATATTTCAGGGTTAATGCACCAACATGCTGTTAGGTCAGCGTGGATACAGAACCTTACGCTATGACCTGCATGTAAATAGTGCAGATCACGTTGGAGAAAAATAAAAAATCTACTTCTGCAATGATGTTGAAACATTGTCAGTGTTCTCCAAAATGTCGTAAAAATGTCTGCGACCTTTTGGTTGTCATGCGTGAATTAAGTGCAACGTTACATAACACACTGCGTAAGCTACTAGATTAAACAGTGCTTTAGTCTGAAGTAAATTTAGTGCGCTCGTAGTGAGGAAATACTAAGGCATACTTCAGCAGTAATCATTTGAAGCATAATATCACTGTCGCTCTTTCATGGCTTCGTTATACCTCCCCGAGCTAGTAATCATGCATCAAGTATGGAAGCACTTCTCACCCCACTTCTGCAATATTCCCGTGCTATATACTTCTTTCTCGGGTTTTTAAGGCTTCCTGTAATTGTTTCTTGGAAAAACGCTACGTCAACACAATATCTGGCCATTAAACAGTTTTAGCGTGCCTCAGTGTCGGCAGAAATCCATGAAAAGAAGCTATAGCACCAGTAGTTGACGCTGCCGGAACAGGGACTATGAAATGCTTCCAGAGTCCCGGATATTGTCCGCATATTGTCATTTCTGCTCAGCGTCATACGACTGATGTGCAATGCCCAAAACTGAAGAGATAACATCCTCTCCACCATCCCCTCCCTCTGCGTCTTTGCCGTCCATGCCCAGGGGCAACCTCTCGGTAGTCCAGTACATTCGATACCAAGTAAAGACAAAAATATGTTGGAAATAGCCGCAAGGGTTGGTCATACCTGCTGGTCGAGCCCTTACAACCGGTTTGGTCACTTCGGAGCCACGGAAACAAAAATCGAGCTTTGCGCGGTACGTCGTTGTCGTCAGAAAGGCAGCGTGAACAGGGGCGCGAGCTCGGGCTTAACGTGTAGTAAGCAGCATTCCTCCGGGGTTTGCATATTAATACAGGACTTTTTATAGCGATGACGTGTCACGGCTCATGCCCCGGGACATACTGCCGGAACCGATTTGAGGTTTTAGACAACACCGTGAAGCCGTGCACAAGAACGTGAGGTTCCCCACACAACGCTGGCTAGAACCATCCCCACCGCTGACTGCCGCAGGCTGCCAGACATCGGAACAATCGCGCTTGGCTCATGGGTGTTCGGCCGGACAGCGCCATCCACTGGCCATTCTCTGTAACAGGGGGCCAAACCAATTGCGCGGCAGCTTCAAAATGGCTATGACTCTGAGCTTTGTGAGCTTTTGGGCCTCTCAAGCGCTTACCAGAAGCGACAGCGTCGCGGCGGAGGCTGCGTTTACGGCCAGCCGCCGGACCGCCCACCGCCGAGGCCAAGCATTCCCCGGCGACACTGGGCCAGACCGTTTAGCTATATCGCTCCATGGCAGGGCAAATGTCGGGCATTGGCCTCACAGGCCGGCACCGCAAACTCCCGCGCCATCCATTTCAATGACGCTGATAGCGGGTCGCCGCATCTGCCCGGCTTATCCTCTCCGGCGGTGTAAGGTCACGGGTCCAGCCGCTGGTAATCGGCACCCATTGTGCGCTCCAAAAGCCGAAAAAGAACGTCGAGAGCCGCCTGAGAGAAACATGCAAACTACTAAATGGAGCGGCGAGTGAGTTGAAATGAGAGTGACGCAAAACTCTCTCTCTCTCCCTCTCTCTCTCTCTCTCTCTCTCTCTCTCTCTCTCTCTCTCTCTCTCTCTCTCTCTCTCTTCCTCTTCTTCTTCTTCTTTTCTATTTCGTCTCATCTCGTCTCGTCTCGTCCTTTCCTCTATACCTCCTTTTCTCCGTCGTTATTTCTTTGACATGTCAAATGACTTCAAAATAATTATATTAATGCCTCCATGTATGGCAATTTCCGGGTAAAACTGAGGAATGCTATGAGGCACAGAGACTTCATTTCCGATATATTTAATAAAAATACGGCAAACCAACCGTGCTTTAAAACATGTTAACACTTCAGGGAAATACAGGTTTCGGAACTCTGGAACCAATGATTGTTCTGCATCTGAGCACATGAGCCATGCTGATTAAAAAGATTCTTTGGTGGATTGGCTGGTCCGCAGACAGGCCCACCTCCAGTAGCTTCAGTTAGGACTGCATAACGGCCGAGTCAGTTTTCAGAAGAAAAAAACAGCCTGCGAAAGTACAACATTTGCGCGTTACCACAAACATTTTACCGCAAAAATATATCTCGGTACTACGTAGAAATTACTGATTGATTGATTGATTGATTGATTGATTGATTCTTCTTCAATGCGTCCTGCCCCCTCAAAAAAGAAATAAAAGTAAGGCATGTATGACCAAACGCACCTCAGAAATTACACTTGAACGCAAAATTTTCAGATAATTTGATAAAAAATCACAAGTTTTAACCTAAATTTAGAATAACGGGCGGAAAACAAGCCAACTACCTCTTAACAAATCTCTACTACCCTTGTCACATATTACGACGAATGCTTTTAAATTTTCCCGATCTTCTAGGTTATAGATGGTATCAGTCACATCACGCACATTCCTTCTTAAGTCACCCGCCATAGTCATGGACACGCGGCGACGCTTCGTCCTGCTTGAACTGAGGAGGGGGTCACAAGAAGCGGTCGACCGTGAAATACCGTCACATGCCCGGCGTTGAGGTCCTCAATAATCTCATAAGTAATTACGGCTTATCAAAATCAGGCCTTGGTTTCTGTAATTCTGAGCTTAAGAGCAGGCTGTGACAGGTCTTATCGCGGCAACCCTCGTCACGGCTGTCTTGCTCAGTCCGCGAACAGAAACGTCTGTCTGTTCGGTGCGTCTGCTCACCAGAGAAAATCATGTTCGGTCATTGCATATATTGGAATATAATTAGGGTTATCACAGCGGATCTGAGGCATTTTAAGACTTCTTGCTGGGGATACACACGAGGCCTTGCATGAATAAAGTGCAGTTGAAGCATGGAGGCTGAGGCGTACTAAAGGTAACTGAGACATAAAATGGCGTTGCCGGTAAACGCAAATTTCAAGTTCCTGACCGTGTTTCGGCAGCATAGCCAATTACAAAAGAAAATGTGAGGCACTTGATGACGCAAGATCACGTCAGGCGGAGCACGAATTACACATGGATGTCACAAAGCAGGCCGTTAACTGATGCACTGGGACGAATGAATGATATTGTCCGTTGCCCGGATAGATGCGATGAGAAGAGGCCATCGATGCACGACCGCAATATGATTCAGCGCGCCGTTTAAAGGCAACGCGGTGACGGCCCACTGGTGGTCGACCAAAACAGCCGGGTTAATTGGACACCCTAACTCCCGCCCTCTCCGCATCTCACGCTGTAGCTGCCAGTTCCGCCAGCCCGCGACTCACCTGGACTCTCACAAACCGGATTGGGTTTGTTACAGAACTTAGTCGCTTGATTACGAGTCCATCGGGTTCGAAGGCGAATGGTGTACGTAGTAGCTGGATTCAGTTTATTCTTTCATGAACAGGAGACGCGTTTTCTTCCAAACCATTTTGAAAGATGGTGAAGGAAAATTAGGACCATCATTGCTTATCTCCGGCCATTTCATGATGTCTTTAATTTTTTTGGAATGCGCGATGGTGCAAAAAAGTAAACTCGCCTTCCACTTCATAACCATGAAAATCCTTGACATGTAGCAAGGCCTTTTGCAGTTAGATGTGACTTTATCATATGACGAACGCTTGTACAGGTGACATAAATCCACGAACAAATGTCTGTGTGGATGTCAATTGCTGTCTGACGTGCAACTATATTGCTGATACAAATTACTTCAGCTCTGAACTAAATAATGGTAAATAAGAGTTTGAGAAAGAGAGAAATTACATGAACTGAGGTTAAAGTGCTGATTATTTGTCGATATATGCGTGCAACCAATCCCAGCAAAGCCCTTCGTATTGTCATTTTTCAGCACTGAACCATGTGCTTGTCATTGCTCCGAGCAATCTCTTAAGTAGTGGCTTAAGTCACTGTTCGATCACGCGAAAACGACTCCGGTCCTTTATGACGCGATTTTAAATTTTAAAACCATTTGGGCAACGTGGAACATAACTTGAAGAATGTCCTGAGACATGACTCATTGCGAAACAGCAACGTTTGTAACCTGACCGCATTCTCTCTATAAATCAATCCGCCCCTTTCTCCCTTCTGTGTCCTTTCTTCCTTCCTTCCTCTCTTTCTCTCTCTTTCTATTTTTTTCTTCCTCTTCCTCTTTCTCTCAATCACTCACCTTCTCACTCTCTCTCTTTCTATCTCTCCGTCTCTTGCACTCTTTTTCTTCACTCCGACTCTTGAGCTGTCACACATCACGTTTGAAGAGGACTCTGAATCATTTGGTTCACAAAGGACGACAGAAGTGTTCTGGAGCTAAACTGTCCCGACGCCGGCAATGATCACACACTGTGCCACTGCCTACATCCAGGTAAATCTTAACTACCGTGCTCCTATCCTGCTGGTCTTTCCCCGATCGAAGAGCGTTTTTCTCCTAGATCGAGCGGGCGAACCCTATCTACGAGACGGAAATCGATGCCGCCGCGCACCCTTGCCAATTCAGAGTGCTCACTCACAACCTTCCGGCTCAGCAGGCCGCGAACATCTCCAAATACTAATCCGCAGCCAGATGCTTTTCAGTCCGCACTGACGGTCAATTAATCTGTGATTCTTAATGAGTTTAAATCATCCTGCTGATATATGGCGGCGAAAAGGTTTTACAAAAGTCTTTGGTAATTACGAGCGAGGCCGTCCGCCACGATGAGTGTTACTTCGACTAGCCGAAAAGAATCGAACTGAACGTCCGACCCAGCTTTCACGCTTTCGGATTTTTTAATGCGATGATTTTACAACCGCCAGGCTCCAAATCACAATATTTTCACAAGAAGATAGTCACTTCATAATCTTTGTACAATTTAAACCCGCTATGCGAAAGTTCGCAAGTTCTTTCGTACACTCAGCTATCCAGGGAGTAACATGTCCTGCTGGCTCCTAATGACCATTGAATTACCATATCTGCTTGTTATAAAAATGCAAACACCTCACACACGCAGTCCCATATAAGTTACAAGCGCGTGATGATGGGTATAAACACACTGATTACGTCAGCGTTATTGCTGTGCCGGTATGAACTTTCTGGGTCTTTTGTTCACCTTGGATTCATAATAAGCGGCAGAAGCCTGTCCTGCAAAGATGGACGGTACTGGCGCGTGATAGCTCCTATGTACATTATCTCTAATGTCTAGGGCTGATTTGGACCTAACGTCCTGCTTCAGAACTCCCGTCAGGGCAGACTGAACGCCCTCGCCGTTTCCGTCAGCAATCTGATGATTCTTTCGTGCCCCCTGCCGACCTGTGGAGGCCAGTTCTGGACGTGGTCGCCGAGGAACAATTGCTGGACCCGGCCTAGGTGTCCTCCACTGACCGCCTCCGCCGCCGCGCCGGTGAGCGCCTAGTTAGGCCTTGCGGCACAGTCTACGCCGGCAGGGCGGACGGGGAAATGTCTCCGGCGCGCCTGGTTAGGCCGTGCGGCACAGTCTACGCCGGCAGGGGAATGCCTGCTGTGTCCCGTCCCGCCCCGATGCGGCAGCCGATTAGCCGTCCGTCCGGCCCTCTCTCAGGAAATAGTCCGGTAATAGAGGCTGGAAGACCGCAGAACACTGCAGACGGCCCCGCCGGCCCGACCAGACCGAGGCGATCTCGACCTCCCCCTTATCTGCGGAACTGACCGGGCCACGTTCAACTTTAACGCTGTGATGCCTCGCATATATCGAAAGCCTCCTGAGCATCACCTTTCGCACGAATGCCTGCTCTCTTCAAAACGCCGTGGCCCCACCAGCACAATTTCGAACGTCGCTGTTCGCCCAGATGCGGCAGGATTATGCGCAGACTGCGCGAATTTTGCGGTATCGAGATTAGCCGATACTTGGTCGGTGGGTGGACTACGCTTGAGTACGCGTCTGAGACACGGCTGGTAACGCGACTGAACGCGCTACCGGATACGCACGGCCAGCTGCAGTCCATGTCAGAGGACCGCGGCTGCACGAGGCCGCCGCTGGGAGACGCTGGATGCATGACTGGATGCACGGACGCTGAACAGGCAATGTCCTGCCGGCCGCCAAGCGACGTCCCGATGTGCAGGCCTCTGCCTGGAGAGAAACAGGGAGGGAGAGACAGAAGAGAGGTAGGGATAGGGGAAGACACAGCGGAAAAAGGGAGAGAGAGAGAGAGAGACTGACAGGACGGATCGGGGGAGAGGGGGGCTGCGGTGGCGGAACGCCGGCGAACTCGACTTCCGGTCCGGGACATTTCGAGGACAGCCCGGAGGCCTCCGGTGATCGTTCCCCACCCACGGCAAAATCAACGGCCAAGATTGGCCCCGGCCGACGCCGTGCATCGAGGTGGGATCGCCGGCGACGAATCAATCATGGCGGTATCTTTTATTCATGAGGATAACTCATATTGCCACCGGTACCGGTACCAGACGTGTAGCGCCCTCATGGATGAAAATCCGGCAAAAAACGATAAGGACTGCGATCAGTGTCACTTGGAGGCATCATGGCGAGAGAATGAGAGAAAGAGGGAGAGAGAGGGGAGAGAGAGAGATGGAGAGAGAATGCACGAGAGAGGAAAAAACGTTGTACCGTTATTGCTTTGAGGGTCTCTGATTGGTTGATGATTTAAGGTTTCATTGCGGATGCATTAATGGACGGCCTTCATCGTTTTCATGGGCGGCATTAAGAGCAAAATTTACCTGCGTCTACATCATGAGCGAGCGTTCTAAATAATTTCTCTGTCATACATACAAAGCGTAAGGACTTTCATAAAAATGCCGCAGATGATTCAGCGTTAGCGGTTAGTTTGTTACATCTGATGCCACGCTATCTGGTGAATATCGGACATGCATATTGCAAGAAGATGACATTTCAAATGAATTTATTAGCGAAAACGTAAAACAAATTTCACCACACATTTCTGATCCGGCTCCATTCACACAGAAAGAAATAAATGAACGCATTCCATCTCGCCGAAACATTTTCGAGCTTCCTGACCTTGTCAGAGTGATCGCCTTTCACTGAACACCGGCTAAACTTCACTCGTGCGGCCTGTCTGACGATTGAACCGGCTGGACTCAGCGGCCGAATGTACCTGCGGCGGGCGCAGGCCGCCGGCTCTGGCCGCCGGCCGGACAGGTCGAGCGACGCTGACGTCCGTTGACCGCCACCCCCGTTGACCCCCCCCCCCCCCCGAGAGTGACGCCGTGTCCCAGTCGCTCTCTTGCCCGCCGCGAAACGCTCGGCACAAGCACCCGTGATTGCACCGCGTGCCTCGCTCCGGCCGCTCGTGCAGCGCGCGGCGCGCCGAATCGGCCGCGCCAGCCCTGTCCGCGAGCTCGTAAACCGGCCGAGCACGGCCGATTTTCGGCCGGCCAACCACGTGACTCGGTTGCCGAGGTTCGGTCCGACCTCGGCCGGCGGACGTAAACGGGCTGAAACTACCTGGAGACACGTGCGGAACACCGGCCGGACTCCCAGTCCGCCCCGCCGACTCGAAACGCCGTTCTGTGCGCTGTTGATTCCAGGGTCCTCACCTCGAAATCAAACCTCGTCGAAGGTCGAAGTAAGCGGCACATCTGCCGGAAGGGCCGAGGGATACCCGTGGCCGTCTGAACAGGCCGCCAGCCGGCGACCGGCGCCCAACATATGAGGGGGCACATCTTTTTGCATCCGGTGCTTGTTAACTGGCTGGCGGTGCGTAACCGTGCACCGAAGTGAGATAAGAAGTGCATGGAGAGAAGCATCTGTAGTGGACCGGCTGTTTACTGTTCTCGAAGGTTACATTGCTGACGTCGTGCCTGCCACACTATGCAATATGTTAGCCGGAATACCGTGGCGGAAATGTGGTGTAACCGGTTGTTGCAATGGTGCCATGACATTGCACGCATGTTAACAAACGAACAACGGACGAGAAATGTGAAATAGAAATGCGAATGTTAGGATGGAAAATGTTCATAGATGTTACAACAAATGCATAAAAAGCGGCAGATCCGAATAATGCAGCGAGTAATCTCAGAACTAGCAAACGGATAGACTGCGCAATGTACGGTACAGAATATCGTTTGAGTCCGTTTGCGATCTGGCGAAGAATTGGCGCTCTGTCTAGAGCGCGAACCTAACGCAGCAGAGGAGTCCGTTTCAAAGTGCGATAAAGGATCGCGTCGTCCATCCGATGATTGGCGTAACCATCCGGCGCTGAAGAAAGGTCGGCGGCCCCCCGGCTGTGGACCGCTGCCCGGACGCCGGCCGTCTCCTGATCCGCCCGCTGCTCGCAGGGCCGGCACCAATCCGGTTAGCGGGCGGAGCCGCGCGCCCTGCGCTCCCGCCCCGGATCAGTCAAACGCCGTCCGCCGAGCGGCAGAGGACGGCCGGAACGCACCGGCCCGACGTCAACGGCGCCGCAACAGTGCGAGCGCTGTTGCGAGGCTGTTCCCCGGCAGTGTGGCTGTCTCCAGGGTCGTGCTGCAGACCGGGGCTGACAAAGCTCGTCCGAGCCGCTCGCCGTCGCCGACAGTCGGCCGCCAGGGCGGACGCCGCGGTCGGCCGGCGCTGCGGGTCGCCTGACGCGCGAGACGCATGGTCGCCGTGAAAAGTTCGGCATGTTGGCGGCCTCGGCGGGCGCATGCATCAGGCCTGAGAGTGTATTCGCCGCTGGCAGCGGGGCAAATGAGTTCGCCCCCCGGGGACGGGCTGGCCATGGAGGCGGCGCCGCCGGCCAAAGGTCACGACCCGGCCGTCCGGCGAGGCCGCGGCACGGCCAGCCGTTGGAGGGGCGGCAGGACGGTCGTCCTGGTTCGGCCCTCGTTACCCCGCCCACGTGCGGCCGACTTAGTGGGCGGGATTTTATGAACGCCGCCGGAGCGGTCGGGGTGTCTTTTAATCTCGGCTGACCGGTAGTCATGGCCCCGCGGGGACGTCGGCGAAAGTGGACGGCGTTCGGACGACGGACAGAAATTTCACTGCAGATTTTAGCGCGCCAACGGGTGCTTGGCGTGCCATGTGAAAAACCACCGTTGTTCCGCAAAAGGCGTTAAAAGACGATTTAGTGCGTCAGGCGAGCAAGCCTCGCGTGCATGTAATCAGCAGTATATTGTAATATGGCATTCGATCTAAATTATGTGTTGCCAGTCATCCGTTTGTGTGATACTGAGTTTTTCGGACATGCTCTGCCATGAAGGTCATATTACGCAGCCTGAACGGCTTTCGGGGTACCTTACGTTGAAGTGTGCTGTGACTAGCTATGGTGTGAATGTGTTATTTACTTTATTATAGAACAAAGGGCATGAAGTAAGCTTCCATAAGCAACAATGACAGCATTACGGATGTGGCAACGGGAGAAAATAAAGTCATTCCCCCGGAACGAGCGTATGCCGTTTGCTGCAAAGTTAATGTAATAATAATGTCAAGGAAAAATAAGTTAAGTTTCCTTTAACCCCAGAGAAACGACCCTTTTTTAAGTCAGAATCTAATGAATCCAATGGAAAAATTCAGTGAAAACTCGGACCAAAATATTAATGCATAACTGCGCAAAAAACGACTCTCATGATACCTCAAGCTCCATAGCTAGCATGCATCAAGTTTTAACCCGGCACCGTCTGGAGTGTTTATGTATTCGCGACCGCCTGGGGTGTCAAAAAGGACACCCCCTGCTACCTCAGGACCTAACCTTCGCATCTGAATCGGCCTACCACTAATCAATAGCCCTGAGTCTTGCAATTCAGAAAATACTATGTTAGCCATGGTCACGTGACTGCTGACGTCACAGGTCACGTAAACCGCATAACACGACACCGGGAAAACTGACATCGGTTTGCACATCATCGGCAGCAGAGGCCTTAGTGCCTTCAGTTGCATATGGAACGAAAGGCCACGATCTTTTACATCAGAAGCATGTCAAAATATTAAGAAATGTCGGGTCAAGATCAGTCTAAGTCAGGCAAAATACTGGTCTTACTTTGCATGCGAAAGATCGATACTTACTCGCTGCCGTTTTTACCAGGTAAAAAAGGACAAAAGTGGAACCTTCTGATGACCAGTTTTGCATTACCTGACTTTTATCCAGCCAAGGTCAGGTCAGTTAAAACTGCATTTTTCATCCTGCTAAAGAGCAACAACTACTCGCTGGGATTCTTAACTGCGTCAAATACAGAACTGGAATGAGATCTCGTGATAATGAAATCTTCTCTGTCTGCTCTTTATCGGACCAAGGTCAAGCCCGGTTAGGACAGACAGTCATTTTTCTTTTTCGGAATAGGAACAATAGTTGCTCTCTGCTGCTAATGAACGACCTTCATCTGTTTTTTTTTTTATTTGCTACTGAACGACGTTCGTTTGTTACAGTTGAATGTTGCGTTTCGTTTCGTTTTGACATTTACCTATGATGTGACCTGATATGCTCTCATGTTGCATTCGATGAACCTTGCCAAGAGGCGCATACAGATTTGCTTGCCTGGCTTGAACGATGGAGAAGGTCAGCGGTAACCACTTCTGTCACCTACAACGCAAATCAATGCAATTATCGTCATACTTGTGACCTAGCATAACCTCTAATATTGACGTGTTACGGTAGTATACCCTTTTGGGGACCGTGTCCTATGTAAATCCAAATAATTCATGCATTATATTCGCGGATATTATTAAAAAAACGAAGCAAGCTCGCGCCACCGCCAAACACAAGCGAAAACATGCATGCACGAGTTCACTTATGACGTCTCCATATCTCCATGACTTTAGCATGGAAATGGTCTAACGTTAAAATACGTAAAACTGATTGATGAACAGGTACTGAAAACGCCGTTGGGCTAACTCTAACAACTCCGAAGTTATTCAAGAAAAACCGAGGAGGCACCTTTTGACACCCGCTATTCGTTGCCGGGTTTAACCCCTGCCCCAACTGGGGGAGGGGGGCGGTTGACAGCCCCTGAGATTTTTCCAAGATTGCTAGAGAACAAACAATTGCAGAACCACGAAAATTTGTGTACCTTTTGCATGGTCATTTTTACACCTTGTTCCAAATTTTTGACCTCATGTCCAGTTAATTGTCTGATGTAGGTCAGGTCAAATGGACCTATGTCCAAAAACGTTTAGCGTCCTGTAGCTTTTTCGGAAAACATAATATCAAAATAAAACTTTCAGGGATTAGAAATCTTGATGGATGCAATAAATCTGCTATCTCAGATTTTTCGGGGTTTTCTTGGCCACTGACCTAAGGTCAGCCCCTTTTTTTAGGACATGTCGTCGATTTTCGGAATTTGACGGGATTTTTATAACAGTTTTAGTGTGGGGTGATGCAGATATCCATTGACCGTCAATGGGCAAAGTGTCACTGGCTCCCAGCCAGTGACCTGAGGTCAGGTCGCGAATAACTGTTATGAGCCGGAATGCACCGCCATCAAAATCGGCGATGAATTGCTCAGAACGGGTTGGAAATGGCAGAACTGGCTTGCAGAGTTGCGAGGAATACCATGAAGTTCAAAAAAATCACGTAGGTTGGAAATCAAAAGACTTTCGCGAATAGCACTCTGCCATTTGTGTAGGCCGATAACTACTGAGTTTTTCCAAAACTGAAATATGTCAAACCACCATAAGAACCACTAGGATAAAGAAATATTGCGTAGAAAAGCCTATATCGCAAAAATAATGATACATTCAAATCAGTTCCCGTCAATTTCATACCGCGTTCGGCTACGGCGCCCGCCAGCAGTCAGCGCGAAAATTGCCGTGTCTTTAATTCGACTTTTGGCATAGATGTTCAACAAATCCGAGAAATTAGACATGAATCGGCATCTGCGGACTTTTACCTGTTCAATGGTACTTTTACCTAGACTTTATCAATCACAGCCCTTGAGATCCAGGCCACTTCTCGGCTCCATGCAGTCGGCTGTGAAAAAACATATATAGGGCGTAAATGGCTTACACGTTATCCAAAACTAAAAATGAGACCAGTTTCGAGCCCTACTTGTCACGAGTTTTCCAACGAAGTGCTTATTTTTATCGTGCAACCAGCCGTTCCTGAGTTAAAATGAGAGCGGTCAACCGCCCCCCCCCCCACTCCCCAGTCGGGCGTGATCGGCGCCGACCGCCAGTGGAGTGCGGGTTAACTTACACACTCAGTCAAACGACATGGAAAGACCTTTCTTAAACATAGGAAGAAAGGGCAAAGGAAAATGTTTTTTGCAGAAACTACTTAACTCTAAGGCCAATCTGCACGGGACTATAGATTACAGCTGTCACAGTGACATCAAGCTGGTGGGCTGTTTTCACTGGCTTCCCATAGAGGCTTTATAAGCCACTGGTGGACTTTGATCTAGACATAGCGGCTACATAAGCCACCGGTGGACTTTGATCTGGGCTGGAAAGAGCAAAAACATAGCCATTTCTCAGGCATCTCATTGCAAATGTTTCTTTGCACAATTTCGAATCCGGGTAGCTTGAGGACGTATAAAGAAACAGTAAAAATGTGAAAATGAAACAAAAACGCTAAAAATGTGTGCTCACGTAATTTCGGAGTGAATCTGTACCAGCAATGCCTCTCAAATGCAAATCTCGTTATGGAAATGGCCGGCCAAACATGTTTTGATATAGAATATCGTTAAAATAGCGTCGACCGCGTTGTACATTTTGTACATACAAAATGTACATGCAAAATGTACATGTTTAATGTACTCGTATATGCATTGCAGTTGGCAATGTGTTTTATTTTCATTCTACAGTCACAATTATTATTACTCTACATTATATCTGCAGCTGGCAAATGCATACCTTGAACTTGTGACAACGTATTTGTAATACTGAACTGAAGACCGAATATACGTTCTTTGGAAACCTTATTCCTCTGGAAAAATTCGTTCAGTATGCTTTACGTCTGGAACGATCTCGAGAGTTTTTTCATGCGAAATCCATGTGATTTGGACGGATGGCATAGCATTTTACCCGCGATTACTGAAGACGAAAGTATGTTCAGCTTCGATTGTCGTATGTGGCGTCACTTCTCATTACTGGATAAACGAACCTCGTTTTTGACCCTCATTATGCGCGCTGCGCAGCTGTGTTGATGAAGCCGTAAACGTGGTCTGGAGCTGTGGTGTCGTACGGCGCTGAAGTAGGGACCGAGGTCTCCAGTTTCTGACGAGCTAAGTTCGTGGCTTCTGACGAGCTAAATCCATGGCTTCTGACGAGCGTCTTGCCTCGGGAGCCAGGAGCCTCTGAGGAGAGCGGCAAAGTCCCGCCAGACAGGTCGCCGACGGAAACATCGGCTGGGGCGAGAGCTATGTGTCTGTGTACCTTTATCACCAGGCCGAAAAGGGGCCACTTGGAAGGGAAGGCAATGTGAGCACTAATGACTCCCTGAATGGTCATGTTTCTTGTTGAATCTTTTCCATATAAGTATGGTGCTAATGAAAACAGTGATATGGAATGGTGAAGTAAATTTCTTGGGATAAAAATGGATGTAATCAGTGGCAATTATTACTGTAATTCGTTTGCTCAGCTAAACAGAAAAATGACTAGGCTGCCATTTTGCCCCATGATGAATGCAATCGACCAGATGTAGCGTGTTTACTTCGCAACAAGTGATTTTTGGAACGAGGTAAGCCAATCACACAGTACTTGGTTGAGCAGATTCTGCAAGTCTTGTACAAAACTTGCACTTCCATGACAGTATGCCGCAAATAGATTAGTAGATGGGTTAACGTGTGGTCAAAGTCTGTGCGTTTCCGGATGTGCCAAGTAAGTCCGGTTTTTGGTAAATATAGTCATTGTGTATAACTTTTTATAATGCTTTGCTTGGTGAGTTGTGAAGAAGTCCGATACAAGTAATTTAACGTCAGCTTGGTGTTGTTTATCGACATCCGTGAAAAGGCGTAGCAAACAAACAATAAGAAACTCGTCTTTTTACCCATTTAGGGTAAAAAGACGAGTTACCTATTGAAATTTTCATTTGTAAAAAGACTTATTAGTTTTTGTATTTAAAACGCCTTTTTTAAAACTTCGCGTTAGAGTAGGATAAATTATTGAAGTAAATACATTAGAAAATACTTTTGGGCCGCAAAATGCCTAACGTCATAGGTGAGGAGTCCGCTTCGCCAGCCACCGCCTGGTTTGTCGGAGAAGCGCACGACACTGTAGTGGCCTGGGGCCTTGTCAAGATGTTCGGGAACCCCCGTAAGGACTAGGTTCACGATACATACTCCAAGTAAATGCGGGGCTCTACCAGAAGGCAGTTGGTGGCGTAAGCTGTCGGTTACAATCGTGTCTTCCTCCCAGCATGATTTTATTTCACTTCTCTACCGCGATTTGTTGTAAGCGAGACGTTCTTGCTTTTGCTGTACCTGCTCGACCCGTCTGTTACTGGACTCGGTGTTTTCACATGTTTGTTCTACCCATATATCTGACTCGAATCAAGGGGCGTAGCCAGGATTTCGTTGATGTGGAGGCAAGGGCAAACCTCATTACCTTGAAAACCGAAAACTCCTCAGATTTCGATAGTTTAATTTTCAGGTTCCGGAACTTTGTATTTACTTCCAGTTTTCATGCATAAAAAAGGAATCAGTCCTAAGGGGCCACGGCTCCCTTGGCCATGCTTGGCTATGCCCATCAACTGAATAAAATATTAATCCACGGTCTCGAAGATACGTAAAATACACTGGCTGATTGATGAAGTGGATACAAACCAATGTTTTAACGCATTCGTTAGCACATAATTAATTTACACAAACAGTATAAGTTATTTACGATGCTTACATGTATGCGTGGTGCTGTTTGTCACACCGACGCGCAGAGAGCGGAACGTGTTAAAATAGATGGTTCGCATCAGACACAGTTGACGGTAGATCTGGCAATCTCAGAGGAACGCCACATTGATCCTGAGATGTTGCATCCAAAGGAGTGAGCACCACGCTCGTCCGCTGACTCCTCCTTCCAGTTCAACTACGCACAAGCACCAAGCCGATCTTAAAGTCGCCACAAAAAGGAGGAAGGGACGGGGTACCATGCACGTCCGCAAACTGCTGCGTACGATCCCGCTTTTCATAAGCACCGCACCGAACTCGAGAGAAGTCACGTCGCAGGAGGAGGGGGGGGGGGGCGTACGTCCCTCCGTTGACTGACGCCCACAGTTCAGTTTTTACAGCGCCATACCATATTGAGAGGCCACCACGCGGGGGAAGGACAGGGACGTTATTGGTCAAACCTCATGCTTTGCATGTTAACTTCCGGGATGACGTGAGGCCAGCAAAATCCTGACCAACACAATGCCTGGTAGCAGTAAGTAAATTAGGTGGTAATATTTTAAGTCTTAACTGCAGCATCATTTATACAAACCTTTTATTTGATAGTTTCATGACACTAAATGCACACACCCTAATGTTATAGATTTAGTAGCAAAATCTTCGCAGAAGCGTTTACTAGTTGGTACAAAGTAACACATATGAGACGAAATCTTTACCGCATAATGCCATAAGACTCAACAACATTTCTAATGAAATGCTATCCAGTCTTGCTTTTGTTTTCTGATGGCAATGAATTACAGTTTCTTGGGAAATAGAAACCAATGTGACCATATAGCCTGTAGGCGACGTGTAAGGTGCAATTCCAGATCTGTGACATGATGCCAATGATCCATGAAAATTCGGGGGACAAAATGATGAGTTGACTGCAGCAATGGCCACGAACAGCTATTCATTTCCAAACTGTAAGTAAAACGAATGTACAATACTGTGTCCAAATAACGGGGAAATCACAATTCTAGAACTTAGCTGAACCGAAAAGGTTGGAAAAAATCACAAGCAGCTTCAACTGACATCATTTCATACATATGTAAGCAAGGTTTGTAAAAATTTGGCTTGCTTACGTACAACATTAATGATTATTATAAACATACTTACTTAACTAAATGAATCATTTACTTTATCCAGTAACTCGCAATATAGTTACAGTCAGTGTTCTATTCTCACATTTACCAATCTGATCAAATATATCAGTGTTACAGCTTACAACTACCAAGTACATATGAGACTTCCACGTGTTTTAGCAATATATTGGAGAAGCAAAAGAAAACATGTTTTGCTTTTCATATGACCAAGAAATTCCGGACTGAAACAGAATACCATAGAATACAAATTGACAACCAGTCTCCCCTACATGAGCCCAGTGCTAAGATTGAACGCTTCAATTTCGAAGACAAAACAAGGATTTTGCTATCCATTAGGTTAACAGCAGAGCCATCAAAATTGGAACACAATGGAAAAAACGGACATTTTGTCATACTTGTTTCGAAATGGCCTTACCTACGGCCAGAACCTCGAACCGAGACAAAGGGACCACATCGGCGCCCTGCAGCTGGTTCTTGATCGAGCTTGGGAGGCCATTGAAAATGTAATTACGACGTATTTATTGCTGTGTATTTACAATGCAGCACAAAATGTGCTTAACATGTATTCCTTGTCACCATCTCTGCATATGCTCACGTACTCCACCAAACGCACCAACGATTTATTGCTTTCCATGGCCTCGCGTGAAGGATTCCTGCCTGTGACGTCATGGCCAATATGGCCAATCATAGAACAGGATTTTTACAACTGTGTTTGTAGCAAGTGTGGTGCTTTGGTGGCTTGCTGAGCAGTGAATATCACGATCGTCTTAAAAACAAAAACAAAATTACATAGTTGTTGAGAAAAGATGGAGACGTAGACAAACTGCAACAAGTCCACTGTTGCGTATGTCCGCGCCCAGGTGTCGTCTCCGGCTGCGGTGGTCTAACGTTAACGCGCCCTTCTCGTAAGGAAGACGTCGGCGGTTCGACCCCGTCTGCGCGCCGTGGCTCTCCCGTCAGTTTGTCGCTGAGATCAGGGGTGTCTCGATCAGGCTTCTGGAAGCTTCTGGATGTACCCACGAATCTCACGTAAATTTTAATGGTTGTCGAGTCGGACCGAACCCACAATATGCCTTCGGCTGTGACGTTGGGTCATTCTGTTCTCGGAGTTCAAAAGATGAGGTCATGTCTTCACCCTCCGCTTTGACGATTTCGCTGGACATTCCACTGTTCTCCCGTTTGTTATTCTGCATCCACGCGGTTTTGGTCGCGGTACGCGGCTAGTGTACTGTAAATGTACTGATACTTGCGCACCTAGTGTGTCCAGCTGGGAAAACGTCTCTGCCATGTGTCTAGCTGGCTCTCTGGCACTGATAAATCATGACTTAGCAATGGAGACAACTCCCTCTGAACAGCATCATCTTTACAAGATTTTGCTGAACAAACCTGGGGTGACGACAAGAATCAGTCTCAGGTTATATCAAGACCAACCACTTTAATGCAGGTGTAATGTGCAAATGTACAGAGTGTGTACATTGTGTGTTCCGGCCGATATGTTTACGCGAACAGTAATACGGAGACATTTTGTGATTATTGCCTATTTTCTTTTACGCTGTTTTTTTTTTAAAATAGGTACCTAGGATGTGCGGAAATGTTTTTTACCGCACTTTTGCGAAAAAAGGTTGTGCCTCTTAACAACAATAGAATGCTCTTCTTGCAACTTCTTGCAAACTTCCATGCAACATCCCATAAGGAAACCTAACAAGGCCAGATACCATTTTACAGCAATGGAGGCTTTTCCTACCATGTTTCTATGATCTCCTTTTTAGGCCCTATAAAGAGTTATATGCTTTCCGTTTCGTAAATTAACAAAAAGGAATTTTAGCTTCATGAGGCTCTTGAGAAAACAAGCATGTCTTGAGCTCTTTTTAGAGTATATCGGACATCGCCATATTTTTTGGACATTTTTGGAGTCCTGCGCTGGCCCACAGCCCCCTCGGGATGTTCTTCGGCTGTGGAGGCTGTTCCGTGCTACTGCTTTCAACGGGTAAGCCGTCATTACCTCGTCCGTCTAGGATAATAGATCCGACTGCGTGCGGCGCGTGGCCTACACCCTTCCAATACGCGCCGAGCAGATGATCCGGTGCTAATAACCGGCACACGGGGCGCTGCAGCACGTGCATCGATCGCATCCTGCGGCACGGCCAGCTCGACTAACGCCCGGCCGGTCGGGTGACACGCCCGCCCCCGGGGGGAGCTCATTAACCTGGGTCTATAAATTACCGGCGGCGGGGCGGCCGCCGCTCGCAGGCCGTCCGCCTGCCGGACCCCGAGCGGAGGGTCCAGAGTGGATTACACGCGGAGTCTGGTCGCGTCGTCCGAGGAGGGGGAACTCCGGAGGGGTTCGCGTGCGGGGACCAGGCCGGCTCGATGAAGCCACAGAGTCGGCACGACAGGGTTACTGGGCAGGTTCATTGCAGGGCAAAGCTTTCATGTGGTTACCATTTCCCGCCATATCGAAGGAAATATTCACGTCATGATCCGTCCTGTACGTGATAGTCTGTTATTCATGAAGGCTATCTGTAACATCGACCAAATTGAACATTTTAACGCTTCTGTTCATTAACACTCGCACGGGTGACCGATCAAATATGACGTGTTCGGGTGGGGTAGTCCATTTGACCCCCCTCCTCCCCAAAATCTCGAAAACTGGCGAGGCTAGAGCCACCAAATTCGCGAGGCTGATGCAGCCCTGGACGAGCTTTCTTGTGTAGAAATGTTTCTAGTGTGACTTTCAAGGCCAAATGAGATCAAAGCGGGTCCAGTTCGGTGCGAGTCGCCAGACTTTCGCTTGTACCGCACAAATCGTTGGCCACAACGTTAAAATGTGTGAACCATTTTTGTTGCGCACACAAAACTGCAATAAAAGTTAACGATATGAGAAGTTTAGCCCAGTACATGTAATTAAATTACTACTTTAGCTCAACTGAAGCCATTTGGGTATAATTTCACGAAGTGTCACATGCATTTTTTGTATTCTGTTGAGGTAAATTTTCGCGCTGAATTTGAACATGGCGTATGTTTTTGAAAAAAAAGATCGAATCTGGGCTCAACCTAGATCGCTGACCTAAAGTGTCCTCAAAAAAAAAAAAAAAAAAATAGAAACGCGCAGATGTGCTCCACAGAGCCAGACCCGCCATCAGGTACAGACAGAGAAAAATTAAGGATAAGTGCGTAAATCAAAAGTACCAAAATGAGTTTTTAGTGTTAAAAACACTGTTTTGTTGACTTAAAGCATTTGTTTATTGGTGTTCAGCTTCCCCTTTCGGTGTTACGATACTTCCAAATACCCTATCGGATGTTCCGGCTCACACAATTTTTCTTTTTCCTTCACCGCGATATTCTTCAAGAAGAGGCTTTTGCGACTCAGCATACACCAAGTTTTAACTTATAATACACTGTATTTCGACTTCCTTCAAAAGTATCAAAATGAAGCTTTTTTCGATGTTTTAATACACGTTTCTTATTCCTAAAACTACCCCGAAATACCGTTCTCTTTCATCCGTTTTCAGGTACATCTACGTTACAAAATAGCTTTCCTTGCACCCTATAATTTTTTCTATGCGTGAAATAGGCACAAGTATCAATGCCACGTATGGAACCGGTTACCGTGGCATTGATAACGTGTGAGCCAGTTCCGCCAGTTCCTACCCATTCTGAGAAATTTATCGCTGATTTTAACGGCGGTGCATTTCGTCTCATGATAGTTATTCGTGACCTGACTTCAGGTCAATCGCTTGAAGTCATTGATACTTTACCTAATGACGGAAACTAGATGTTTGCAACACCCCATACTAAACATGTTATGAAAAATTCCGTCAGTTTCCGAAAAAACGACGACATGTCTTAAAAACGGCCTTAAACTCAGGCTAATGACCCGGACAGTTCCAAAAAAATCTGAGATGGTAGATATTATGCGTCCATCAGGGTTTCTAATCCCTGTAAGTATTACTGTCATATCACATTTTCTGAAAAAAATTACAGGGCGTTAATTTCTTTTGGACATAGGTCCTCTTGACCTGACCTAGATCAGACACCTGGGTTCACATGAGGTCAAAACTTTGACACAGTGTGTAGAAATGATCAAGCAAAAGGTAAATGAAGTTTCGTGGCCCTGCGTTCGTTTGTTCTCTCGCAAACTCGGGAAAACCTCAGGGAGACGGTCAACCCCCAGTCGCGGCGGGTTAATTGGATGAACGTGCCGACTGGCCGCAATATACGTGAGAGCCTTAAAAAAGCGCCGATTCTGTATCACGCTATTTTCCAGTCACATCAGACATTGGCCAGCTCATGGCACAGTTTAGCAACAGAAGCGCGACGCTTTGATCCGTCGTCGATCCACAACACTATCCGTTGGATGAACATGCCGATTGGCCGCCACTACGTGAGAACCTGCGACTGAAGACAGAATGTGGCAGAGTTAGCGCCAGCAGCGCCTCGTCCTTCGCGTCCATGGACAACAGTGCTTGTTCCTCGATGACGATCATAAACTTGCCGTCTGTTGCAAGTCGGAGGCCGATCTGCGTGGTGCCGTCGTCGAGCCCCTGCCGGCCGCACAGGATCCTCTCCAGCTGATTCAATGCTTTGTCTGAAACAAAGATATAGTATTGCCGAGGAATCATTACAAACACTTTTTGTGGCCTGCTTCATGCTGTTTCGGCTTAATCCATTACGCTCTATTTAACCCTCGCCCGCACCAGAAGGAAGGGGGGTGGGGGGAGGGTAAATGCATTCCCAAGGCTGGGAAAGGTGCTGTTTTTGGTGTTGAAGAGCATCGGGAAATGTGTTTCAGAAGCATTTTATGCTCAAAAAGTCTGATCTTGTGCTTCCATCAAGAAGCCACATTGTAACTACGTTGACAGTTTTCTATCTCTGCGAGCAAAAGACACTGTCTCCATTCAGCAGGAAACTGGTTTTATGTCGTAACTGACTTACACCAACAATGCTAACTTAAGCCATTATTACTACTTGCAAAAGTTTGTACTTCGAAACAAGAATTGTACTCCGACACGAAGAACAAAAAAAACAAATTTCCAACCCTGACTCGCTTCAGCGAATTTTTTAGGGCAGCAGCCAAACGGCCAAATTTTGTATAGCTGTACATTAATCTTTTACCGAACTTCCACGGAAATTTGAGCTTCCTGTGACCCCAGGTCGCGGAGCTAAGACGCTGTTCTTAAAGGCACGTCAGGCCAAGAATGACAAATTCAAGGAAGTTAAAGCTACAAAGAGCTCCCTGAATCTACCTAAGGCACAATTTTAGCACTGGTGATGTTATTTCTACAAGCCACCACGTAATTATGACCTTTCGAATACAAATGAGGTCGATGACCTCGTTTGACCTCGGATGACCCTTCAGACAATTTTTTACACCAGTGTAGCGTTTCTGAATCTGGCCCCAGCAATCATTTCATGCATTAATCATTTCTGGTGTCATCAGTTGTTTTATGAACGTCTAAATGTCTTAAAGTCCATCATAACACGATAAATTACTTGCAAATTACCGTCGGCAATGGTTTCCTCCAAAACTGGTATGTCTTAACCTGGCGTAGTACGCGATTGTAGTACAGTAAGATAGTAAGATGGTAAAATTATTATATATTATTAGATCGTCCAGAAGTTACTCTGTCTGATGGGATAAGTTTCGTGGCTGTCCTACCCCAAGGCTTTGATCAAAGCGTGATAAAACCTGTCTGTAACCCAAAATGTCGAAATTTTGTTGCTTTACCTGACCTGAAAAGTAGGACATTGACCTAAGGTCCGGTTGGACACCGTTAGATTCAGAATATCCCAAGAAATCCAAGTTTTCTTCGTCCCGAAACTCTATCTCAATTTTAAAGAAACCACTTAGGGGAACCCCCAGGTGCGTTCTAGGATGGAGAAATCTCAAAGTGCGGCCAAGGTTTAATGCGGGTATACAGTGATGATCGGTGCTGCTTGAAGACTAGCATTTGTCTCTTACTCGAAGCGATTGCCTTGCTATCTCGCAAACCCCACAAAGTCCCAGCTTAAGAAATGGCAATGTTATTTACTACATAAATGCGACTTATGCATTTATATATCATTTCCGCAGCTTCCGCATAGATCATGCTAATAATATGCTACTTGGCGTTGGTATTAGGATTATGCGAGCCAGTTACACAGGCGAAGATGCAGTTTTTGCTCAGCAGATGCAATTTACCCTCTTCGCATGCGCAGGCCTGCGCCACTTTCGGTCTCAGGCCCCCAGACTCTCTCGAGACTTCTCCAGAACATTCTCGTCTTCGGCCAATCGCGCCAGCTCCTTCCAGAACTGCGGGCAACACATCAGAGACGTCAATTTCTGTAAATGGTTGGAAGGGCCCGACAACCTCACCTCCCCAAATGTTGGTTTCTCAACGGATTTTGCCCACTTTTGACCATATTTTGACCAACGGAAATTTATGAGTTCTTTGCTAGTATTTATGAAATGAAAAATTGCATTTATCTCCGATGTAGATAGGTGTGTATATAGACAGAAGAAGGACAGATAGATACATCGCTTGGACTTTATTCGTTACTTTCTGTCTATCTCTTACCTACTGCGTCCCTTTTTTCATTATTGTTACCCATTTCCCTTTAAAACCAGCAGAAAATAACGGGGGACCAAACCAACATTGGGGAGGGCCAAATCAACATTGGATGGGCCAGGGCCCTTCAAAAAGAATACAAATCAACATCTCCGCAACACAATGAGCATGATCTGTTGACATCAGGACTGTTATTCGGACAACTGTGTCTAGAAAGCCACCTTGAAAGGTACCGCTGGTATACTACAGCAGAAACAATCCGGTTTAAGTCGTATCCGATGTCCTCCCAAAGTAAACAAGTACCCGGACGCGACCTTGTAGTAAGCATTGCATGTCAGCAACCAGCCAACAACAAACCAACAAGAACCAACACGCCCCCGTGAAGACAGTCACAGTCCGCAACCCGACCGCTCCCCCGTCTTCGACGCCACTAAGGAGCTCATGACTCGGAGCCGAGGAGCTCTCAGGGTACTGTGACGGCGCTCGAGAGAGTATCGTGACCTAAACTGTGGCGGCGCTCGAGAGAGTATCGTGACCTAAACTGTGACGGCGCTCGAGAGAGTATCGTGACCTAAACCGTGACGGCGCTCGAGAGAGTATCGTGACCTAAACCGTGACGGCGCTCGAGAGAGTATCGTGACCTAAGCTGTGACGGCGCTCGGGAGAGTATCGTGACCTAAACTGTGACGGCGCTCGAGAGAGTATCGTGACGTAAACCGTGCTGTCAGGTCTGCTGTTCGCCGAGATACATCTAATGACATACAGAGAAGAATTCAAGAGCAAGGTCCAGCCACTGTTTGGCGTAATATACCGTTATACGTAATATACGGTAGTTTAGTGGTCGACAGCAAAAAGGCGGGACAGACGGTCGTACCTGATATTTTGGCGGACTGCCTGAACGACTTCTTTGTACCCGTTGGTCCAAAAGTAGCGAATGAGCTTACCAGACAGGGGTCTGTCTCCGCCACTGAGTGTCACCTTCCTCGTGTTAGTGTCTGTGCTTTTACTCTCTCACCAGTTGACTTAAACACGCTTCGACGAACGCACATGAGCACGCGTAGTTCGGCCGCCTGCGGTGCCGACGGCCTGTCTATCCGAGCGCTTAAGATGGGTTTTCCAGCTATCGGTGACGTTATCCTTCACATCGTCAATTCCTGCATCACCCGATCCGATGCTCCCAATCCATGGAAATACTCCATTATCCACCCCATTTTCAAAACCGGCGACCCGTCCGATCCTTCCAATTTCAAGGCCTATATCCATCATACCCGTCATCAGCAAACTGGTAGAGCAGCTTGTGCAGCATCAGCTCCACCAAGACCTCTCCCATAACCTCCTCCTGTCTCCGTCCCAGCACGGTTTCCGGCCCCGTCACTGGCTGTCGTCGTCAACGGAAACCGCGCTGGTGACTGTCGCCGACCGAATCCTCTCAGCCAACGACAGTGAGGAAATCTCGCTTTTATGCATTATCGACCCAGGTAAATGTTTTGACGTCATTAACCACAATATTTTGTTGCGTAAGCTACAACTCTACAGCACTGACACCAACTGGTTTTCTGCATACCTTCGTGATCACACACAGAACGTAGAACTGAAGGACCACGCTGGAAAGACTGTGACATCGAGACCGCTCGCGAACACCATGGGCGTTTTTCAGGGCTCCGCTCTCGACCCGCTCTTATTCAGCGTGTTCGCCAATGACCCGTCTGTGTACTCTGCGGGGGCCAACGTGGTGCAATATGCGGATGGCTCGCAGATCATTGTTACGGGTCGAAAAAACGAGCTTCCAGCTTTCATCCGCCGTATGGAGTCCGCTCTTGCTAGTATGGACACTTGGTTCCGCGCAAACGCTCCTAAGGTTAACGCTTCAAAAACCGCGCTCATCACCTTTGGAAACCGTCCAAATTTGCGCACTTTTCCAAATTTTCAAGTCACCTTTTGCGACGCTGCCCTCGTACCTTGTAACACAGTGAAAAACCTGGGCTTAATTTCTGACAAAACTCTGTCCTGGGATTCTCACGTGTGACTGATCAGGCGTCGATGCATGGGCACCCTGTCCGGCCTCTCGCATGTGCGGCACTTCTTACCCAATGGCGTCCTCGCTACTCTTGTCACAGCACTTGTAGTCTCGCAGGTCGCGCACTTCTGTTTACGGAAATGGGTCAAGGGAAAACTTGGACAAAATTCAAGAGTTTTTCAACTTTGGAGCCAGAGTAATTTTCAGCCGATGAAAATTTGCCCATGTTTTTGACCTGCACGATAAACTCGGCTGGCTGCGATCGCAACCGTTGGTGGATTATTGCACATTAAACCTGGCACACAAGGTGCTCGGGTGGGGAGAGCCTACATCATTAGCTGCCGTCTTCCAGTTGAACAGTGCGATGCGAGAACGAAACACGAGGCAAGACCGGTTGTTTCGTGTCCCACGTTTCAGAGCAGAGGCTGGAAGGCGGCGTTTCAGTTTCAGAGCGCCAACTCGATACAGTCGGCTTCCCACCGAGCTGACAGCGATGCGGCAGCAGAGGTTCGCACGCATTTTAAAACAGATGTCGTTCATTCGATGACGGATTAACCCTATTCCCGGCAGGGGGGGGGGCGGAATCCGCCCCCCTCAGGTTTTTTGCTTGCCAATTCCAGGCTTTTTGACGCAGCTTCACGAAACTTGGTGGCTTTTCCTAGCTATTCCTTCTACGCGCCGTGACAAAATTTCGAAATTCTATTTTGCTCAGGGGCGGAGCCAGGCAACGTTTTTGGGAGGCACCTCAGGTCATTTATGGCCATGTTGAGGGTAAAAGAAAAATGTCTGCCAAAAACAGAGTTTTTAAGATAGAACTTAAAACTTTATATGAATGTATAGCTAAATAGTTGGGCAATGTGCATATGTAATTTTGTTTATCTGAGGTCACTTTACAATGTCAGGTCAAGGTCAAAAATCAAAATTTGTTTTTTTGCAATAATTTCGGCGCCGTTTTTTCAAATGCCAGACCCGGAATATATATGACGTAGAAAGATGCCCTCTACTTGTGTACCAAGTTTCAGCTTGATATCAGGTCGGGTCACGGAGCTATGACCTTAAATGTCAGTGCGCGTACCCTATATCGCAAAAGCCAAAAAATGAATTTTTTGGAATAGAGAGAATTTAATCGATTAAAAACGTTTACAGATAATATTGAATGCACACGACATCATTCCAGGTGACCCCAAGGTCACTGGAGGTCATTTAAGGTCAAAGGTCACAAGTTGATCTGAAGAACGTGTGACCATGACAGTTCCCCCTTTTTTATGTCCCTGGCACCGCCTATGCTAACATTATACAAACATTGTAATGCGATTTGTACTCCTTTAGCATAACATGACTAGCAGAAGCCAAAAAAGTGTTTTGGCTGCGTTTGTTCATTCCGTTATTAGAAAACTAATCCCCCTATTTTTGAAACCCTGTGAACGCCCATGAATTTTCTCAAAATTTCAAATTTGCATACCCATGGTAAAAGCCCTGTCCATAATCTCTCGATTCATGCCAGTTTCATCGAAATCGGTCCATAAACAACGGAGTTATAAGAAGTCAAAAAGTACCCCCCACTTTGACATTTTTGCCCCCCTGTATCTCTAAATTTCAAAATTTTGAAAATTTCTTTTTATAAAAATGTAGTTCACGTCACGGCAAATCGATTGCCGTTTGTTGCGATGAAATCGGATAAGTAGTTCTCGAGATCTCAGGGGGGGGGCCGAATCCGCCCCCCCTGCCGGGAATCGGCCATACCGTCTAGCCCTCCGGGAATAGGGTTAAGACCGTGACTGCTTTTATAGTGTTTACGTACGACGTGTCTGTGTGTTTGTGTGTCGGTGTGCATTTTCACCTTGCGCTAGTTTGACTCGGGGTCGTAATAGCCACTGTGCCAAGTGGACAACCCCACGATTGTCATACGGTACAACACGATGCAATACAACCTTGGCAAATACTAAACTGGCACCACGCGGTGTCGCGCGAGACGAACGGTGCTTCTCCGTTATGGGCAGAGGACAAGGGCAATGAACTAACTTGAACTGATTAACATAACTCACAACATGAACAGAAAAGCACTGCATGCCATCTTACCGTTTTCACTCTGCTCCGCGCCCATAATCCCACAGCGAAACAGCAAAAATGCCCTTGCAAGCAGCACGCGTCCTCAGGATGGTAAGAGTTTCCCTCAAAATGGCTGCCGTCGTATTTGAAGTTTTTTTTTCGGAAAAATGGCGAAATACGCTCAGATGAAACCATTTCGCGTTCGTAAAGTGGTGTACGTCCGTAATAATCCACACGCTATTTGACGTAGATACATGTTGCTTACTGTAATCCAAACACAGTGTATTTAAAGCTTGATTCGCTTTATAGAAGCAAATTGCATTAAATTTACCCGTCTGGTTCAGCGGAACAGAATTGGCGAAACATCTGTCTGACTTCCAAAACGTATCTCATTCATTTCTCTTTGACGTCTGTTTTCCCCAAAGTCTATCTTACTTCGGTAATTTTGGGCGGTAATTTTGGGCGCAATATCACAAAACCCACCAGAAAACACATTGTTGGGGGAAAGGTGTACCAAGGTCAATAACGTTTGCCTTAGGCCAGCGACCTAAGACGACCTAGGAAAGACCAAAACCATTTGAATCTGTGTTTGTTCATCCCCGAAATTGTTCTGTGCCACTTAAGCCTTGAATTTGGCGTTGAACCAGGTGTTGGTCGCGTCCCATTGTCTAGCCTCTGCAGAAAAGGGGTACGCTCTGGCATGTTTTCGGTCTTCTGTCTGTAACCTGACCTGATATCGACTTAAAGCTTGGTAAACCGGTAAAAGATGAAGTGGTCATTTATATCTGCCCTTTTTTGACTGGGATGATTAGGACGGAAGTTCTGTGTTTGAAAATAATGTTGGACTTTTGACCTTGATCTGAACTCGTGACCTGAGCTCAGATCAAACGATCTATTTTTGCATTTTTTTATTTAGTTGTCCGTGGACCCACAGACATTTAAAGTCCGTTTAGTCATGTTTAATTATGTTTGAATAGAGACTACTGATATGCGCAAGGTCCAACAACATACCCAAGGATTGTCAGATTCATTACGCGTGAACTCAACATGTGTCCCCCTGTAAGGTGTTTGATGCGAGATGGAACATGAGAATAAAAACATAAAACAGAAAGTCTAGCTTTAAAACTCTATTGCTGGCAGTAGTTTGAAGTTTACCCCAAAAATGGTCATTTCTGACAACCATGACCTGACTCTGACCCGCTCTAGCTCGATGATCTTGAATGACATTGACAATTTCTTAACGCCAAATGATCCGCTATTCAATTTTGTGTGTCTGTGTCGAATTTCGGACCTGATTCAAAATAACCTGGGGTAGGGGTCAAACTGATTTCGACCCGAGCGCGTTTTAACATGAGTTACGACGGATACTCCACGGATATACGGATACTCCACACGAAAATCGCATTATTGTACTGAAGCACTACAGCGTAGCCGAGGATGCCACTCACTCATTTCACATTTCTCTGTAAAGTCGTGCAACCTGTCGCTCACTGATCTTTACGGACTTAATTTGGACTGCAGAAGGTATGGCGATTACGGAGACACTTTACAGCTCATACGCCGTCCTTCAGAAAACCCTGGGTTCGTTACTGGCATATCGTGACTGATGCCTATTGCACAAGATTATCACTTGGAGTCGGAATAACACCACCCTGAATTCGGCCCCATTTCTCCACTGCCTGATTATTTTAGTGCGGCCTTCGTGTCGGCTACAGGCTGACATAGCTCGGTTATGTAACCGCGTCCCGGCCTTCACCTGCCGGCGTGAGGCGTCGGGGCCAGACACTGAGTCCACCACCTGCAGCGACGTTCGCCGGCTGCAGATCTCCGTGCTGGCGCCGCCGCCGCCGGGTCGACCACGTGGCCACGTGGTCTGTCTGACAGCCACGTCAGCCGTCTGGACACGTGGTCCAACAGACCGTCGGACCGTCCGAACATGTGGTCTGGCTGAACGCCGGTGGCTCGCGCCAGATCCGGTGGGCACGGCTGCGTGAGGGCAGAAGGGTTCAGGTACCGCTGAGGCGAGTTTCACGCTACAGAGGTCGTGTCTGGAGAAGCCTTGACTGGCGACATGACCGCCTCGGCCGAGCACCAGATGCTGGCGATGCCCACAGGTGAATCCCGGCGTCGCTGGCTGACTTCTGATGGGGCCAGATGACTTACTTGCACACCGCCAGAGGGCCTTAACTTGTTTGGTAAAGCAGGATTTGGTTCGGAGCATATGCCGCCGAACTTGCCCTGCAACCCCTTACACATGGGAGGAAACTTTAGTCGGATATTGTTGCCGGCTGACGAAGTTAAGTCCAGGCTTGTTACCTGGGCCCATTGCCGGTGTGCATGTAGGAGCAGCGTCTTATGCAAGCTGATTAATAAGCGTCGGGTAGCCAGGTTTCACCAGACATTAAACATATGTGCTCAAAGACAAAGAATTTCGTAAGCCAGATGCATTTGTTACGTAACTTGAAGATTCTTTTCTAGGATGCTACTGTGTGCTGTGACATTCCTTTCTTTTTTACACTGACCATTTTTTTCTTATACAGTTCATGCTCGAAGAAAAACAATTTCGTAGGCCAAATGCATCCATATGTAACCTGAAGATTTTTCTGTAGGATGCCACTGTGCGCTGTGACTTTTCTTTTGTTTGCCCTGACCAGTTTTGTGATGCATTGTTTTAACAAGGTATGTCATTTTAGACACGTCATGGCTCATTACGGGTTTTGAATGGAATGGTAAGTACGACTAGGGAGATGGGAGTAGATTCTTACGTTTCAGCTTGCATTCTTAAACTATTCAACAGTCAATACGTTCGGGCGATATGCTCTGAAAACGGGAAAGAACATATCATTCGAGCTGACATAGAACTCATATCGATAGCTTTACTCTTTCACTGCTAGCCTCATGATTGCCAAACAGAATTATTGAGAAACGAGTTTGTGGTGAAGTTTCTGTTCATCTTTCAGACCAGCCAAATCAACTTATGGAAGCCAGACCAAGGAGACACACTGCCTTTCAAAATGTCTCTTGAGGTATGCTTGGGATCAGATTCTTGACTAAGTGGGGCTTGTTGTACTTTGAACTACACGTCAGGTCGTGCCATTTCAGGTAAACAGCCCATTTTACGGTGGAAGTTTCTAGGGTCATCTAGGTTGTCACATGGTGGAGCGCTTGGTCGTAAGGTGGTCGGTGTGGCCCACTTCCGCTCAATTGCTAGCCAAGCTGCGGACAAAATATCCAGCGCCTACGTCACCCAAGCCAGCCTTTCCAAGGCAGGCAGACCAGTGTTCTGCAGATTGAGCTGACGACCGCGGCCATTATGTGTATGACGGATCGTCAGACAATCGGTACGAGTCAGCTGACTGATTCGCTTCTGTTCCGACAGTCGCTCTGGGCTCTGAGGATCAGCAGGAGGAGGCGAATTCAAGCCGAGTTCGGAAGGACTTGGCTGGAGGGACGTCCCCGTGCTAGGACACCTGATGGCTGCCTGCCCTCTGGCGTTGGCAGCGGCCTCGTGGCCAGGCAGCCTCCTCGGTGGCGCTGATACTACGCACTGGCTGTTTTGTGCCTTTCCGGTTTAGTTTTCTGCCTGTTGTTGTACAGCTGCTATGAGCGCGAGAAACAATGAGGTGTCGGGATAGGTTGTAGGAGCGTAGCGTTAACGAGGGAGCGGTGACGACGTCCGCCGGCACCTACACCGCTCCGCACGTCTCAAATCACTAAAAGGCTGGCAAAATAGACAGGCAATCATGCGATAATGCCACAGTAAAGGACCAGATGCAATCAGTAGGCCCCATTTCTCGGCAACACCTTGAAAACGGAAGAATTAAATGAATAATAAATCGTTTGAGAATCGACTGGCGGGAGGATAATGGCGCGTGAAAGTCACGAGAAATCCCCACTATGCCGGACGTAATTAACTCAACCATAGTTCTGCTTAATTAATTTATGCTGAACGAGGACTCACCCCAGCTTCATGGACGAAGAACAAGGGCATATGCTTGGAGTCAATGGACGGCAAAATTCGTTAAGAAGCCATGTGTTGACGATGAATGGAAGATGGATAGGCGCTTAGCATCTGCTAGTCACGGGCGTTTATTCGTCATGTGACCTTCAGAGACTGAAACGGGAACTTAACGACGTTAGCTGTTTCCTTCGTTGAAATTCAGCGACGTTATCTCGGCCAGTTGAGACCAGGATCTTAGAGTATGCTGCCAGCGATGTGTAACAAAGACAGGAAATACTAAGGACCATCAAATATTCCGTCCAAACTTGAACCAAACATACGCTGCCATCGATGAATAAAGTTTGTGTTTCCACAACGCGTTATACGCAGGAGAACACGACATAATAGGTCAGAGGAAATAGGTTTGCACATTTTTCAAGTGTGCAAATAAAATTGTTGATATGTCATGAGGTGCACTGGCACGTATTTGCTGGACTGGTAGTATAAAGGTGGCTATGGACTAGGGTATACGGAGCAGTCTGGTACATAAGAGCATGAGAGTGGCGATGGATTTCTGTTGTTGGTGTTTGCCGTTTGCCGTTTTGTGCCACGCTTGTCCACTTTCCATTCCTCACAGCCGCATTTCTTTTTCGAAGTTTTAAGACGGCCGACATTCTAAAAAAAAGGATACGAAATCTCATCCTGGAGCCTAGATGTAGCGCATCTGACACCTACCATCAGTATCAAATGATGGCACAACCTTTGTTGGTACGCTTTAACCCTATTCCCGGAGGGCTAGTCGGTATGGCCGATTTCCGGCAGGGGGCGGATTCGGCCCCCCTGAGATCTCGAGAACTACACATCCGATTTCATCGCAACAAACGGCATTCGATTTGCCATGACGTAAGCTACGTTTTGAAATTTTGCAAGAAGTGAATACAGGGGGGCAAAAAAGTCCAAATGGAGGATATCTTTAGGCTTGTTATAATTCTGTTGTTTTTGGACCGATTTTGATGAAATTGATATGAATCCTGAGATTATGGATGGAACTTTTACCGTGGGTCTTTACATTTGAAATTCTGAGAAAATTCGTAGGCGTTCACAAGATTTCAAAAATAAGAGGATTAGTTTCCGACAGCTGAATGAACAAAAAAGTCGAAAGCACTTTGATGGCTTCTGCTAGTCATGTTATGCCAAATAAATACAAATCGTGTCACAATGTCTGTATAATGTTAGCTTAGGCGGTGCCAGGGATATGAAACAGGAAGAACTGTCATGCTCACATGTTCTTCAGACCAACTTACGACCTTTGAACTTAAATGACCTCTAATGACCCTAGAGCCACTTGGAATGATCTTGTGTGCACTTTGAATTATTTGAAAAAGTTCCCAGTCATTTAAATTCACTCAATTCCTAAAACTTCATTTTACGGCTGTCGTGATATAGGTTATGCGCACCGGCATTTTAGGTCATAATCCCGTGACGCAACCTGATATCAAGCTGGAACTTGGTACACAAGTAAAGGGCACCCCTCTACGTCATATATATTCTGGCTTTGGCATTTGAGAAAAAAGCGCCAAAATTATTACTATGAAACTGGATTTGGGCTTTTGACCTTGACCTGACCTTGTGCAGTGACGTCAAATGAACAACATTGTATTTGTATGTTGCCCAACTGTTTGCCTATATACCCATGTAAAGTTTTAAGGTCTATCTTAAAAACACCTTTTTTGCAGACATTTTTCTTTTACTCTCAACAGGGCCAAAAATGGCTTGAGGTGTCTCCCGAAACGTTGCCTGACTCCGTCCCCGCGCATAAAAAAATTACGAAATTTTGTTACAGTACGTAGAAAGAACGGCTAGGAAAAGCGTCCGGAAAACCAAAGAACTGGCAAGAAAAAACCCAAAGGGGGCGAATTCAGACCTTCCCCTGCCGGGAATCGAGTCAAAAAGCAGCACACGATATGTGTGCATCTTCGAAAGCCCTCCACAGACACAAATACACCACGTTTAGTGAAGTTTTCACTCCGTTCTTCATTGGCCGCCACCAGACAGAGGGTGAGGCCAACTCCTTGATGAGCTTCGCTCCCCTCGTACTTGGGTAAACTTTGGTTCGTCTTCGGTGGAGATTAAAGCCGTTTAGGCAAGTTGCGCTCGTTCCGCCGGCGGCAGTGCGCGGGGATATTAGAGCGCGCGATCCCGGGGCTCTGGACGGTCGTCCAGACTCGGCTGGTGAGGCGCGGCGGGTCGTCACGTGACAATGGAGATCGGCAGACCCGGCAATGTTGACTGTGGTCAGAACGCAGAAAGAGACGGCGGCCGGATCCAAAACGGATCTGTGCTTCGCCAGGCCAGTGGCATGTGGTTTTTTAAGGCGCGTACTCTTAAAAGGATAGCCAGGAAGGCCGGTTCAGGCCCGCGTGATCCAGTTCCGCGATATGACGAGCATGAGTAGTCAAAAAACAAATCGGGTCGGATCACACTACTGTCCGCGCCCCTCTGGAGAATTTGTTGCCCTCTGTTGTGTTTTTACCACTAGTTTATGTTGTTACATCCGAATCTTAACTAAGACTAATAGCAAACTAGTAACGCCCGTCGAGGCCCCATTTTACTAATTCTAAAGGTACGACAAGGTTAAAAATAGAAAATGGACAAGAAAGAAAGCAAAAAATTAATGCATTCAGGTCGACAGGCACACAAACGACCAGGAACGAATTTCACGCCACTCAACAAAAATACTTCGTCCTTGCGTGCAGTCTAAAGAGCATCGTTGAAGACATTTGTTTATTCCGAGATTGCTCCAATTTTGCTTCGGATTGACCCACCGTCGCATTCACGTTCGCTCTTAGGATGATTCTACTGCTCTTTTGCGGTCGGGAGCTAATTTGTTACCAGCCCAAATGAAGATGGCCCGACGCCGGCTTAAACGACCCAGTTGCATGGCTTTTGCGCCACAGCTGCGTTTCTGCTTAAAATGCTGGTAATCATCATCAGAGTCAGTCATTTGTCACTGCTACTGGGCGACAGATTTGCGGCGAGTATAATGACCATCGTCACTGATGCCGTTCATTCAATGACCCTCCTCGCCACAGTTTGCTGCAGTTAAACAGAGAATTCGTCTTCTGCGTCTAAAAAAAACTGGCCTGACACTTCTGAAGACATCCCATTACACGGAAGTGACCAGATGGCAGGAGCAATTCGTCTTGGTTATAGGAGTGTCTTAATAGGGTGTTCCTTTGACATAGAAAATACGATTAGTGTCCACTTTTTTGGGTTCGCCAGATTGGACCGGCGGCTCAAGAAAGCGCGTCCAGACATCGCGCGACGGCACAAAAAGCAGACAAATCGAGCCATGTTCTCCAGAACAGACATTCCCGAACCGCACATTTATGATGTGGCAACACGCTGTTGGCGTTCTTTTTGCGCACGTTTCGAAATCTCTCACGTGCGCTTTGTTTGGCAGTGTTACACTTCTGGATACGTTTCTGTCCACGCGCTTTAACCCGTCCCCGACTGGGGGGGGCAGTTGACTGCCCCCCCTGAGGTTTTTCTGGGATTGCGAGAGAACCAACAAACACAGATTCACAAAACTTTGTGTACCTTTTGCTCCATCAATTTTACATCTTGTATCAAAATTTTGACCTCAGGTCACGTCAGGTGCCTAACCTATGTCAGGTCAAACAGACCTATGTCAAAAAAAGTTTAGCGCCCTTTAACTTTTTCGTAAAACAAGATATCTCAATAATACTTTCAGGGATTAGTGATCGTGATAGATGCAACAAATCTGCTATCTCAGATTTTTCGGAATTTTTTGGGTCATTGACCTAAGGTCAAGCCCATTTTTAAGACATATCGCCATTTTTTCCGGAAATTGACGGAACATTCCATAACATTTTTACTGTGGAATGAAGCAGACATCTGGTTACCGTCATTGGGCAAAGTATCAGTGACTTCCAGCCATTGACCTGAGGTCAGGTCACGAATAACTGTAGTGGGCCAAAATGTACCACCGTCAAAATCGACGATGAATTACTCAGAATGGGTAGAAAATGGCAGAACTAGCGTGCGCAGACGTAATTAATACCAGGAACCTCAAAAAGTTTGAAAAAGTAGCATATTTTGGAAATAAACAGGCTCTCGCGAATAAAGCTCCGCCAACTTTGTACATTGGCAACTAATAAATTTTTCCAAGATTTAAGCACGAGAAACCATCACAAGATCCACAAAGATCAATAAAATTTACATAGATCGTCTTTTTTCGCGAAAATAAAGGAACGCTAAAATTAGTTCCCGTCAATTTGGTACCGCAAACGGCCGCGGCGCACACTTGACCGCTGACGGGAGAATTACGGTGTCTTTAACTCAACGTTTCGGCGTATATATTGAACAAATCTGGGGGAATTAGACGTGTATCGGCATCCGCGGACATTTACTTGTGCGCTGGTGCCTTTACCTATGCGTTATTAGTCACAGTCCTTGAGATTCAGGCCATTTCTCGATCTCATGCAGTCGGCTATGAGAAAACATATATAGGGCGTAAATTGGCTTAAATATTATCTAAAACTAAAAATGAGACCAGTTTCGAGCTCTACTCGTCACAGGCTTTCCAACGGTATGCTTATTTTTATCGTGCGACCAACCGTTCGCGAGTTAGAGGGGGGGGGCAGTCAACTGCCCCCCCCAGTCGCCGGTGTTCGGGACGGACCGACGGTCGTGCGCGGGTTAATCCCGAAATAGAAGTCCTTCTAAGCCTGCGGCCAAGAATAACGCGAATCGGATGATCATGATCAGTGCTCATCACCCTCACTAAATGTACTTGAAGCTTATTGCCGAATTGTATAACTATATTTTGCGCCTATTTTCGAGGTTTTCCCCAGTAGCACACGAGAATGATTTGACATCGCGTTTTGGTCGAAGTCAAGTCGAAATGCAGCATTACGTTTCGACATCGAATCGATGTTGATTCGGCATTGATTTATATTGATTCAAGGTTGCGTTCATGTCGAAAACACGCAGAAACGTAGCTTTACACTTCGACTTAGAATAGACAAAATTTCGATGGTACATTTCAACCAAAATACGACATTATATTTCATTATTTACAGGTTGATTCAACGTTGACCTACAAGAAAAACAAACCTTTTTAAGTTGAAAAAAGCATATAGATACATATACCAATGTTCAACACCACGTTTCAGCATCGAATCGATATCGATTCGGCATTGATCGGAGGTCGCGTTTATGTCGAAAGCATGTAGAAACGCAACAATATTTTTCGACTTGTTGTAGCTCTGTCGTTTATCAAGGGATATTGATGAAATTGGCGTGAATCGAGGGAGTATGGATGGGACTTTTTCCATTTGTAAATACATTTCAAATTTATTGAAAATTCTTAGGTGTTCACGGGGTTTCAAAAATAGGAGGATGAGCCTTTGAAAAACTGAACAGGAAAGTTTAAAGCACTTTTTAGCCTCTACTAATCATGTTATGCTGAAGAAGTACAAATCGTATTACAATGTTTCCATGTTAGCATAGGCGGCGCCACGCACATGAAAAAGGGGAACTGTCACGATTCTTGGGGTCAGCTTACGACCTTTTGACCTTACACGCCTTGGAGTAATTTGAAATGATTTTGTGTGCATTTCATATCATTTGAAAACGTTTCCAATCATTTAAATTCGGTCTATTTCTAAAATTACAATTTGCGGCTGTTGCGAAACAGGGTGCGCGCACTGACATTTTAGGTCATGGCTCCGTGACCCGACCTGATATCAAGCTGAAACTTGATACACAAGTAGAGGGCACCCTTTCTGCCGCGTTTATTCTGGGTTTGCCATTTGAAAAAAATAGCGCCAAAATTATTACTATGAAACCAAGTTTTAACTGTTGACCTTAACCTGACCTTGTGAAGTGACCTCAGACGAACAAAATGATGTGTATGTTGCCTAGCTACTTACCTAGAAATCCATATCAGATCTTAAGCTCTATCTTAAAAACGATATTTTTGGCTGGCATTTACCTTTTACCTTGAACAGGGCCAGAAATGGCCTGAGGTGCCTCCCAAAATCGTTGCCTGGCTCCTCCCCTGAGCAAAACAGAACTGCGAAATTTTGTCACAAAACGTAGAAAGGATAGCTAGGACAAATGACCTAGTTTCGTAAAACCACGTCAAAATCCCTGGAATTTGCAAGTAAAAAATCTGAGTGGGCCGGGTTCAGCCAACCCCCTGCTGGGAGTAGAGTTAAGGGTCTTCGTGAATTCATCTCGAGGGCTCACTCGATTTTTCCGTGGAACCCTCAAGCTTTTTGAAAGGTAAATTACATCGCCTAGTTACGCCGCTACGATGCCAGGCTCTGGCATACGGCAGCCATTCCACGGCAGAGATATTGTTTTTGCCAGGAGGTGCCCGGCAGGAGAGATATCGTGGAAAGGCCCCGATGTCCCCTGACCTTTCCAGCTCAGTGGACATTGGGGCCCTTTAGGACATGGCAGTGACCCGGCTCTGGGGATTCCCTTTTCCTTCCAAGAATTTCTAGAGTTGGGGCGATAATAAACCTAGGTCTTTTGGCTTACGTTACGTCAGTGGGGCTCCCTTCCCGACACAACTACACCATGCATGGCAGGGGGACCTTTGCTAGCTGGTGGCTCCTTTGCAGAGGAATATCCTTTCCGGTAGTCGTCTTTCGATAGGTATATGCCGGGGTGCCCACCTACCTTTGCTGGCCAGAGGGCATCCTGCTATCTGCCGGGGGGGTCTTTGCCTGGGGTCGGGGGCCCCTGTGCGGAGGAGTGGGCTTGTTTTTCTCGGCCAGGGGGGCCTTTAGGCCAATGCCAGTTGGCCTCTCGAAAAATTTCGGAGGGGTCCCAGGACCTCTAGGACCTCCCTGGCTACGCTACTGTCCAGAGCAATAGGTACCTAACTTATATCAGGATGTTACCAATGTCAGCACATGTAACAAATTAGGACACAAAACAGTTCACCTGTATTCTGCTTGCAACAGTTTTTTGTGCGTACAGGATCGAGAGGCAGATTGATGAACCATCTCGATCTGGGAATGGGGGGGGGGACAGAGACGCAATCCAGGTACAACTTTTGCGTGCCTTAGCTTTAGCTTAGTTTCCCAAATAAATTTTGGACATTGTATTGGGGTGCCCACAATATTTTGGTAATACATGTAAAAAGAATGTGTATAAGATATCTTTCAAACCAGTTGATATTTAGAGGCCGCTCAGATCGATTCAAGTTCTAATTTAGTTTGTCTTTGGTGACGTACAGTTCAGCTATACCACCTCTTAGCAGTGCTTCTGTTTTTTACCATTTCTTGTCTTCTGTATTCACCTCCATGTTCTTTGTCTTGTTCACCTGTGTCACGGAGTCAAATTGGATATGTAGGCCAAATTATATGGCATTAGATATGCCATGTATACAACAGAAGTTAAAACTACCGGGGGTTGTTATTTCTGGCCTCAGTTTATACGAACCAACCAGAAATTGTAATGTAAAATACACACTGTGGATTACCCAGTAAAAGGTGTATATGTAACAAAATGTAAGTACACCCAAACAGTGACTGCACTTGAAATGACTTGAAATCGCAATGAGCGACCTATGGAAAACGTGACGAATTACTAAATGTTCCATAGATATTTTCAGTCGTTTTGAACGTATCTATGCCAAATTCAATAAGTTTATGTTTAACGGGCCACCACACTGTGTACTGTAAGTGAAAATAATACCTTCGTGAACTTGTTGGCATATGGGAAGTGATGTCGTTTCCGTTTAACCTTCATATGGCTCTGTCAACATGGTCAAAATAAATGTGAAAATACCTCTTTTCTAGCCTAGTGATGTGGTTTCGGACGATCATTGTTCGGAAACAATGACGATTACGCGTGGAAGGGGCTCGTGTGACATTGGTAGATTTGCTCACAATATTGATTCGACGTTCGTATGAAACATTGAACATACGTTTACACTAGGGTTAACAAACTCGCGCGAAATAGCATTTTCCCAGGTCAGAGATATCAATCAGTCGAATAGCTGGTGACAAAGGCTGACAACCCTGTGCAAGCGACCAACCGTGCCCGCGATCCATGATGCGGTGGTTTTACGAATCCTGGAGGTTTTTTTGAGGCGCGTCGTGACCTCCTATGGGGTAGACGGGTTTTGCTAACATTTTTTTTACCGCTTCATACCACTGAAATCGCAAAAAGTTTTTTTTCGCATTGTTCAATTGACACTGGGTCATTCCACGCCAAATCTCACAAGAATTGATTCGACCTATTTCAATTTGATGAAATTTGATAAGCTTATAGAACCCATCTAAAAATGGCTAGCCATAAATTTTTAGCCCTGGGTGGTCTTTGAGGTCAAAGTTCAGGTCACTTTTACAGACATTGTATGGTTCCAGTGCCCACTACTCGGTGATAGATTGTCTCAGAAAGTTGCAATTAACGCCATTCGAAAAGAAAATGTTCTAGCTTTCATAAACAGGTTCATTTTTTCCGGTGAACTCAGGATGACCTTTTGACATGACGGGATCGCATTGAACATTTTCGGTTTTAACTATGTTTGCCCACCCTGATCTTCGCGAACATGTAGAACAGTATATCCCCAGACATTTGTGGCAAAAAACATTTGTGGACAAACTGAAACTTTTCAGGTATCTTATGGCTTCAGTGCTGCTAACCAGCCTTGAGAAATACGCCCTGAGGGTATCTGACGAATATTTATTGGTTTCTTGCGGTTCCTTTTGTGTCACTATTGTACAGCTTGGTGTGTACAGTGTCTTACATGCTTGCCACATCAGCTGTTAAATTGTTAAAGCACTTGACTAGTAAAGTTAAAGGTCATGGCACCCCTGCACCAATCGATCCCTGCCATCCAAATTTTTCATACCTGTTTTTCACATTTCGACGGTAGTGAGTCTATCAGGTGTTCTTAAGGCCTAAAGCCAACTGAGATCATCCTTGCCGTGCATCGGGGTCTGTGGGGGATCAACCGGGTTCAATGGCATTGATTAAACTTCCAAAGACCCAACACACGATTAGGATTATCTCATGACACCGGCTGATCTTCAATTACCTGTTTTCACCTTGGATCATTTGTGGATTTTTTGGGCGCTGATTTGGAATAAGACATCCATTTTCCACGCATCGAGTCATATTCATTCCATATCCCGGATCAAGCTTTTTTTGGCGTGTATCTCAATTAGCACTTCTATCTGCTTTTATGCGAAGTTGTCATTTCATCTGTAGGTATTCTAGTATTCAGTGGACGACGTCATGAGGAAAAAAAATCAGCGTCCTCTAGCTGACATGGAATCTTCGATGAGTACAAACTCCGATAGTGAACAATGTATATAAAATTCAGAATCAGTGCCCTAAAAAGCTATGATTGATCCAAGACCGAGAGGTTATCCAAAGGTCAGTCGAGCTCGGTGGCCTCGGTTGGCATTCAAAAGGCCCCGATGCTCGACTAAGATTGTCTCGGTTGACTTAAAGGCTTGAGAACACCTGAAAGACTCACTTTCGTAGAAATGTGAAGAACGGGTATATCAGATTTGGATGGCAGGGGTCGATTGGTGGTGGGTGTCATGACCTTTGACCTTCCCGGTCAAGCAATTTAAAACTAAGCTGATGTGTAGCAGATATGGAGGACATTGTGCGCACCAAACTGTAGACCAATCGGACAAATGAAAAGCACGGAATCAATCAATATTCGTCAAATAGCCTCAGTGTATATTTCTCAAGCGCCAATTGGCACCACTAAATTTAAGATGTTTCAAAAAAGCTTCAGTTTTCCCAGAAATGTTTCTTACCACGCTTATTGCAGATACTCAGGTACACAGTTTTGACGCAGGATCGACGTCGCGCTTCGACGCCGAATCGACATGAAGTTTCGACGTCGAATCCGCGTTGCATTTCAAAGTCGAAGCAACGTTGCGTTTCGATGTCGAATCGATGTCGTAAATGGCTAACAAAATCGATGTCAAATGACGATGTACACTCCATTTCGATTCTACGTTCACGTGCTACTAGGGTTAGTTTCATTGCGAGGTCAGTAGGAAAGATAGAGCAGTTTTCATGTGTGTGTAAATGTGAAACTATGCATCTACAGGCGACAAATACTTACAAATGTTTTCAATTGCTGGATTAACTTGGGTTTAACTGGGTCACATGTTCAGGACCACACAGGCTTTCCATTATGTGGCACTGCCCTTCAACGGCCACGAAGAACGATCATTTGTGTGTGTGTGCGTATATATATATATATATATATATATATATATATATATATATATACACATATATATATATATATATATGTGTGTGTGTGTGTGTGTGTGTGTGTGTATTGTTGGATGACCGCATATTTAGCATTAATAACTTTCTTGTTCTTCTCTTGACTTAGGATGTTTCTTTTGGTAGGCTCGTTTGGGTGCGTATCAGATCGCCAATGATAGTCATTTATGAATGCATTCATGTTGTGAGGTTTCGTCTACCTTCAGACATTTTCAAACAAGGTTTTTCTGTGGCAAGGCCATTCAGTATAGCTTTTTCTTTAAATATCGTATGCGTATCAAAACATGTGCAGCGGTTAGAGGCTCTTCTTAGAAGAAGTTACATTGTCTCACTTGTACGAAATGAAAAGGTAAACGTTTAAGTCCTGACAACGCATCGCACAATGTAGGTATTCCCTGGCAGTCTTGCCGCTCGCTTAGTGCCGGGCGTTCTTGACGAATCAGTGGAGGCTTCTATTATTTACAGCCATTTTCTGCGCGGTTCGCGGGCCAGGATTAGTGTTGATGACCAGGTCTTGTCTCGTCAGGATTGTTCCATGCGCTGTTTCGGTGTGGGCTTGTGTTGCACCGGACTGGAGATGACACGTCAGTCTTCTTGACAGAGTGGTTGTTGTGTGACCGAAGTAAGATACTTGGTTTGCTTGAAGTGTACAGTCTTCAAGGGGCATGTGAAATTATATACTGCATCTGCCGCTTTCAGGGGTGGTTTTTTCTGTTTTTCATGATGAGTTTGGTTGGTTTCTTGCCTTTGTAGAATATGATAAGTTGTATTTTATCATTATCATAGTACGACATTACATTTCTATTGACGGTTTCTTTGAGTGCGCGTTCGTTTGCTTGGTACGCAGGATTTATTTGGTTTCTACAAAACGGTTTGTGGGTGATGTTGCCATCTGCTCTAGTGTTTTGGTGGTCTTGTCTCATGAATATGTCAAGGATATTCTGTATTTCTTTATCAATGTGCTTTGAAGGATAGATGTTGCGTGTGAGCATTTGCTGGACGTGCTGTATTCCAGAATTTCAGAATATAGTCGTAACGTGAACATCTTTAAATGACTCTGGTGATCCAATAAACATCCTGAACGAGCTTATTAAACGAAACATCCGAAATCAAGAGAAAAACCAAAAAAGCTTGTTAATGCTATATATGCGGTCATCTTTAACAAGCAATCTATAGAAAAGGTATTACTTCCAAAGTTTCCGAATATATACGTATATATATATATATATATATGTACATATATAAATATACATAGATGTATATGTGCGGATGAAAGTTAAAATTTGGGTACTGATGAAGTCTTTCTGAATGTTTTGAGTTTTATCGCTTCACGGTATTTTAGAAACGGAGGATAAACATTATCTCGTTACGTTGGCCGAGAGAAGTCCTGCTCTTTGCTGGGCGATCGTTTTTGTGGTTTGTAAAACGAAACTAATAAAATACTGTAACAAATCTGTGCTTAGAAGATAACGACACTGTTTAAAGTTAGCGAAGTTTCCAGGAAAAAATGTGATGGTCTGAAGTTGGTATTGTGTTTGATAGTCGTGAGTCACTACTTGCATAATTACGGACCTGGAGGTACAATCATTTACTGGAGGAATCGTCTGTTATGGGGCTGCCTGAGCTTCGCAGCATGTCAGCAGAAGTCTGAAGCAGTGATCATTACTGCTTGCTGTGGCAGATTGAATAGGCGCGTAAAAATTTGCAAGACAAAGTGTGAATGTTTTGCATGTGAAATTGAGTTATCTCTAGTGACTGCGCGCTTAAGCGTACAAAACAAGTGCGCGGAGCTGTTTTGTCTGTAACAGGTAAAACCACACATCAGCAAGGTTTTGGCCCTGGGCACAAAGGCCTTTTCCTGCCTTTAACAATACTGTATTTTGATAACATGAGATGGGGCCTGATTTGCAGGGTAACGCCTCTGGTACTGGGTATTTATGCGCTCGTCAGTTTCCTAAAGTTACCCCTTTCAGGCAGCGTAATTAGTTGAAAGGACTCTATCTAACAACCACATAAGTTATCGTATTTCAGTTTCATTGTTTTGTGAAGGCTGACTGTTACATGAACATGGCCCAACTTCTCCACTGTGTCATTGTGAATCGGCGGAATACATTCGCAGCTCTCTGTAAAGCGCATCTGCTGCGACCGTTTCACACAAGTTTCTGTCGTGGATGTCCGCGAGCGCGGCAGTGGTTCCAGTGGTTCAGCCTCCGTCGGCCGGGGGTTTTAGCTGAAATGTGCCCAGGCCATCACCAGCTGGACACCCAAATAGCCCACGGACGTCGTCTGGTCATTAATACAGTTTCGATCAAACAAGGGCAAAGCAGAATTGGCTGGCATGTCTGCCAATGGACAGGCTGTTGAAGCCCCACTTAATGCTCGAAAAAGTAAAATTACGAAACAGATGTGTGTAGCATTCTGCAGGAAACAATTCCAGCAGTGATGCTCGCACCTACAGGGTCCTTCACCAAAATGAAATTTTTTAATCATCCACTTGAAGCTCACCAAGGACACAGAATGCGTCAAGATTTGTGCATGTGACAACAAGTGAGAGACATTTTCATGTTCATGACATTTTTGTTTATACTCAGTGCGTGTCTCCTGGGTGAGCTCCCGATATGGCAGTGCGCTGTTCGAGGAAATCGAAAAATCCGCCCTTTCGGCCGATCAGGAGACTTTGATGATTCTCGAATATCGTGTGCTCCGAAGCGCTACCGCTGTTCGAAGAAGATTCCGTGAGCAGTACGGATTATCTCCGAAGCAGGTGCCAAGGCTCAATGCTTTCAAAAGGCTGGTTGACCGATTCATTGAAACCACAGGCCACACACGGCCACAGGTGTGTGGCGGGCGGCTCCCGCTCTCCGATGACCTCGTCGACAGGGTGCGGAATTTTATACAACCATTCCGAAAGCGAGAAGAGCATCTGTCCCTCGCCATCATAGGCAGGCCGCTTGACATCTCTACTGCAACGGCATGGGGTGTTGCGAAAAAACCGGGCTGGTACCTCCACAGGCCACACTCTTTCTTGCTTCTCGCTCTCAGGCACGAGGCGGACTGGGTCACTTTCTGCCAGTGGCTCCTCGGCCGCCCGAATGGATTCTAAGTGACAGCGATTTGAACTGATGAAAAATGGTTCTGTATAAAACAAATGTCAAACAATCAAAATGAACGGCACTGGGCACCATGCAGCTGCAATGTGGCCAGTGAGTGAAGAGTCAAAGGCGGGAAAAAGACGATGTTCTGTATCATGACCGTCTGGTTCGGCGCAGACGAGACGGTCATTGGTCAGACCTGCTGTCTGCTTTTTCAGGGCAAACTCTGGACTCGAGTGTGCGCTTGCAAGCGACAGTACTGGTTCCAACAAGACTGCGCGATTGTGTACACCGCCCCGCCCTCCGGGTTTGGCTGCAAGAGAAGTTCGGCGACCCGGTCATCCGTCGGCATACACCTCGTCCATGACCTGCATGCAGCCCGGATCTGTCACCCTAGACCCCTTGACTTCTGGCTCTGGTCGGTGGCGATCTCAGGAATCCGACAAGCCGCGTCAACACCACTGCAACAGCCGAAGCGGGTAATGGATGAGTTCGTAGCACTCATCGAAGCGAGTGAAGTCAATCGCGGTGTGCGGATCTCGCGCCGACGAACCGCGACCTGCGTCCAGCGGAACAGTACTTCTGCTGGGACAGCGCGGTGCGTGCTGGGCCAGTGATGATGGAAATAGAACGTCCCAGATTTGCTTGTATTTCGTGGCAAAACATTGCAACTACGCAGTATTTATATCTTTATTAACGCACTTACCACAACCATTTCAAAAATTCCATTTCTAGTCAGAAACGCGGTATTACGCACTTCCGAAAACACCCGTAATGTTGTTCTGTTAAACGCCTGGGCAACTTAGAGATTATACGGGACCCCTCCAGGATTTAGGGACTGTTTATCCTGTTTTCTACAGAGAGTGTAACTAATGTCCCCTGACAGCCTGAGAAATGGTGTGTCAGTTACCTGAAGCCGGCGGAGTCGGGAGGAAACTTCAGGTGGTTCGGACACTGTGTGTGAGATGGTTTGTTCGCCATGTGATCGGGTTTATTTCTCTAGTTTATTCGATGGCATTGCCAGAATGCTCCAAAGAACTGGGTCCAACTAGTGATATACGTCCCTCCTGCCGGGCCACAGCAAATACTAATGGGGCGAATCGAACGAATACCGTGGGACACAGCAAACCGACTGACGTGACATCGATGGTTTCACAAGTGGCTTATCAGCCAGCACGATATTATCAAATTTCCCGATTGAAAGGGAGGCTTCCTTGTTTATGCCTAGGGTAAACATCACTTGGCACCAGTGCTTTATTACTGTGTTCCTAAATAATGTGAGTGGCTACATTTTTTAGGAAAAAATTCCCTCCTTTCAGCAGCATAAAACCCTGGCAGCGTCGGCTATACTGGCAGGCCGCAGCCTGTGACCGCAGCCGACCTGCGTCCATCAGGCCGGGCCGGGCCGGGCTGCCTGGTGCCGCTGCTCCCGCTCCTGTGGCGTGAGTTGCTCCCAGGCCAACTGGGCCGTCGCGTGCGTCCTCCTGACGTGCACCGCTGACGGATGACTGCAAATTGTCCCCAAATGAGCGGTTGATGCCACACTCAGGTGTTGGATCGTCGCACGATTCCTGAACGTTGGTGACGTCAGAAGAGGGTCAGTCACAGCGCGTCAGTTCCAGGTCAAGAGAGGGTTAACCACTGTGCCTCAGTCCCAGGTCAGGAGACGGTTAACCCATGTACCTCAGTCCCAGGTCAAGAGAGGATCTCTCTCTCTCTCTGTGTGTGTTCTCTTTCCTCTTGCCCCCTCGCTCCCATGGTCGCCCCCTTTTTCGCCCCCTGTCTCCACGTTCCCTGTCTCCCCGTCCCCTGTCCCCACGTACCCTTGCTCGTTCTCTCTCTCTCCCATCGATCTTGATCGAAGGAGGAGGCGCTCTGACTGCCGGGTCGCATGGCGCCCTCTCTGAGTCGCTTCCTTGAATCCTGTCTCCATCTCCTTTCCATTTCCATTTTTTCTTTCCCTTCGCCCATCACTCTCCGTGTCCGTTTTTCCGTTTCTCTCTCTTCCCCTGTCCTCCCGTCTCTATATTTCTCTTTGTTTTGGTCAGTGTTGACAAATGTTCTTGGAGCCAAATATGGTGCAGTGCCTTTGTGGACAGACCAGTGTTACGGAAAGCAAGGAACCATTCGCTGACGTTATTGCTCATTTATCTTGAAGAAGTGAATGTTTGAGCTTCCGAATAGTGCATAGTCTTATTATTTATATCGCCGTCACTGATCGCAAAACCTGTCGATGATGTTTCACATCTGCAAAGCCGCGATAATTTTACGAGCAATAAAGTGAACAGCAAAGCGGCAAACACAGATAAAAATAACCATTATGACAGGTCTATGTAACGTTTCGCCATGCACTCAGACACCTACATTACGGACCACAAAACCGAAACGTTGTCTCTGTTTCGACCCACTTGATAACAATCAGGGAAAATCGCCAATAGAGCTTTCTGTCATTTGTTCATAATGGAAAACCCATACCGAACGCTTATGATGTGACTTTTGTAAACAAATAGTATACTTATGGCTTATGATGAAATTCGAGATGAGACGCCCAGAGCAGCCAACAATGAAATGTTGTGTGTGCGGGGTTATCACTGATGCTAAGGAAATTACAACCGACTATTTGTCAGAGGCAACGTGTTGCCCCTTCGCTGTACGAAATCCGTCCGACCCATTTCGCCAAACTTCTGCAAGTAGCGAATTTACCATCATACAATCCAAAATCGGTTTCGCCTCATTCTGAACGAAGAATTATTACTTATCAACAATGGCATGGCGTAATCACGCGTTGTGTCGAGTGGCCATAGCATGTCATAGCATGCCATGGCCATCAGCATGTCAAATGGCATGTTTTGAAACGTTGTGTTCCTCGAGAAGTATCTTATTTTTGTCCTGTGTTAGTCAAACCCTTCGCAAAAATCAAAGCTTAAGGCTGGACTTGCCATCCGCAAAAATACACCCAACTAAATAATTGCAAAACCATCCCAAAAGGAATTCATGACAGCCAGGTTTGGCGCGTCAGTTGTTACGCTTCTGCCGTTTTTTCCCCGGCCTGAGGAGCAGCCAGACCAGTGTACGGTGGTTTGACTCCGTGCTTCTTATGCAGAGCAATGATCAGGTCACGCAGTCTCTCGGGGCAGCTGTCTGACTCGATACCCTATGCAGGGAGCGCGGCGCGAGGACAACATTGCCGCTGTTCTTACACACCTCTAGAGAGCCAGGCGCTGATGAATCCCGGCAAATGAAGCCCGCTGTACAGCATTTCTGCGTTGCGAAGCCCATTGCGCCGGTAACTTTTCTGCTGAGGTTATCTACATTGTGGACTGCTTCGTGTGGTCGTAATGATCAGAGCAAAGGGAATGGAAATTCATTTTCACCGGATGTGCCTATACGGACCCCCTCTCCATCTCTTCCCTTCCCCCCTATACATCTCTCCCCTTCGGCCCATTTTATGCCGCTCCCCTCTGCCGTCTGCCCTCTACCCAGTTCGGAGAGTATCGGTCCACCGGAGAATGCCAGCTGCATCAAACGCCCGGCGCGCCACGGCGCCGAACTACAAATGAAATTTCCATCCGCCGCGGCCCGCGGGGATCCGCCGGCCAGCAGAATGGGAAAAGAATAGCGAATAAAGCTGAAGGATGGAATTGTTTGGCCAGCGTATCATTTTTGTGCTGGCAGATCCCGTAAGGCTTTGCATTGTCGAGCCGGGTCCGAAACTGAACACGATTTTCGTCAGAAGCTCAAAGAACTGCAATACTGCTGATACCGTTTTCTCGTGACATGCAGATTCGGATGTCTTTTGTTTCTTAGTGGATAAGTGGAGCATAGTGTCATTTGCGACATACTTCTCATTTATTATGACCGAGTGAAACCAAATGTTCAACTGTCGCACATGCATGTTTAATATGCGTGCACGGTATTCTGCCTACGGCGCTGCAATGTTAACATTCACAGAACATTGGAGGGCGCTATCTGATAGCTGTGAGCAGAGCGAGATAACGTCAATAAAAGTGTTGACTGCCATGGAAGCAATCCTCACGAAGTCACCGCTTCCCAAAACGCAAAAGCTCCGTCCGACTCGACCCTCATCAGCTAACAATTCTCCTCCACTCCTCTTGAGCTAACGATTCTGCTCGTTCCCCATGAGCCAGCGATTCTGCTCGTTCCTCATGAGCTAACGAGGTTGCTGGCTCCTCATGGGCTAACGAATCGCGTCGGGGCCCGTTGGCGGCGGGCGGCGCGGCCTGACACCAGCGCCGTCAGCGTTTGCTCTTTTAATTCAATTGCCTCTTCTCCCCGCTGGCAGCGGTCCCCGGGGGACGGAAAACCTGCGAGAACGTCCGGAGCGGTATGACCAGGGCGGGAGCAGTTTGCCGCAGCCTGATGCCACCCCGGGGGGCAGTTGGGCCCTTCTATCATCCCCATTTTGACATGGCGAAACACAGGGGCAGTTTCCAGGTAGTCTACGGAGGATCGGGAATGAAAAAGAAGAAAAAGAGGCCACATTCGTCGATTTTGTTTTCACCACAGAACGATGCATCATAGAATGTTCGGAAAAGAGGGTTGTCCCGGGGGGCCATGTATCAAAAGAAGAGAAATGGAAACGACGCGGAAAACAAAACCTTCTCCGAAGTATGCGTGGAATAGAAAATGTTCATAAGCAGGTTTCGAGCAGTGCAAGACATGCAATTCCACGAAACGTTTGGCAGCCAGCCTGCTGCTGCCAAACTGCTGTCGGGTTTTGGATGGCATTGGAGAACGCTCTCAGAGCCAGAAGTAGGTACGACCCCAAAGATCATTCAGAACCGGCGAAAGATATGCACAGTCGGGAGTTTGTCTGTTGTTGCCGTTGAGATGTGAACTGTGAAGTACTTTGCAGCATGTCTTGGAAAAATCTGCCTACATCCTTTGTCGCCCACGGATACCCTGAAAGCAGATGATTAGATAAGAACAAAGTAATCGTTGTGACTTGCGACAGGCTCCTCCTTGAGTAGGGAATGAATATCATAAAATTATGAACTACTCTGCTAAAATTTAGAAACAGTTACGAAAGTGATCTACGACAGTGCGCTATGTCTGTTTGGGTTTCAATCTTCGTGATTTTCAAACCGCGATAGCAGATGACATTTATTCTGGATTACCAAATACAGGGATTACGCAACGTTGGGTGGTAACATGCTGGTTTGAGCAGAAATGTAGAAATGTACTGCAGTAATGCCTTTTCGATGTGTTTAATGCATGTGCTTTTGAAACACCACAGTTGAAAAAAATTCAGGCTCAATGATTCTGCGACCAAATATCGTGGCCGTCGGTGTATTCCGTTTCACAGCCGCACTTTGGTCGCAGACGTCCACTGAGTCGCCATCCTCACAGGTTAATGAACATGTTCACAATATCGTCGTGTATTTCTCCGCAAAACATAGCCCTGATTTAGGAAACGGTGAGTAAAATCGTAACAACCGCACAGACTCCATAACCGAGGAAAAAGGAAAGTAACAGCACAAACGCCTGTCGATTGAAGAGTTGTACACCCTAAAAAAAGAAAGTCGGAAGATGATCAGGAATCAAAAAGCGTAGAATAGAAATGGACTGGATCGCGGAAATATCAAGCGGAGAACGAAATCGATTTTCTCTCCAGCCATTAGCGCAATCAGGCGGGTGGCGGGGGCCGGCGCAGCGGAGGCCCAACAAAGAGTTCTCCCTCCGCTCGTGCCGGGCGGCGCGCCATCCTGCTCCGGCCGTCGGCTGCCGCACCCGGCCGACCGAGTGGCCTTTAATGAGGCAGCGCCGGCACCGACGCACTCCTGGCGTCCAGCCGGCTGTCCCGGCACCGCGCGGTCCGCCGGGCGCCAATTATTTCAGTCGGACGCGCCGCCCGATGGGGGTAATCGTTTTTCGCTCGCCAACGGAACGGAGCAGAGCGGGGCCAGGGACCGCCCCCCGCGCAGGGCAGGAAAAGGTAGGGATCGTCCCTGGCAGACGAGCAGGGGAAGCAGGGACCGTCCTTGGCAGAGTGGCATGTCATACAGCTGCCCCGGACAGAGTATGCATTGGTCCGGAGACGGACACGGCTGCTCCGGACAAAGTCCCGGTTGGTCCAGAGACGGTACGGCTGCTCCGGACAGGGTCCCGGCTGGTCCAGAGACGGTACGACTGCTCCGGTCCCGGCTGGTCCAGAGACGGTACGACTGCTCCGGTCCCGGCTGGTCCAGAGACGGACTCGTCTGCTCCGGACAGGGTCGCGGCTGGTCCAGAGACGGTACGACTGCTCCGGTCCCGGCTGGTCCGGAGACGGTACGACTGCTCCGGTCCCGGCTGGTCCAGAGACGGTACGGCTGCTCCGGACAGGGTCCCGGCTGGTCCAGAGACGGTACGACTGCTCCGGTCCCGGCTGGTCCAGGGCCGGGCCGGTCGCGGTCCGGGAAGCTCCGGCGGTCCCGGACGACCGATCGCCGGCGAGCGTCGGAAATCAGGGGACGTCGGCGACGTCTCACCTCGGGGCGGTCGATGGCGACGGCCGGCAGAGGGCAGCCGTGACACCGGACCACCTTCGGCTCTCACCGCTCTAATGGATGGCGCCGCCGCCGCTCCGGAGGACGGCGAACCCGCCGGACTCGGCCGCGGCTGCCGAACTTTCGGCGCGGTCCGGCCGGTCCGGCCGATCATTCCAACTTCCTGCAAGGTTCCGGGGTACCGCGAAAAAAGCAAGTTTGTTTTTGTAAGTTAGTGTCATTTGCATTCAGATGTGAATGAATGGCTTCACATTTAAGAGTGAGTTTGTTTTGGTTTCTTCGAGCATTTCTCATTCAAATTCAGTAGCATAAATTGAAAGAGCAACTTTGGACCGCGGTAAGTACGTACTATGCCATGTTTATTTGCACAACCACTCCAATAAAGTAGTTGCAGACAATTTCTTAGCATAAACACTGTTTCTGGACGGCACAATTCAACGCGTGCCTATCTGTCCGCCTGTTTCCAGGTGTCGGGTCCCCTCGATGCGCCAGTGGCCTCTGATCTGCGCCAGTTTTGACGCCCGGCCCAGCTGACTAAATCTGAGGCCGCTATGACGTAACACCCCGGGATACGATTACCCCCCTCCACCCCCGCCCCCTCCAGATCCGCCGCCAACCGAGTTAGCCGGGGGTGGCGTGGATAACTGGATTGGCGAGTTTGGCCGTCGCCAACAAACCGGAATGGCCCGGCTCTGACGACTCGGACCGATCCGACGGAATCATTGGTTCTGCTGGCCAGTGACTGCTTCGATGACGAAATGTGCCGCGTCTGGAGCGGGTCGTAGGATATGTATGTTGGCGGCACGGTTTAAAAGAAACACTTCTATATCCATCAATTCGCTTCTCAATTATTCTGTCTTGGTTCAAAAAAAAAAACATGGGACCAAAATATAGGAGTATGACATAAAAATTCCTACCATTATTAAAAAAGTATAGTCTTATTCGGCGCGATGCACACCGTTCCCAAGACGGCGCGCTGTGGCGGCGAATTAACACCGATGAGCCGGCCGTCTGGACCGTTCAGGCCGCCGGGCCGCGGTTTTAACGACGCCCAACGCTGCAGAACGGCGCCCGGAAGCGTTCATCAGACCCGGCCGACGGCTGAACCGCCGTCGCCGGTCTGGCGATAAAGTCTCCGAGCGTGAGATTCGGGCCCATCACCTCCCACGCTGCCACAGTGGTGTCCAGCGGCCCGGTCAATAGCTGGGATGTATTAGCCCACCATTGACCGGGTATTTCGCCACCTTCCATAGACTTGGGGGAAAGGTTAACAATTCCCTGTCTATCCCGAGAACCAATCGTCCAATTCGGATGACTGAAACGGAAACCGATAGCACTCAGCCTTGCAGTCTTCAGACATATACATTTGTTTAGTTTTTGGCCCCAGATGACGTCACAAGGCAGGTAAACACGGAAAAGTGAACATTTTTTTCAGTCGCAATATCATAACGATAAGCAGCACGAGACTGACATTTGCGTGGTGTTGTGTTCCCAGCAGCCCAGTCTTACATTCCAAGTTCCAACTGACCCAAGGTCATGCAAGGGCAAGTTCACAGGTTGGGCCAAATTTGACCTCCGTTATGACGTGTCATGCGATACGTGCATCCTGACCCATTTTGCACGGAGATTCTAAAACAGGACACTTTCAAAGAGCCTTGGGTAAAAAAATGAAATGGCCCCAATCATCGTGTACGTGCAACATTGCAGCATTTTGTAGCTTCAAACTTGCGGTACCACGAGCACGCTACTGACCTCCATCTGACATCTCTGGATAACCTAACAAGTCAATTTATCCCATGTTGCACATTTCTACGGAATGTTTCACAACATTGCAAAGACTGATATCTCTACACCGTTCATCCACAGCGTCAAACATACGCTACCAATTTATTCGTTAGGCTGAAGTCTGCATAAAATCGCCAAACGTCAAAGCGCGAGAAAATGCTGCATTGTGGCAAGTAAACGCTGTATAAGATGTACGTGCAGTTTGCTGCGAGAAAATTCGATAACCTGACCGTGTAGAAATCCGGTTACTTCGGTCCCTTTTCTAAAACATATTCTCACTGGACCCAGAAAGCGCTGACCTGGGATGACCTGGCATGAGGTCAGAGGAGTTCCATATGGAACTCTTAGGTCATGTTTATATGCAATGCAAGCTACAGGTACCATACATTGTAAAAGCGCCGACAATACGGAGGTGAAGTGAAACTGAAAGTCAGGTCGCAAAACATGGTCCTCTTTATGTCGTCATTAGGACGTGACCTTATACGATCTCGTTTCTAAATTTTTGCCATTATGTTTACAACCGACGTCAAAAAAGATACTGAAAGTTTCAGTACGCTGCGTTTATTCGTTTCACAGATAACTTAGAAATGCGCCATGGAGGCGTTTAAAGCCCTCCCCTTCCCGGTGCATTTCTTAGATATCTCTGAAACAAATAAACGCAACGTCATAAATCTTTCCGTACATTTCCTTACATTAATTGTATGCAAATTGAATTGAACATTTGGAAACAAGCTCTTCTTAGACCACCTCCAAATAGCGTCATAAAACAGCCATGTTTGCGATTCAACATACAGTTTCACTGCACCGGTATGCTGTCGGTGCTTTTACAGTGTATAGTGACTGTGGCTTACGTTACATATGGACATGACCTGGGAGTTCAATATGGAGCACCCTTGACATAATGCTAGCTCATCCCAGCCCAACTATGTATTTTGCACTTTTCGGGACCAGTGAAAACACATTTTAGAAAGGTAACTAAACTCATTTTTAGATTCGGCCAGATAAATTATCACATCTATGATGATCTATGATAGATTATCATATCTTGCACTAACTTGCACAGTAGTTTCTTGCAACAATGTAACATTTCTTGTACGTTGTCCTTTGGCGGTTTTTTGCAGATTTCAGCTTAGCGAGTAAACTAATGGCATCCGTTTGGCGTTCTGGGTGACCAGTGTGAAGATACGGCATTTGAGACATTGTGCAACATTCCTTGAAAATGCCCAACACAAAGCATATTGACTTGTGGAGTCATCAAGAAGTGCCAAATACAGGTCACTAGCGTGCTCATGTTATTCTGAGTTTGAAACTACAGAATGTTCCAATATTGTATGAGCATGGTAATTTGGGCCATTTCAAGACTCTTCTTTTGTCCAAAGCTCCTTCTAAGTGTCTTTTTTTAGAATCTCCGTGTTCAATGGGTCGGAAAACATGCATTACTCACCAGTTATTACGGACGTCAAAGCTGACCCAACCTGTGACCTGGACATTTGCTGTTAGTTGTGTATTATTATTTTATCAGTTATCACTCAGCATATGAGGTTAAGCTGCCAGAGACATAATGCAATGCAAATTTCAGTCAAGGCCTTTTGGTTGGTTTTCGCGAGATGGCCAGGAGAAAGACCTGCATATGTACATATGTGTATATATATACACGCAAGTCTTTTCCTGCATATATATATATATATATATATATATATATATATATATATATATATATATATATATGTGTAGATGCACCGAGCGCAGACTAGGGCCGGCTCTAACACGTGATTGGTTGGTGAGCCACTTACTGGGTACTTACCAACAAGGATGCCGATTTCTGAAAATGTCTGAGGGGGGGGGGGTACGCCGAGAGCCCGACAGCCTAACATCCCCCAGTTGGGTTTCTTAACGGATTTAGCCAACTTTATTTTGACCAACGGAAATTAGTAAGTTTTTTTTCTTATTTATCAAATCAAAAATTAATTTCATCCCTATGTATACGAGTACATATATACATAGAAGACTGAGTGATATATAGATAAATCGCTTTAGACTTTATTCTTTACCTTCTGCCTGTCTGTTATCCATTTAGGCCGTTCTTTTCGTCATTATTACTCATTTCCCTCTAAAACCGGCGGAAAATATTGGGTGGGTCCAAACCACCATTGGGCGGGCCCAAATTAACATTGAGGTGGACCAGGGCCCCTTCAAAAGAATACAAATCGACACCCCTGCTTACCAGGCTAAGCGACCATTCGCGATTCGCGTTTGCCTGCGAACCATATGATATCGTGATGTGATTCTGTTCATTCCGTTCATTCAGTTCATTCCTATACGCTCCCTGCACCGGAGCAATGTGCACCAGAAGAAGTCGTCGTCTTTCCTGAACAAACGGTTAGGAAGCTACTGCGAGCTGTACACCTGGAGCAAGAACAGGGAGCAACAGGGCTGTATTATAATTTCATGATGTATAATATGATAATGCATAACATGATAAACAGGGTCGTATGACAGTTTTACAATGATAAAATGTTTTAAAGACCATTTTCATTCTATCAAGACATGCTTGTGCCGCTTTGAGCAGCTTTATCAGACTGGAAAAATACACCTTTCGACAAACAGACAAACATTCTTATCGACAACGTTCTGCGTGCCTCCTTGTTGGGGATTTCGTGCAGACACAAAGTCCATAAACGAGCGCTTTGCCTACTTTGCTGTAATGCGGCTTGTTTGTCACATGAAAGATCCTTTCTGCATTGGCGCCCTTTTGAAAACAGACTGCTCCAAAATGACAGCCATCCTTGTTGTGGTGACCTTGATACAAAACAAACGGTCCGCTGAGTTTCTTAACCCGGCACCACCTGGGGGGTATCAAATAGGCATAGGTGGGCATCGTTACTAAAAAATGTAACTTCGTTACTCGTTACTCCGTTACTCAAAAAAGCCAGTCCGTTACTCGTTACTCCGTTACTCTGCCTTAAAAAGTAACGGAAGTTACCGTTACTCCGTTATTCCGTTACTTTTTTAAATGCAATGAAAACCAAGCGAACGCGGGTTTTAAGTCTTTTGTGCTGCTTTGTGGTTGTAAAACGCATTCCATATACAAAGGGAAGAAACAAAAAGCGCTTACCCAAAACACTCCGCTAGCTGCCCACTGCCCTCACCAGCCGTTGTAGAGTCGGCGGCGCCGGGACAACAGCCGCGGCGGGTATTCTATCACTGTGTTAGCCACAATGTTCAAACCAACGAATTCCCGTTCATTGCCCGCGGCGCCGACGGAGCGGGAACAACCGGCGCTGGAGCGGACGCATGCAAAATGCGACAAACAGCGGACATCTATCGACTGGGTTTGATCAACAATGCCTCTCGAAGTATCCGCCCTGAACATAATGGTCTCCGTTCAGAGCTCGTTTCGGTCTCGCGAACTTCTTGTTTTGTTTTGAAATTATGTGTGTGTATTACTTTGTGTAAGAACGCGTGCGTGGAGGCAAGATTCCTGATACCCCTGACGTTTTTTTTATACCAAACGACGAAGGACTCAAAAAAACATGACTGATATGGATTTCATTATTGTGAAATAAAAGACTAAGAAAAGGTGCTGTAGTACCTCTTCAGCACCCTTGAGAAGACAAATTAGCTATAAAAACATGGTCATAAGTAAGATGCAACGGAGGATGTTAGCCGTTCACAAGTGGAACATTTTGGAACGATGACGTGACCTGACCTGACCCCTGTGAAAGGCCAAAATTGATATCAATGAACTCGCTTTTGTCTTACGGTTCAGTACATGTCGCTTAAGTTCAGCTTTTCAGGGACAAGGTATTGTGTCTATTTACCTAATTCCAAGGACGTGTTTTGACCTTTCATGGCGTCTGGTAGCCTCAAAATTGACCTGAGGTCAAAACTCTTGAATGTTTTCGTCTTGGTTTCAAAACCTTTCTGCCGGTGTTTTCCTTTTTCCGTGCGATATATGGGAGCCGAGATCCTGGGAGGTGCGGAAATCCGCGCTCCCCCTCCGGCCGGGCAAAGGGCATTCTGAGCCCGGCCGGAGACGGGTTAAAAACACTTCATTTAACCCTATTCCCTGTGGGGGGGCAGATTCTGCTACCCGTGTCTTTTTGCTTGTCGCTCCCACACTGTTTGCCGCAGCGCCACAAGATTTTCTGGCATTTCACGGCATTGATACACAAGTGTTTTGTCAACATTTAAAAAAAAATCGGTCCCGCAGAGGCGGTTCCAAGCCCCCGTTTTCGGCGGTAATGTGCTGTGCGTGAAGCTGCAAAGTTGTGCGGTTCACTATCGTGACATTCTGAGTAGAAATAAAGATCACTGACTCATTTATATAGTCATACACATCTTAAACAATGCGTATGCACACACATTTTCAGGCGCACGCACACCCAGGTACTGAAAAAATGGGGGAGCACACTATTGTGCTTATGGTGCCCTCCCAATTTTGTTTACCTGGATCCACCTCTGCGCTACATATAAACTTAAACTGGCTTGCTAGTTGTACATCTGATGTTTATATCACCAAAAACAAACAAAAACAAAGGAAATTTCTTATTTGAAAAATCACCCTTCTTGCCCTCCCTGGAACTGCCTATGGTTTTCCGTTTCAAATTTCAGCTTTCAGTATATAAAAGATTTGGACATTCAAAGCTGAACCGTGTTATTCCCATGCAAATTGGTTGGTAAACACGGCCGCAGTGACCTTTCAAAAATCCCGAAATTTTGGAGTTTGTTTGCCCCCACGCCCTATTTTCGAAATTTTTGAATTTTTGGGGCCCAGAATTGGAGATCTCGTTGAAACATATTAAATGGCATTCATCCTATCAACACTGGACGAATGCATCTCGAGATCTCTGGAAGGGCGGGGAGGGGAAGGGGGCAGAACTGGTAATCTTCACCTTTCGGCCAATGCATATTTTTCGAAGGTGCAAAAGTGGCAACGGCTCATATCATGTTTGAGTTTGGGTCCTCACTTCTGCGTCTACAAAAAATAATGTGTCAGCCGAAAGGTGTTTCGGCCAGTTGATATTTTTTTCGGGAACGCATGAGTGGTAACTCGAATCGCATGGACAATGTAGCCTGTCCTCCAAGTTAAAAATGATTTAACCTAACCTAACCTAAAACCTACTGTATGGTTGCAGGGATTGCCCTAGATGGGCATGTAAAACTAATTTTTTGTTAGGTTCAATTTGCCTGTTTTTTTGGTTTGGTTAGCTCGTGTCGGCTGAAGGCAAACATGTGTCAACTGAATCAAAATTCAAGAGCTACCTAACCAAGTCAGTTTACACATCCAGTAGGGGCCAGTGCTTAGAAAAATACCTGAATGGGCTAAATTGTTCACACAACTTGTGTTGCCACTTCCGCGTCTCCAAAAATTACGCGTAAGCGTCGGCCGAAAGGTAGATTACCGCAGATCGCCCCCCCCCCAGGGTAATGTGAATCTCACTGCCTGCAGAGAATGTGGTTAAGGCAAATAGTCCAAGCAATAGTCGACAAGCTTCATAATTATGCTTCACTACTCACAACTTATTGTGCACATTCTGTTCTCACCTGGAAATGCCGTAAATAATGCTTCCTCTTGATATGTGCCTTTAGGTTTGAAAGGCTACTCTTGTGACCCTTGATTATAACCTCTTTCGGTCCGCACAGGACATACGTAAAAACGACGTTTTTCCCCTCCTCCTTGAACTCAAAGTACGCTTCTAGATGTGGCCATGGCTGACCCAGACCGGGCTCGTCCTCTGCCTCCGAAGCTGAGGCACCGTCGGACTCGGAGTCAAGGTTTTCTACCTCCAGTGGCGGCGTAAAGACGCCTTGATGGGACATTTTAGTGTCAGATACTTAAAATTTCAGGCCAGTCAAGAATCAATCACCACTCCATCGCCCCATGGACATCACAGATCCAAGGCCATGGCGGCAGTAATCATGTGCTCAACAGCCTTGAGTGATCTTGGGGGGGAACCGTGTGGCGGTGGTAAGCAATCCGTGACTGACTTGAGACAACATTGAAAACTGCCGTCAGCTGGCTGTTCCATTATAAACGATAATAACTTTGATATCTTTTAACCTGAAAAATGACGATTGGTTAATTTATAATTCTAAGTCATATCAAACTTACGCATAATTCAATACTTTTGTCCCAAAAGAGACCAAAGTCAGCTGGCCTTTATACTGAACCATTGCCGCCAGCTTGCCGTCAACGTTTATCAGCTGACGAATATTGTCAACAAGCCTACTCCGCGATTGTCAGCTGAGTGCGCGCCCAGCCGCGCTTGTATCGCCGCACGCTATTGGGTGTTGGCTATTCAAGTAGCCAATGGCGTGTGCCGATGCAAATAAAGCCGGGCGGTGTCTGTAAGGAGTTTAAAAAGTAACGGAGTAACGGAGTAACGGACCAAAAAGTAACGGAGTAACGGACCACAAAAGCAACTTCCGTTACCCAGTCCGTTACAGTAAAATAAAAGTAACGGGTCCGTTACTCCGTTACTCAAAAAAGTAACTTCGTTAGTAACGGAGTAACGGAGTAACGGACCAGTGCCAACCTATGCAAATAGGGCACCCCTCGGTTTTTCTTGAATAACTTCTGAACCGTTGGAGCCAGCCCGACCAAATTTCCAGTACCTGTTCAGCAATCAATTCGACATATTTTCACATCAAATCCATTTTCATGCTAGGTCCGGTCATGGAGATATGACGTCATAGTGAATCCTTGCATGCTTGGTTTTGCCTGTTCAGGCGGTGGCGTGAACATGCTTCTTTTTGATAATATTTGAGAGCATAATGCGTGGATTATTTGGATTTGCATAGGAAACGGTCCCAAGAAGAACACACAGTCGTGACATGCCAACATTAGAGGTCATGCTAGGTCACATGCATGATAACAATTGGACTGATTCACAATGTGGTTGACAGAAGTTGTTGTCGCTGACTTCCCCCATCGTTCAAGTCAGACAAGCAAATCTATGTGCGTCTCCTAGCAAATTTCACCAAAAGCAATGCGAGGTCATGTCAGGTCAGGTCATGTCATAGCTGCATGTCAAACCGAAATGAAATACAACACTGTCTGTGGAAGATCGTTCAGTAGCAGCAGATAGTAATTATTGTTTTTAGTCAGAAAAACAAAAATGACTATTTGCCTTGCCCTGGCTGGATCTTGACCCGGTTAAGAACAGACAGAGCATATTTTATTATCACGAGATGCCATTTCAGTTGTGCATTTGACGCAGTTAAGAATCGCAGCGAGTAATGCTTGCTTTTTCTCACGAAGAGTAATGCAACCTAATCTGGTCTGACCTAGACTGGCCTTGACTGAATGGAACGCAGATAATGCAAAACTTATCATAAGAAGGTTTCATTTTCATTCTCTTTGTCACGTACATCAAAACGGCTGCGAGTAAGTATCGATCTTTGGCATGTAAAGTAAGACTAATATTTAGCCTGACCTAGACTGACCTTGACCCGGCATTTTTTAACATTTTGGCACGCATTTGGTGCAGAAGATCGTGATATTTCGTTTGATACCCAACTGAAGGGTCTAAGACCAATGTTACCGATGATATGAGGTACAAACCGATGTCATTTTTCTCACGTCGTGTTATGCATTTTACGTGGCCTGTGACGTCATCGGCCACGTGATCAGGGCTAACATGGTATTTTCTGAATCGCAAGTCTCAGGGCCATCGATAGACCGGTTCAGATCCGACAGTTAGATCCTGAGGTAGCAGGGTGTGCCGTTTCTGATATCCCAGGCGGTCGCGGGTGCAAAAACACGCCAGGCGGTGCCGGGTTAAACAATTCTTAAGAAGTATAAGTTTAAAAGGTAGGCAATCCCAATGAAACCAAACTTGCCAGTAGCTTCATTGGCGAGTCTTGAATTTCTTATTGGATGAACTTCCCAAATGCAAACTGCAAACTGTAAGCAACCTTCCGACACAGAAAATTGGAAGTAAATGCTTTTACCGGAAGCATAGTTATCATCTTCACTAGCAGCGTATACAGTAGCAATGTCAGATGCTTCTACCCTCGGGAAATTCTTCATTAGTTTGGTGGTGTTACTCGGAAAGAAATAAGTGTGTCGGGCCATTCATCGTCACTTGGAAAGAAACCATTTAAAACGGCATTTGACTGACCTCTGTCTCTGGAGAAGTTCTGTCGCCGTTAATTGCTGCTGTGAACATTCCTGAAACGTGTTCTTCTCTCCAGCGCCCGTTAGGGAAAAGCTGCTGTTTCTCCGATATCAGCAGGACGAGAGCGTCCCGCACGCTTCTGCGTCAGACAGCTCCCAACCGTCCTCATTCAAATATGCCAGCCTGCCTTCTTGGCGCGCATATCCAACCATCGCTGATATGCCGCGGATATTATGCATCGTCAACCCGACGTATCTAATTCTAGCTTCAGAAGAAGTAATTCTCTTATCACCATTTCAGCCGGAGATATCATTGTTCCGCTGGAATTGGAAATGCCCCCTTTTGCCAGCCTGCAGAGGCGATAGCCTCAACCGTTATATGACGTCATAAATTCCTCCGAATTTGCATCCAGTTTCTACACATCGAGTCCAAAGCAGCATTTAAATGTAAATGAGTTCAGTTTAACACAGTAGGTCGGACTTGGCCCATGTTTATCCTCTAAACCCCCGCCAGTCAAGGCTGTTGACGGGACTCCCACAAATTGAATGTCCCGTTCTTTACTGCAGTGTGTTTTAACCTTCTGGCTTAACAAATGTGCGCAGATGCCATTCAGTCTCTAAACATCATTTACGAATTTGGATTCATACCGCATACATTTCTCCAGCTTCTTTGCACTACGTCAGTACAGCACTTGTCAAAGTCGCTGTCATTAAATCGTCCAAAGACAGCAAGACAAAGCGGTCCGATCGATAACGTCCACAGTTGTGCGGCGTGTTGGGCAAACATTGCATGAAACTGTTTGAGGACGGAAATCACGATTTCCAGCAATCCATGAGTCACTTGCGAAAATACAGCCATGTCTGCATTTCTAGCCAATCGCTAAATGCCTTCAGCAGACTGCGTCTTGCTGGCGCAGACCATACCTCTTTTCAAACGGAGGCTCGCAGAGCGCCCTCGGCGTTGCCCCAGGCATACGGCAGGCGTGAGCCACGGCAGCCGGGAATCCGGAGCAGCCTCTCTCCGCTCCCTGGTCGGCGGCGTCCTGTCTGAGCGCCAGTCAGCGCACGCCTGATGCGGTATTCGCACCGGATACCGCTCGTCTCGCGGCGATACTGGATACCTGGCATTATGGACACGTGAACGTCCGGCGGGGAGTCCCTCGTGCGCTCGAGACGCTGATGCGTGTGTAGAGCTTAGCGACGAGAGCATGCTGGACACGTACGCCTGGCGAAGGTTCCCCGATCTCATACAGGTGACAAATGGCATGCAGTGAATAAGGGACAGAAGACTTAATGGTGTGGAAAGAGCCGTGAGGGGCCCGAATTCGTCGGTGGTTGGGAATGACGTAAACAACAGAAAGGCCTTCTACTCGCGCTTCTGGTTTTACCTTGGACGATCAGGTTACATGGTTATTTCCTTTCATTTTGTCCGCATGGTTGATTCTGAGAGGATTGCTTGTGTTCTGTCATGAATTAGCTCAAACGAGCTTAATCAAATCGGTAGAGTCCTGAAATCAGGTTTCATGCCAAGCCGAGCGTGCTGTTCCTGCGCATGAATGATGAAAAGCGTCAAAAAAGGTTTCAAGATAAGTATTCAAAACAGACGTCAAAGAGCTGATTTGGTGTGCACGACACGCACGCAGTCGCATACGTTCCATAATGAACATGGATTACCTCACCTATCAAGCCAAATCTGCTCAACGTTCAAATCAAATTAAGATCAGATAACCAGAACATCTTGAGTAAATCCAGAAATAAAGGCCACAACTGCAAAGCGAAGCAAAATAGCTTCGCATCGATATCATTTTTCAGTTATGGAGCATGTACAACGGCGTCTGTTATTTCAAAGGAGATAACGGCTTCCACAGTTTTAGTGATGAACACCAGTTCCTCGAAACGTGGCCGGTGCGGGCAACGGGCGCTCCCGAAGACGATTTCTCCTAGCTGAGTCTTTCTCCGGCCGTTCAGCCTTTTCGGATGCGTCTGAGTGAGTCGCGCCGTGTTCGGGGCGGCTTTATTTCAGTCCTGATCGGCGTCCGACGGGCCTGTTTGTTGGCCTCCTGCTGAGCCAGCGGAGGTGGCAATCAATGCTGACTGAGAGCACGACAGGCTCACCTCGTCAGCCAGCGGCCGACGCCAAACGACGCCGGGCTTCAGGCGTGTCGCGCGCGCTGACTCAGAGGCCGACCGGTGCTGGAGGCTGGTGTCAAAGACGATGGTACGGTGTCAGAAACGACGGCACGCTGCTGCAGAAAACAGCCATTCCAGACTGCCTAGACCCATAGCAAAATCATGGCCAATCCGCCAGCTTCGGTGTTCTTGCGTTTTTCCGTCGTCTTCGCAACAAATGAAGGAGACACAAACAGATCCTTCGCAAATACTTTTGCCCTCAGTATGAAAATCTTGCCTCTGCACCAGCCATTGCCACCGAGCCCGTTGCTCTTAATTTACGCTAAGATCTGCTCTGCTCAGGGCCGTTTGAAGGGAGCAGAAATCCGTCGTCTGGGCCACTTCCGCAGCCGGTACGTGCTATGAGTTACCTTTAACGACACTGGAAGGCCTCCAACGGTTCGAAACGCTTCCAAATCTACCATTCTGAAGGGTTTGACAGTTGTCATACACTGCATTTCTTCTGCATGCTGTTGTGCACAGGCCGCCGCAGTGTGGGCTGGTACCGAATGTTTAGTAGGACCTGAGGAATTCTGCTGTCCACATTGAACATAGAACTTTCACCTGCCACGAGTCATTATCACTGAGCATTGGCGACGTGAGCGCAATATCAGCACAGAGCCACAGGGAGTGGGCAGTTGGCGGGTAAGCGGTTGGAGCAACTTTCGTCTCTAGTGTCCATAGAAAGTACAGAGTGCGGTGCGTTGGTAGGACCAGTCGGAATTACTTTGTTCGGGCCTACTCTTAAGCGCTACGAATCTTGAAATGCCTCTTCTTTCTTGCAATCATCGCATCTGATTGCCTCAGTCTGACTGAGGCATCAGCAGCAACATCGGGCAATAAAAGGCGCGGGCTATTCCAGGCGAGTTTCGGATTTCGTTATTGTGGCTCCGGCTCTTCTGGCTCCGAGCGCAGCGCCCCGCTGGTTTTATTCGGCTGGAGCACCTGCCTCCAGACGTCTGGCGCATAACCCTCGCGCCGAACTTCGGCCCTCACCGCCTCACTGCCTCGGCCGATGGCCGGCAAATGGCCTCCCATCCTCTCCGCCTTGTTCCCCACGCCGTTCGTTTCAATAGGCCTCGGCCGCGGGGAGATTAGCCAGCGCCGGCCGGCCGTGGTCAGCGCCGCTCGTTGCCGTAAGTCGTGTCGGGCGCGCGCGCCGGCCGGCCGGCCACCGGATGCCCGAGACCCGGCCGCCGGGAGCTCCACCTGGCGAGGCTCGGCCGTGTAATCGAATTGAGCCGGCGGGGCCGGCCGGCCGGGCCGCCTGCTGTCGAGCGGGCCCGGCCCGACCAACGGCGCCCCGGGGCATTGGCCGCCGGCCGCGCCCACTATTTCGGGCCTGTTTAAGTCCGGTCAGCCGCCGGCCGCAGGTCGGCCGGAATTCTGCCGTCGCACCGGACTTCCCGAGCACCGGGACAAGGGACGCGCGTGTCCGGAAGAAAGCAAGGAAACGCGCTGCCGCACATCACTGAGCCGCTCCAGCCATGTAAATCATTCCGACCCGACGGGCCAGCCGTTTCATCGCTGCCGGATCGGTTTGCAGGTCGTTCCGGAGACGGCGATACTTGGTGGAATGCGTTTTCAACGATTCCAGCCGGATGCGCCGTCGAGAAAACGATATCCAGCCTCCATTCCCCCGGGAGCATTGCCATATCGTTTCCAGACGGGGCGCCGCCGGGCCCGGAGATACGGCGCGAGTATCAGATGGAGCAAAGGTCAGGCCGGGCTCCAGGCATTACTCGAGGCATCGCTCCGCAGCCTCTCTCCCCCGCTTCCTCCGCCGAATCGGATTTCCGATCTCCTCTGATGCAATATTTCTCACCGGCGCACGCGAGTGCTCTCATCCTCGCCAGGAAGCGAATAACATCCCTAGCACCCACCCTCATGCATAACCCGATTGCACTGATGGTCGCGATCGCGTGCGTTTTCCTCCGGAGTGCCCTCAAATCATGTTTATCCAACACAGCAATTCAATTAAAAGTAAAGGAGAGAATCGATGCGGGTAAAATTCGAAAACTTGGCAGGCGGGATAAGTTATGATCCAATACGTGCTTCGCGCCGTGAAATCTATCGGTTTCCCGAGATGGGAAGACAGAAGCAGAGGCTAGAGTCGAAGAACATTCGTTCCTTAGCTTCAGGCGTTTTGTCAGGGAGATATTTGAACTAGAGTTCGCGTTAAGCAGCAATGGCGAGACCGGCTCGCTAACTCCAATCCCTGTCGCGAAATTCCAGGTTATGGTGAAAGTTTAACGCGCCACGATGCACGTGACACAGTCGTATGACAGCCTGTACGCGTCTGCTAGCCGTTTACCAGTTGACTCGCGGGCCAAATAACGAGAGTCAAGTGAGCTGAGTCAGTCTTGCCAGGTCGGGGAGACCAGAGCTCTGCCAACTGAATTAACGATCATAACTCAACCATAACGACAATATTAAGTCAGACCTAACAGAAAAATAGCTTCCATTAGCCCTGGCTCATAAGGGCCGTTTCAATGTTTGTGCTATGCATGAGATTCGCGCCCGCTGTGTAACGTCCAAGTAACGCATAGCATCCAACGGCTTTCATGGACACCATCAAGAAGATGGTTCACCTAATCAGTGAAGACTGAATCCCGTCTGTGACTGCAACACCAGTGAGAAGAGAAACCCCAGTGGAGGTGACCACACTGGCAGTAGTGGAGAACTCTATCTGAGACCATACCATCCAGGGGCGTACGAGCATCCGGAAAGGTGGGGGGCCAGAGGCGTTTTCCCCATAGGGTTAATGTTAAATTTTTCAAACAAGGGGGCCCGAGGTCCCCGCCCCCCCCCCCATTCCTACGCCCATCGCCCATGATACCATCAGTGGAGCAGGCTGCCATCCAGGATCACGCGATCAGTGTGTATGTGCGCGAGGACTTTGTCTTTTCGGAGCACTGCAGTCCTTGATATATTGGTGGAACAAAGTATATCGTGAGAGCAACGGATGTCGTTTAAACGTTCTCCCGTGATCTCGTCCAGTTCGGTGTTGGGTTCCCATCGTTTGGTGCTGCTGTTGTTTTCCCACCACCGACGACCTGGTATAAGCCGGTTCAATCACCAGGGACTCTTGCGATGGGAAATCGTTTCCTTGCATCAGAATGTCGTATTTCACGTACGCCCTGTCATCCCGAGTACTCCAATGGCGCCGCTGGCCACCAGACGGCACCAGTTGCGCCGGCTCGGACGTTTCCATATCACCACCTGCATTTCAAAGCCGGCGGCGCACGGATACAGCCGGGAATTCAAGCAAACACACGCCTAACGCGAACCACGTGGGCGCGCGAGGGCGTAATCTGGTTTCGGCGGCGCCGCCGCCTTCACGTCCGGGTCGTGAGTTTGGCCGGCCGCCGACGGGAGGTAGCTCAGTGTCGGAACGGACGACAGCACTGCCGTTGACCTTTTCCGGCGAGACTCGGAAGTGGCCAGCCGGGGACAGGCGGTTGGCGGACCGTGCAGGGAGCACAGAGGACCGCGGAGACCGCAGAGATCAGAGGAGGGACCGCAGAGGACCGCGGAAGCCGCAGAGATCAGAGGAGGGACCGCAGATGACTGCGGGAGCTGCAGAGCTCAGAAGGGACCACAGAGGACCATGGAGACCGCAGAGATCAGAGGAGGGTCCGCACAGGACTGCGGAGACTGCAGAGATCAGAAGAGGAACCACAGAGGACTGCGGAGACCGCAGAGATCAGTGGAGGGACCGCAGAGGACTGCGGGGGCCGCAGAGCTCAGGAGGGACCACAGAGGACCGCGGAGACCGCAGAGATCAGAAGAGGAACCGCAGAGGACTGCGGGGGACGCAGAGCTCAAAAGGGACCACAGAGGGCCACGGAGACCACAGAGATCTGAGGAAGGACCCAGAGGACCGCGGAGACCGCAGAGAAGTGAGGAGGGACCACAGAGGGCCGCGGAGGGACCAGAGGACGGCGTAGAGCTAGTAGAGGACCGCAGAGAGACCGCGAAGGACGGCGGAAAATGCGGAGACTGCGGAGGGATTTCATCTCAGAGGACCGCGGAGAGCCGAGGACCGCGGAAATCGCAGAGGACCGCGGAGAAACTAAAGAGGACAGCGGAGAGGCCGCATAGGACCGGGGAAACCACCATGGAGAACGCCGAGGTCGCGGGCCAGCCCTGCCATACTGAAGTAGGAGACGAGTGAGAAGGTCCCAGCTGGAGGGCTGAACGAGGCCCCTTCAGCGACGGCACCCACCAGACCGACAATAAAACGCGGCCGATCAAACATCACATGACCATGTATTGGCTGCTAGAAAGTCCCGATGAGAGGCGGAATGCCGGAATACCAAGCGGAACCGATAGCAGACACGTGAGGCCACCAAACGACAGCTCCAAACAAAGAACCGCTGTCGGCCGGGGCTGATTTGTGGCCGGTCACCGCCCGCCCTAGCAAGCCTCTTTGTACTAATCACACGGCGGCGGCCAGCCAGCCCAGCGCCGCCCCAGCCCGATATCACGAGAGCGACGTGCATTCCCATTGGTCCGCAGAGGCGCGCGGCGGCCGGGGCCGGACGCCGCCGCTGCCGCCGGCCGACCACCCCACAGAGAACTAACGCCCGCGACGCGGCCCGCCGGCGAGTGTAAAACACGGCAAAATCATCGCTGCGGCGCGCCGGAGTCGCCGGACCGCACGTGGACGGGGCCCGGCCGGCCGCGGACCTCTGGGAGGCCGCCGGCCGGCCGGCAGCCGGCGCACATAATATCAGCCGTATACTGGCAAGAGCTCAGATAATATCGGAGACGAGTGAGTGGGGTTGAGTGTGCGGCCCGGGCGGCCGGGCGGGCGGCGCCGCTGAGCGCACCGTCACTCGGTCACCTCGTTCTTGCTGACGCAGCACGGCAGCACGCCCGAGACATACGGCCGCAGCGAAGAGAGCCGACTGTTGGCCACCGCGACGCCTGGCGGTGCGACACCGCACAACGAACTGTCCGGCTCGCCGTCAGATGTCAGCACCTCCTGGTCGAGCCGCTCGTTGTCGAACACGTCGATGCTCTGCACGTTGGTAGCGTTGCGGCGGCTGCAGATGTCCGCCATCCGCTGCCAGTGGCGGCGGTTCGTCTTCGTCTGCTGGTACACCTCCTCTGAGTCGGGAAACAGCGACCGCAGCAGGCTGCAGCGGCACGGCACCGTTCTCAGAGCTCACGCGGCGAAACCGCGCGGACCGCAGGCGGCTTTCCACGCCTTCGACGGACGAAAATTAAACGGAGAGATTTAACTATTTTACGGGCTGACAAGCAATGTACAAAACCGTCATTGGCTAGGAAAAAAGCTGCTGTTTTTCCGGCCACGGGGAGAATTTATGTTACTAAATTTGCCTCGAATGGAAAAGACCAAAGCCCAACAAAAGATTCGGAGACGTTGTAATAATGAAAAAAATAGCCAGCGTGATTCGCCAACCTGTAGACGGGCAGCGCGATGTCGTCGAGGAACTGGATCTGCAGCTTGGGGATGAACGCGCGCTCACGGTCCATCATCTCCGAGGGGTCGTTGCCCATCTGCTTCTCCATGTCACCTTGCGAGAAGAACTCACGGTAGACCAGTTTCTGTCGACGGCGGGCCGGGGAGGTCAGGTCCCGGCCGGGGACGGAGGTCGTATCACGGCGGCAACGAACGCTAAGGCAGCAAGCCGAACTCGCTATGCATAATACAGGAGCGATGGGTTAATGTAGCCATAGTGCAGCCACCATCAGGATCACGTGACAACCTGCGTCGAACAACATCCACGGAAATACCTAGAACCGTGGGAAATCTAACAGGTGCGCAACAACTACTTTATCCATACTGTATTCATAAGATATCCATACTGTACCATAAAATGGCACTCATGCACGTAAACATACCGGCACCATCGACATTAGACCAAGGGACAGACAGACAGGACAGACAGACAGACATCGACACCCAGACCGCGTTGCGGCCGCTGCACGACCTTCATGCAACGTTACAAACCCTGCAGTCATCCGGCACGACGCCTAAGATGTTTAGAAAGCCACCGATTTTAAACACTGGAAAGTCCGGGTTGGAGTTTGTGCAGAAAGCTCAGTTTACTGTCGCACCTGGCGTCAATGACCGCTGGTAACAGGACACCCATTTCGTAAACACAAATACAAAAGTAACAAATAAAGCTGGACGGCCCAAAGGGTTCATATGTGAATCATGGACCATATGTCACAAAGGAAAACAAAATGCCACAACGACACGCACTGACTCGCGACTTGCCACAGAGGAAGGGGAGGGGACGTGTGTCAGAAGCCCCACCTTTTTTCCGCCGCATAATTCCGTATCAAATGACACAGCCTCGTCACATTTTCAGAACTCCTTGGTACATCAATATTTCAGGACAAGAATAGCTCACAAGGTCACCCAGGACTGTTCAACTAACGTCATAAAGATGCCGTACAGTACAACGTATCAGTTTTTTCCTTGATTTCCATCAATACGATGGTGCTGCCAAAACAGAGTGCAAAATGTGTTTTAAGGACACGCCAATGTAACGAAGGCCTCGGCCTCTGTTCGGACGTGACAAGCCGGACCCAACTGCCCCCGACCCCCGGACCTGAGCCCTGTCCCGCACCCGCCGTCCCACTGCCCCCGACCCCCGGACCTGGGCCCTATCCCTCACCCGCCGCCCCAGTGCCCCCGACCCCCGGACCTGGGCCCTGACCCGCACCCGCCACCCCACTGCCGGAGACACCGTGGACCAAGGCTGGAAAAGGTGTTGTTTTTGGTCTTGAAGAACACCAGAAAATACGAGCCCCAAAATATTTTATACTCAAAAAGTTTCATCTCCTGACACTTCTAGCTCTACACGCAAATGATTTTGTCTGCATTCAGTGAGAAGCAGGTATGATGTCGTACCTTACTTACACCAAGAACTCCAACTTAAACTAGCATTACTGTTTGCCAAATTTTGCACTCCAAAACAAAAATCATGCTCCGATACGAAGAACAAAAGCCCAAATTCCGGCCCTGCCGTAACCGGCCTGCCGGACGTACCGCAGCCTTCTTGCTACTGAGCCAACGCTTCGTCTGGTCGGAGATGTCCGCTGCGGTCATGAGCAGCGAGCGGAGCAGCTGCCGGTGTCGCTCGTCGTCCGGACCATACCCGGCGCGCGCCATCGTCTCCAGCTCAGGCATGATGCGCAGGTGCTGGCTCAGGTCAGTCGCTGTGACGTCAGACGGGCGTCAGGGGCCGGCCGGGAGGGGGGGGGGTGGCGGAAGCAGCCTGTCAGCCGCACGGCGCACGGCCGACCACGGCACGACTGGAGAAAAGGAGGCGACCGGGCTGATTAAGGAGATGGGCAGGGAGCAATCGAGTTTCCCGACGGAGGACGCCATCGCGGCGATCAGGCGAAAGAGGCGACTGATTTCCCAGACGGATCACTCTGACTGGGACTGACAGGGAGGGCATAACACAGAGCTGAAAAACAGGACGACAAAAAGATCGCCATCGTCCGGACAACAACATATCACAGCTGGTGACATTTCACCGACAAAACCACCAAAACAACCACGTGTGGCACGCCATTCCTCCTGCTCCCGAATGTTTCCAATCAAACCAGCCGACCGACCGTATACGAAGCCTAACATTAACGATGACATCACAGGCCGTGCGGCCTGCCGTGACACTGTCACCGCCGGCCGCCCGCTGCTGATGACGGCACCCGGCAGGCCGATCCCCGCGGTCGCCGAGAGCCGTTGGCAGACGCCGGCCGCCCTCACCGAGAATCATGTCCTGCACCATGTCCAGGCAATGGGTGTAGTCCCGGCGGGTCAGCTGGCCCAAGATGTTGCAGCCCTCCGTGTTCAAGATACACATGGCCTGCGCGAAGTGGTGCCTCTGTGGGCAGGGGCCGAACCAGTCAGGCCGGTCCACCGAACCGCGACGCCGTCACGCGCACACCGTCACGCCCGGACCGTCATGTGACGCCCTCACACAGGCTGCACCTTCAAGATGGTCTACGTGGGCCGTTAACCGCAGACTGTGACGGGAAACGTCCGGCGCGGACTACCAGCGCCGAGACCGGCACGGACAGCGCTGACCGGACCGATAATGCGGCCGAAATGAGTTCACAGACAGCCGGCGCCCCGGTGCGGGTCCCGGCGTACAACAGGCGCGCGGAGCCTCACATGAACACGAACACGGCAGCCAGAGGGCACCGCGGAAACAGCGCGCCGGAGCGTCGCCCCACAGAGGCGCGGCCGACACTCTGCGCGGAGAGCCGACACTGGCTCGGCGCCGGGACAGCGTACCGTTGGCCGGCCGCCCGGCGCCGCCCGCCAGCCTCACCTCCATCACGCTGCCCTCGGACGAGTACAGTGAGGCCAGCACCGAGCGCGACGCCACCTGGAAGCTATTCGTGGTGCCGCGGTGGTCCAGATCGTGGCACAGGCAGGCCGTCAGCAGAGCTAGAGCCTCCAGTTCACTGCAGACGGACAGCACAGTGACAGGTCCGCGCTCAAGCTCACAATTCAGACAGGCCACTCGGCCCGAATAACAATATCAAGCGCCCTGAGAACACTGGGAGCGGTAATCTTTTTCTTACAATTTATTAACCTGTACAAAGCGGACAAGAAAACTACCGACGTGAAACAGCTGTGAGCTCTGTCCCATATTGTCAGTTGTCTGGATACAGCACATCGCACAGACACGCCCTCTATCAATATACTGTTAAAGATTGTTCTTCGGAATCGTTGCTGGCAGGAACTGTTATCCCTAAAACGTGGCCAATGAACGCGCAAGAAAGGCAATACTATGCGTGCGCGAGAAGAACATCAGTGTAGGCACAAATGTCCTCGCAAAAAACGAGCATGTGACAAATATATGGGCTAACTGCGGTCCAGCTGAATCATAATTGTGCAGAACAAAACAGCAAACTTGTCAGTCGCAGGCCAGTGTCCCAAGGATTCCAGATCTGGGTAACAATGACGACTAAACAGGAATAATTTTCCACTCTCACCCATTTCATGACGTAATTTCCCATTCCCAAATGACGAATGATGTTCAGTGAATATGAACTCGTACTGGAATCAGTATGTTTAATTAACCTTAAGCATGACGGCAATTTGACTTTTTTCTTCCCTATTCACAGTGAAACTGTGAAACCCGTGGCAAGGCTAAATTTCTGTCCGCTTCCACGATCGTTTGGATCCTGCTGGTGCGTGAAAATGGTGCCATCCTGACCATCCTGATCCAGCCACTACCCAGTGCAACACATGTCAACAATGCTTCAAGACGACATAAGTGATGTCGATGTACATCACATACTCTGTTTTGACTTACAAAATTAACATGTTTAAACCAGTCCCTGGATGATAATAGGAAATATCTCTACCTTCCATTCACCAATGACTTTCCACCGATGCTGTGTCACATGTACGTATTAACACGTTTTGAATATAATGAATGCACTGGCCATGCTGCAGTGTACTGGCATCTACGTCTGCTGATTTATTAATGTATGTAGCAAGACAATTACCCACGCCACACACCCCTGGAAGCTGGACCCGTGAAGGTCCCCTGCGGTGGGAATCTATCTGGAGACCTTCCAGTCCCGAGTCAGACGCCTTACCGCTTGGCCGTAGACGCACATGTAGTTACAGGTACGAAAGTATGACAGGTGCAGAAACTGTAAAGAGACGTGATACCAGCCACATTCCGGCATCCGCCTACAAATGACAATACTGTGCACCAATATACTCGATGCAGGCCAACGTGTCCTGGCATCTGCAAAATAACGTCATTTCCAGCACAAGCACCGGTCCATTACAGCTGGAACTGATTGAGCACACATCTTGTATGCACCACCCATATAACCAAGTATGGTAACGCGGACAAAACGGCCAAATGTCGTGGTCTCCCACATGAGTGCATGATCTCCGGCTCCAGGTATGCTACAACGACTACGTTCCTTTGAATATTACTGCATTTAAATTTGTCATGTCTCATGTAGGCACGTGACTGCCCGGACGCCCACCAGCCGGTTCCACAATGGAAGCACGGTTGACAATGGTCGTCGCTCATGGTTTGACCGAGCCTAATGCACTTCATTTACTCGCACTGATGTATCCTCTGGGCACCTATGAGCCGGTACCCGATAACTACAGCGTATTAGGGAGCAACGCGCGGCCCCCATCTTACCACAAATTTCAGTCGGTTTAGGGCAAAGCGCGTCAGTCACTCTAAGCCGGTTGTTCAGTGTGATTTTTGGGTTGCGCCCCCTTCCGATTTAACAATCCTGCGTACTCACCTGCCCAATATCAAGACCAAAATCTGCACGTTTTATTCGAGCGAATATGAGCCGGATTAGGGGCTAAGTTACGGGCTTTAAGTTTCGGAGAAAGCTTGGGTTTCGAGGAAACAATAAAGTTTCGAGGCCACTCCTTTCCTTGCAACGCCCATATGCGTAACATCAAAGTTTGCAAAAGTTGAGGGACATGTCCGCCGTCGCCGTTAACCCCCTCCCCTTCCCCCTGGCAACAGAGCCCATGGACCGGACCGTTTCTGTACGTTTCCCCATGAATCTCCGCAAATTCATTAATGTGAGATGAAACCTGAGAAGGGTATTCTTCGCGGGGCCGGGACAAACAGCAGTCGGGGAATGCTGTTAAATACTGGAAGAAATACCTAGGCCCAATGTCTGCCGTGGGGGCCACAGCACAACTGCTTCGGGACCTAACTGCCGTTCGCCAAAAGATCAGGCCTATGCGTAATGCATTCACGCCAAGTTCATACAGGACAAAAACGACCATACCGACATTACCAAATCATTTACTCAGAAGTGTGCTGTATGCTAAAATGGCCGAACGGGGACGCCACAAAGAATGAAAAATTGGGCATTTTGAGACAGAAAGCTTGTAAGCTTATCAATTTCGATTTCGGACGCAGAGGTTCATAGGTCTTATGGATGTGGATGAAAATGGTTGATTACAGCCCCACTGCTTTGCTCTTTTTAGATTATAATCTGCAAAACTCCAAGGTTATATGAAGCCCCCATTTCGAGAGCAACAGGTTGAGTGACATGGCATATCGGTCTGCTTGTTTACCTGTAGTATATAGGTATCACACTGCCAGAAAGTGAAAAAAGCTTTGGGCTGTTTCTGGACCAATTTTGAACTCCATATTTTGTCTTAAACACTGCAAACTATGACTAGGATACCAGAAATACCTAGCGACATCGAAGGAAAGACGTAGTGGAAATGAAATGCTCCAGACTAAAATAAAATGAAAATTACTGCAACAATTCTAAATCGTTTCATTCCACGTGATGTCATGTCAACTTCTGCCACAATATGGCACACTTATTCACAAAGATGTTCGGAACCACTTACGTGCATAGCAAGTTTGAGAACCGCAACCCAGGAGAATGGGCTTTGAGGGCCACTGGTGTGACAGTTATGACAAGAATGCGACAGTTTACCGCCGAGTTTGCATCGGGATTTGCAACTATTCATCGTGCTGCCGTGAATCAAATATGTCCATGGTCATAGATATCTACATGAGTGCCATTTATGCTATGAAAGGCCTCGCCAGTCGCAGGTCTGTTTAATCGTGGAGGTGCAATGGCACTTTGTGGGTGTTCCTGAACTGCTTATAATCATTCACAGGCTAGGTACGTCGTACACTGAGTGTTACTAATTATTCGCTCCTGCTTTTTTATATCTTGGCTGATGAAGTAGATAAGTAACGAAAAGGATAACAACTACCTATATCGGATCACGGCATGGTGCTAGCGTCTCAGCATCGATTTTTTACATGATATGAAGATAAATGACCATGGAGAACGTTCTGAGCCCTGAATTATGGCTAATGTGGTAGCAATTTGTAAGCCAAATACCCATGTTGCTCTACGGAAAGAGATAAGACAAAACCACACACCCTGCTTTTTGAAATTTTGTACCTACATGAAAATAGTATCTGATCTATTACGCCAATAGAAGGTGTCTTAGTCACTTGATTGGTATTTCTTCCATTTACTTTCTTTCAAAGACAACATATTTGTGTTCAAAGGACAATTACATTTGCAACTGTCCTTTTATTAAACCGTTATTGTATGTCATAGGCAAGCGGGCACGTTTTATGTTTTTGAGAAGCTCGTTGTTTTTCGTTGTTTCTGAGCTTTAATTGGCCGCTGACATGGCCTTACTTGGCTTGGATTTTCCACTCCAACACCCTAGCACATACTGAATTTCGGGACGTTGTTGCAGACTGTCCCCACGTACGCCGTGCCATTAGAAAAACGCCCTTACATGGCCAATCATAAATCGAGTATCTGCAACTTCCACGGACCAATTTAATTCAACCACGGCTCTAAAAGCTGTTGTTCGCCGTTCCTTAAGCTTTCGGAAATAAGTCCTCCGATAATCAATACAACAGAAGCTTTTTGTGTCGTTCGTGCATTAACGGCGGACGGTTTGGGTCCCCCTCCCTGCTCCCTGATCCATAACGTCGATCACCGGTCCGGCCGCTGACTGGAGCAGGCCCGCCCAGGACCGAGGCAACGAGCTATTTGTCAGCGGGCGTTCGCCAGGCGCCCGCTGACGGAGTCAGGGGCCGTCAGACGGAGTCAGGGGCCGTCAGACGGAGACAGAGGCCGTCAGACGGAACCAGGGGCCGTCAGACGGAGTCAGGGGCCGTCAGACGGAACCAGGGGCCGTCAGACGGAACCAGGGGCCGTCAGACGGAGACAGAGGCCGTCAGACGGAGTCAGGGGCCGTCAGACGGAGTCAGGGGCCGTCAGACGGAACCAGGGGCCGTCAGACGGAGACAGAGACTGTCAGACGGTGCCAGAGGCCGTCAGACGGAACCAGGGGCCGTCACACAGAGACAGAGACTGTCAGATGATGCCAGAGGTCGTCAGATGGAGTCACTGACAGTCAGACGGTGCCAGACGCCATCAGACGGTGCCAGAGGCCGTCAGACGGAGCCAGGGCCGTCAGACGGGGCCAGAGGCCGTCAGACGGAGCCAGGGGCCGTCAGACGGAACCAGGGGCCGTCAGACGGAGACAGAGGCCGTCAGACGGAGTCAGGGGCCGTCAGACGGAACCAGGGGCCGTCAGACGGAGTCAGGGGCCGTCAGACGGAGTCAGAGGGCCGTCAGACGGAGTCAGGGGCCGTTAGACGGAACCAGGGGCCGTCAGACGGAGACAGAGACTGTCAGACGGTGCCAGAGGCCGTCAGACGGAACCAGGGGCCGTCACACAGAGACAGAGACTGTCAGATGATGCCAGAGGTCGTCAGATGGAGTCACTGACAGTCAGACGGTGCCAGACGCCATCAGACGGTGCCAGAGGCCGTCAGACGGAGCCAGGGCCGTCAGACGGGGCCAGAGGCCGTCAGATGGAGCCAGCGGAGACAGAGGCCGTCAGACGAAGCCAGAGGCCGTCAGACGGAGCCAGAGGCCGTCAGACGGAGCCAGCGGAGACAGAGGCCGTCAGACGGAGCCAGAGGCCGTCAGACGGGGCCAGAGGCCGTCAGACGGAGCCAGCGGCGACAGAGGTCGTCAGACGAAGCCAGAGGCCGTCCGACGGAGCCAGAGGCTGTCAGACGGAGACAGAGGCCGTCAGACGGAGACAGAGGCCGTCAGACGGAGCCACTGATAGTCAGACGGTGTCAGAGTCCGTCCGACAGAGCCAGCGGAGACAGAGGCCGTCCGACGGAGCCACAGGATGTCAGAGAGGGCCGGCGGACGTCGGCGGTCCTCCAGACTCCGTCAGCTGCCTCCGATGTCATCGTCGTCGGCCCGGTCGGCGACCGCTCTGGCCGTGGATCCCTGATGGACGTGTGGGTCGCCCCTCAGCCAACCGGCTCCTCCCTACATTTCGGCCTCTTCGATCGGCTCCGGATCCGAGTCGATGGGGCGTTTCGACCGCGGGCGGGCTATTTTAACGCACTGATTGCCTGAAGGCCCCCTCCGAAATGCAGGTTTTTAAAACCGACAGAGCCTCGGGTCAGCGCAGGCCAAGACAGACACCGTAAAGCAAAATTTTCGTCCAGAGGAAGTTGGCGAGACACTGAATCCATCCATAACCGAGGTGAAGTCCGACTGAGTTGAGCAGACCGTGGCCTCCATTACGACAATGTCTTGTCGTAGCCTGCATTAGTCATTACAACACGATGGCAAAGCATTAAAACTGGGTCTTTATCGCCATATGTCAAGTCAGCAAAAGTTTCCGAACGCTAATTTCCGTCTCACCAACATTTACCACCAACCGGATCTACTGCAATTTTCTGAGCTCACGCACGACAGTTCGACATTCCATCTGACACAATGGCTGCAGGGGAATGAATGAATTTTCTTACTGGCGGCCAAATGCACGTATAGGGCTACCAACGTGCAAGACCCTCGGTCCTGCGAAGTGACACTAATCCGAGTCGGTGCTCCGAATCGCCGATGACATCAGCGAACGGCTCCGCCAACTAGGACAGAACCCAGAAACCCACGATCGGGGAGACCGGTGCTCTGCAGGCCGGTGTTCTCCAGACCGGTGCTCGGCGCTCCTCAGGCCGGTACTGAGCGGTGCTCGGTGCGGCCGGAGCTCTGTCGTAAACAGGGCGCGACCGGAGGCCGGTCCCCTGACTGGCACCAGCACGGCGCCGCCGACCGAGACTAAACAGCGCCGGCCGGGCCGCCGCGCCGCTCACACGCGCTCACACGCCGCCGCCGCGCGACAGGCACACCTCTCGGTGACGTCACTGGCCCGACCGGTACGGCGCGGAGTGGCCGGCTCTGACGGGCTCGGCGCCCCGTCACTATCAGGGTAGCCGGCCCGGCCGCCGGTCTCTATGACCTCAGTCACGGGAACCTGTGGTGACTCCGTGATTTCCGCTCCCTCCCCATTCCGTCCCGGCCTCAGCATCCACCCCCTCCCCTTAGAAATCCGGCGGCCGGTCAAGGCACGCCGACGCCACGCCCGGTGGACGCCGAGTTGACACAAGCTGCCGGCGGTGATGTCATCAGGCGCAGATTATCAAACACGGCGGTCGGACAGCGTGTGGTCCTGACAGCGCGGCCCCGCCGGGCTCGCGCCGCCTGTAGAGATGACACTCGGCCGCCTGACGGATTCCATTTCAACCGCGCCGCAGAACGACCCAATCCCGCGCGTCTTCAGATTTAACCAGAGGCAACCTCATCGCGGAAAACGCCCGCTCAATGCACTCAACACCGAAAGAAGGCAATTTAGCTACCTCGACAGTTTCCCGCGCTCCGTCTCGGAACGGAGGCTACATCGCCGCGCCAGAAACGTGAAACGCCGCCCTGCGCGGCGCGATACTCACTCGAGACACTTGTTCTGCACCAGCTGGATGTTCTTCAGCATCAGGTAGGCAAAGTGGGCCACCGAGTAGGCGTGGCTGAAGTTGTGGTAGGGCGGGTCGCGGTATCCCTTCCGGACCATCAGGACGAACCTGGAGCAGCAGCAGCGTGTCACCGCTGGGCGCTGAGATGGCCGGCCGCCACGTGGCCGCTCAGCCGCTCGGCACGCGTTGAACGCGCCAAACATAGGGCAGGGTAGCCAACAGAGCATACAGTCCTCTGGACGACGATACGGCCGGCCGCTGACACTGCGAGCCACGACAGGAGAAACAAACCGTCAAACAGAGGGAGCTGAAACGAGACGCGGAACAGAACAGCGCTAACCGAGACACGAGGCACGGGGCAGCAGGGCGTGAGAACGGACTGACGCAGACACGTGACGGGGAGCCACGGAACCGAATGACACCACAGAGCATCAACTGACTGCACCAGCCGTCCGCAAACCACGACAACCGTCAGATCACGCCTGTCAGATCACAACTGCCAGACCATGAGAGCCTCCAAATTACAGGACCTGCTTATCACCAGAAATGTCCGTCGCCAAGGGACTTCACGCGGGCTCCAGGTCGCCCATTTCATGCGGCCACGCATGAGCATTAGCAGAACACACAACTGTTCATCGTGTCGTCAAGGCGGTCCCTGCATTCGTTTCATAAGGCAATGCACGCATTTTATTCTGTGTGATTCGGCATCATCTGCATCGTCAATATGTGCAAGAGGTTAAACTCCCGACGCTGACGTCAGCGCAGCTAATCACAAAAGCCGCAAAGTCCGCGGTTATCTCCTACTTCGCACAATCTTCATATTATCGGCAAAAGCCAACATTACGGAACGGACCTCTATTGACAACCATTACCACTGTTCCTCTCGCTGGATATTTTCTACGACTTGGTGTGTTTTAGGTCCGTTTTTCAGAGCTGCCTATTTTCCGCGACTCAGTCAGTTTTAACTGATCGCTGGTCCGCCCAATGTAGCCAGCCCGAGCGTGACTTATTTGGTGCAGTTCGACGTCCTACTGCTGCGCCGATAAAACCACACTTTTAGCAAACGCAGTCTTCCTGAGCTGGTCCTGGTGACACTGGTCCACGGCGCAATGGCCGTTGTCATATAACCAAAATATCTGGCCAATATGATGCCTGCGATCAGACTCCGCGTTCAGCAACAACAACGTTCAACAACAACAACAACAGCAAAAAACAACAGCAACAAAAGAAACTACTGCAATGGCCACACCACATTCGGCAATTCCAGGCCATTTCGCGGCTGATTCTGTTGCGAAAGTTACGCGTGCCGTAATGACCGCGCTGTCACGTGCCCTGCGACTAGGCACAAGAGCATCAAAGCGACCGACGCTTCGTACAAAACTGAAGTACTGTCCACGGCTTAAGACTGGATCAAAGAAGTCTGATTACATTAGAAACGTTCTTCCTAATGCCGACGGTCCTCTGCTAACAACTTACACTTGATCATACTCCAAACTGTTCTGTTAAACGCTAGGTCGCAACGTTATCAGCTGGCAGCAATCGATACCAAACCAGCAGACAGCGTTCCTATACAGCACCAGCCGTGAGGACCGCGTCTGGAAAACCCATTTGACATCCCGCCGCGTCCCGATACAAATATCAGAATCAAACCTACATCAAACCTATGGAGCAGCCCTTTTGATTTAAAGAAACATATTCTGATGGAGACAGAACCCAACACCTGATCGATGTATTGTCTGCTGCGTAAGTTGTGCCTCCTATGTACTTATGCCGCGGCTTATGCATGATGCCGCGGCAGCAGGTATACGGCTGACTGCAGTTGCGTGTCGCCGTCTTTACCGCCCTGCTCCTGACGTGATCCGTTAATGACGCGAGGCCAATAATAGCCGTGCTTCACCGAACGACCTTTTAACACGCAGTAAATAAATACAGAAACTCCGGCGATATGGTGGGTCAGGAACGCGATCAGCTCCGCCGACAGCGGAAGCGGCAGCGGCAGCGGCGGCGAATGCCGACCTCGGCCGCCGGCCGGACGCCGTCAGCGACACGCCGTCTGTCGCAGACAGCTGCCTCCCTGTACCGGCCGTACCCAGCCCATACAGCCGCGCCCTGCCGCCCCAGCCGGCGGCCGTACCCAGCTAATACAGCCGTCCAGATCCCCCACCCCACCCCGCCACGGCCGGCGCGAATCGACTGTGGCATCGGTACCTGGCCAGTACCACAGTATGTCCTGGCCTGCCAAGGCCGGTGTGGAGAGTGGCCGGCGTCGACAGTGACCGACAGAGGCCGGTGTGGAGAGTGGCCGGCGTCGACAGTGGCCGACAGAGGCCGGTGTCGACAGTGGCCGGCGTCGACAGTGGCCGACAGGGGCCGGTGTGGAGAGTGGACGGCGTCGACAGTGGCCGGCAGAGGCCGGCGTCGACAGACAGTGAGGGCGGAGGCTAGTGCGGACATTGGCTGGTGTAGGCATGGGCCGATGTGGACGGAGACCGGTATGGACAGTGGTTGGTGTGGACAGTGGGCGGTGTGGACATGAGCCAGCGAGGACAGTGGCCGATGCGGACAGTGTCCGGTGTGGACAGTGGTCAGAGTGGATTATGGACAGTGGTCGATGTGGACAGTGGCCGGCAGTGGACAGCAGTCGGTGTGGACAGTGGTCGGGGTGGACTGTGAACAGTGGCCGATGTGGACAGTGGCCGACAGTGGACGGCGGCCGGTGCAGACAGCGGCCGACAGCGGACAGCAGCCGGTGTGGACAGTGGTCTCCGTACCTGGCCAGGGTGCTGCGCTCGATCCGGAACCGGTCCACCAGGCCGAGGTCCTCGTACATGGTGATGACGGCCACCGGCCAGCGCCGCTCGTCCAGGTCTCGCGGGAAGTGCTCCCAGACGGTGAAGGTGGGAGACAGGCGCGCGACAGAGCCCGTCTTCTCGGCGCACAGCTGCTCCGTCTCCTCCTTCGACACCTGGCGGACGGCGGACGGTCATACGACGGCTCGTCACACGGCCGCGGCAGACGAGCAGGCAGAGACAGAAACGGAGACAGAGAAGAAGGCAGAGGAGGAGATGGACGGGAGGCGGGGACATGGAAAGAGACGTCGGTACAGATGTGGCGCAGCCGAGTTCACGGAAGACGGCTTTATGGTAACCGGGGATCAAAGGGCATGCCAAGAGGCGGTCTGCTGCTTACAGCAGAGTACAAGAGAAAGCACACGTCCCACACAGGTGGCGACAGCATCCGGCAGCGCGGTGTGTGGCATATCACGAGGATTCAGGTGGTGCAACACCAGTTGCAAAAGCCCCGGAAAATCATAACAGTAGATTGCACGCCAGCTGGAGTCTTGGTAAGACAAGAGACAACACTTTGGCAATAACGCGTCTAAGTGGTTGATATACCGTTTCGATGAAAATACGTTTAATCGCACGCACTCAGTCACGGAGAAATATGCATACTAAAACGCCTCGGGCCGATGTGAGGAAACGCAACGATCTGTGACTTGAAGAAAGTCCATTAAAATGGAAAAAAACTTCAGCGAAGGATCAAACTAAGTGAAAGAAAGACGTCCATGAGACAGCCAGATCACAGCTTATCACAAATCAGTCCGCACCTGCATGTGGTACATCATGAGCTCGTTGGAGAGCTGGACTCGCTCCTGCGTGTCCATGACCTTGCGGTACATGAAGGAGTTGACGAGCGCGATGCCGCAGTAGATGGCGAAGGCGCGCGCCGCCTCCTCGTCGAAACTGGTGAACCAGGGCCCGGTGAGCTTGTTGCACAGCTCAGCCACGCCCAGCACCTCCTTCTCGTCCTTGATGGGGAAGCAGAGGATGCTCCTGGCGGCAGCGGGGACGCATCGTCAGTCCAGTGGCACCGGCCCGAGAGGTTAGGGCGCGGTCCAGACTCGCCACCGTCCCGCGGCCAGCGAGCCGAGGGCACCGGACGCTCCGGTCACGGCAGAAGCCGTCCGGCTGTTCGCTACTGTCAGCGGCACAAATTGTCCGGCTGCCGGGCATCACTGAGGCAGACGCCGCAAGGGGCCACTATGAGCTCTATCAACTAGGTAGCAAGCTAGTGGCGTGCGTGGTTCTCTAAGACTGTCCACATAAACTAATGTGAAATGAATGAGAAACGACAGCAACCCACGATTTAGGATGGTAAAAATAAACAGACATGGCTGACAGACAGACGCGCCAACATTTCTCTCCGCAGCCTGCAAAAGTGCTCGAGCTTCGCAGGCAATCAATCAAAGTTCCAGACGGTTTTTCCAAACCTGTGCTCCGATCAAAAACAGGCCATGGCGTAAAAGGAAACCTGCGACAAAAGCTCCTCTGACGCAATCACCTTCCGGGGACAACCCCGACCGACGCAGTCCCCGTGCCTGTCACCGAACAGGCCTCCCACACAGGGCGTTAGCACCGCTCGACACCGGCCGCCACCGCCTTATAAGGCTTCACTGTCCGGCGGCGGCCGACCGCCCCACACGCTGGCCCAGGACAGCCGCCAGGCGCGTCCGAGGCCCAACTGCCCCGAGGCGGTTCTGCCGGCCGCCCGACCGCCGCCGACGCCGGCTTCATTGACCGGCTCATTATAGCAGACGTTTTCCGATACAGCGGACACGGCCGTGGGCGGACACCACTGTCAAGAGACACGACAGTGGAGTGGACAAGAATCAGCGGACACGGCAGTGGGCGGACACAATGCGCGGGCACGACAGTAGACGGACATGGCAGTGCGCGGACACGACAATGGACGGACATGATAGTGGGCGGACATGATCGGACACGGACGCGCCAGTGCGTGGACACGACAAAGGACGAACATGACAGTGGGCGAACGCGGCAATGGGCGACCACGGCAGTGGGCGGACACGATTGTCGGCGGACACGATGGTGTGCGGACAACAGTTAGCGGACACGGCCAGCGGCACAACACACGCCGAAAACCGCCCGGCGCACTCTCCCATCCTATCCAGCTCAAATACTGACGGCACGCACGGCGGAGACACCTGGACCACGCACACGTACCGGTCGCTGCGGAGGGCGGGCGCGGAACACTACTGCCGCCCAGACGGCCCGGCGGGACGGCCCGCACGCACGCGCCGCCCGGCCAGCCGGCGGGGCGCCACTGGGCGCGCGGACGCCCCCGGGCCGCCGCCGCCGCCTATTGAGCGCCCTCCGCGCCGGCCGCCGGACCGGGAGCTGGCGTGCGGCGTCCCGGCCCGGCCAGATAGCGTGCCCGGCTCGAGACGCGCGATCTGCGCCGGAGGTCCGCCGCCAGTCGATTTCGGCAGCGCGGCCGGCGGTGACGTCACAGGGAGCGGGGCCGGCTGATCACGGCCGGGCCGACACGCGCTCCGTGCCGCGGCACCTCACACGGCCCCGACCTCAGCACGCGCCGGCTCCGTCGCGAAGCAGCCACCAACTCTGTTTTTGACCGCCCGCCCGCTTTGTGCTTCCTCCGGCCGCAAAGAGGACTCTTCGGCGCCGCCGAGCTATCCGTCCTCGTCGCCGGCTCGGCCCCACCCCCCGCTCGGCACCACTCTCAGCCGGCACTGCTGACTCGGCGCTGACACCGCAGGCCGTCCGGTCACCGCCGGAGCCTCCCTGACCGCGGTGCGCCGCCGCCGGCTCCGCTCTGGAGCGGCGCGCCGCACGCGCGCACGTGGCGGTCGTCACTCGGCGGCGGCGGGCGGAGGTCGCCGGACGCCGCCGGCGCTGCGCCGAGACGCCGCTGCGCTCTGCCCCGCTGCAGAATCAATAGCAGCGCGAGACGGCGGCCGGACGGCGCGGCCGCACTCGGGCGGCGCGCACTCCGCCGGCCGGGGCGGCCCGGTCCGCCAGACAGCGCGCCAAATCGGGAGACGGCCGCCGCCCCGACACGCGCTCACTGCATCGATTTGGATGGCACGGGTGAGATGGTCGCCGGAATGTGGGGGGGGGGGGGTCCGGGAGCGGTCCGGACCGTCGCTTGGCGTGCCGGACCCTGTCCAGCCGGGCCGAGGGTTGTTTAGCCGACCGCGCGGCGGACGTCGGAGACGCAGTGGAATCAACGGTCCGCGAATACTCGGGCCGCCCTGCAATGGGCCACGACTCACCACAGGCCACGCAGTCGTGGCATAATGAATAACGCCCTGACCGCACGACAAATCGGTGTGAGAGAACGCAATGAACTATCACATTTCCGCAGATACAGCGATTTGGCGGAAATGAAATACACAAGTGACGCCATTAAATCGGAAAAATCACATCCCCCTCCGGCGGCAGTATTTGTTTATTTACTTATTTTCAAAGTACATACGTTTTTTGACAAGTTTGAGTAGCTCGACAAGTGGAACGAGTGTACTGTGTGTGTGTGTGTGTGTGTGTGTGTGTGTGTGTGTGTGTGTGTGTGTGCGTGCGTGCGTGCGTGCGTGCGTGCGTGCGTGTGTGTGTGTGTGTGTGTGTGTGTGTGTGTGTGTGTGTGTGTGTGTGTGTGTGTGTGTGTGTCTTACCTCTCTTGTACCCTTCACGTGTGATGACTCGGGATCGAGAATAGCCTCTGTGGCCGCGGTCATGTTTTGGTGGATGATCCCATGACGTAAATAAATCAATAAATCACGCTCGTGACATTCGACACGACGATAACAAGAGCCAACCAATACAACTGCAGCCCTGAACACAAACTGGCATGCACGGCCTCCAAATCCATGACAATCCCTTGCCCCGCCTTTGCTGCCCCAGTCTGTCGTTTCGAGGCAAACATTACGCCAATGAGAGTGAGCTGGGGAAACCACAGCGTCCGTCCAGACAGCCCCCTTCCTCTCCAGCGGCAGACGTAACCCACCGTGTCCGGAAGCCGGTGCTTTCGTCCATTTGGCGATAGAAGAGTGGATGTGCGTAGGCGTCGCGGATGTTGAGCAGCTCGCCCGAGGCGGCCACCTGGCCCACGATGCCGGTCCCCATCGGCAGACGAATCTCCTCCTGCGACCCAGCGGGTACAGCGTCAGATGTGACGTCACCGACCTTCATTGGCAGGCGAAACCCCGCGGCCCAGCGGGAGAAGAGCGTGACGTCGCCGGACGGCGGTCGCGTTCTCACGGCACGGCGGGATTCGATCGCGGACCGGACTCGGCGACGGGCGCCGTCAGCGACGGGAAAGGTGGCGACGGGCAGACGGCGGACTGCCGTCTCCGAGATGGTCGCCACAGCGGCCACAGCCGACAGGTGGTCGACAGGGACGTCGGCGATCGGCACCAGCCGCCGAGCGGGAGCAGACCGGACACAGCGTCAGCGCCGCCACCGCGGCAGGACTGCCAGGCGCCGCAGGCCGACCGGTCAGCGATCACAGCCGCCGGGCAAGCGTCCACACCCGACGACCCTTTCGTCCCAGGGAGACGGACCATCTCACCATCTCAGACCGAGCAGAACTGACGAGAGCGGCGCGGCACCGGGCTCCGCCGAACCGCACGCGACGGCGCGGCGCCGGAGCCGGCGGAGCCGCCGGAGCCGCCGGAGCCGCCGGAGCACGCTCGTCGACGGCGCGTCGAACAATCAATGGCTCGACACGAGCTCCGACGCGTGGCGGACGGTCCCGATCGATTGCGACCGCCGGCGGCCGGCGGCCGGTTACGGGCCTCAGCCGTCGAAATCGTGGCCGCCGCCGGCGCCGCCGGAAACGGATGCGGCAGCCAGACGACCCGCCGGCCGACGGCCGCGGCGGAAAACGCCCCGATTGTGGCGATCGGTCGCGAGCTCCCGCCGGCCGAGTTCGCCCGAGACGGGGGGGGGGACGGGGGGGTCGCGGCGCCGTCAGCAGACGTGAGATATCTCTGACGGGAACAGTGAGGGGAAGCGCTGCTACCAGTGATCGGAAAACACGTCAGCAGCCTATGCTTTACGACAGGCTGGCGGTAACGATGACGCCGGCATAATTAAATGTGGCCCGTCGAATGAGATATGGTGATTAAGTTAATCGATCCAATGATGCCACCCGACCGTTACATCAACCGTCACCAGAAACCGGCAGTCCTAATCAATGGCGACGCGGACCGCGGAACTGGAATGGGAGCACAGATCAGTGTGACACACGGCGAGTTGACTCTGCCTCCGATGCGTTTCCATGTACGAAACCTCTTAAGAATCGCCAATACTGTGAGAGAAGGAGAGGTGCAAACCCTTAAGGCTTTTCGCATGGTACTCCCTGACACGTTGGCGCTTTACCACACCTGCATAATTGCTGCGACCACCATGAAATTATGTTTTGCTGGATTTGCGATTTTTTACATATTCCCTGGATATCTGAGGTAAAAACTTTGAGGGAAATATCCTGACCTGACAACTTCTTGAGGGCATGTCAAGATGGCCCACGATGTCACAGACCTCTGCAATTCGGTTCATACTTGGTTCGGGATCATCATAAGTCAAGGTCTTGAACTGGGGTCACTGACCATTTCTGGTGTTTTAACCTCGTAATCGCAATGAAACGCAAATGCTGGTTTGCATAGTAACAGCAGTTTCAGTCCTTATTCATTGTCGAACAGTAGTTCTAGGTCCGTCAAGAGCGCCCTGAAGGGTACGTCCCAATGGATCTGATGGAAACCAGAATAAGCTGAAATGCCTTCTTTAAGGTCACCTGAAAGATGTGACTAACAAGGGTCTAATGGTTATCACTGGAGAGCCAAAAGACCAAGGTGCATGTTCGTCGTTTTGCTTCGTCGTTCTATGTCGTCAGGTTTGAAAATGACTGGAGGGGAGTCGTACAAACCATCTGAAGGATGGCAAAATAGCGAATACCGGTGAGGACTAATGTATCCTCAGTCACGCAAAAACAAGTTTCAAGCATGCTCCACTTAAGAATCAAGGAATTTTGCCTTCAAGCAATTTCATATCACCAGATGCGTCTGTGAGTTCGCACGACCCTAAAATGGAATTGCTAGATTTACGGTTTTCTAAAGGCTTAAACCATGCGAAACCAAATAACCAAATCTTCACGTCACGCCTACCAAAGGTCTTAAAAACTCCATCTTCTACCATCCCCTCCAACGACATTGTCGAAAACACACGCTCCGCCAAGCGCCTGCCCGCCGGCCACCCCGCGACGGGCCTTATGCAGGACCCGTCCGGCCACCATGCGCCAGGCCGTCTGTGCGGCTGATCGTCCTGCCGGCCGGCCGAACCCGTCTGGCGCCGCCCGGTCAGAGGAGACGGCGGCCGACCGCCAGAACGGCTCCACTATACCAGGGAGGGTGTTTATCCCGGCCCGGGGAGGACCTGATCAGCAGGACCACCCGGGCGGACCTGACCACGAGGACCTAACCGGGAGGACCTGACCGAGGAGGATACAACCGGAGAGGATATGATCCAGGAGAACCTGGTCGGAGGGACCTCATCGGGGAGGATACCACCAGGGAGGATTTCATCCGGGGGACCAGACCTCTAACACCGGACGCACCGCACAGCCCGACGGAGACAGTGTGCCCCGTCCTCCCTCTCCCAATCACACGCCGTCTGAGGGAGTTGTCTCCGGCTCCCAGCGCCGGTCCCATCCTCCGCCGCGCCGCCGGCCAGAGACCGGACGCAGCTGCGTCCGTCGCGTCCCCTGCCGCTCTGCCCAGCGGTCTGGTGAGGAGACCAGGACAGGAGCGGTCCGCCCCTCACGTGTGCTGACCACACCCACCCCGAGACGCCCCCCCCTCTCGGCCCCAGAATATGGCCGCCCCCGACTGACGTCACCAGCCAGGCCAGACTCGGACTGGGCGAGACGATAACAGGGCGTCATGAGACCACATCAAACACATGCTGCCATGCTCGAAGAAGAAAATGAAGACATCAGCGGGCTTGTTTGGCGGAATCTGGAATCCGATTTCTCGACTCACCATGGAGACGTGCCGAGTAGGCGGCTCCATATCTTTTCGAATGAACAAGCTTTCGCTGATTATGCACTGCAAATCTCTTATAGCCCCCCCCCCCTCTTTCCGCTCCCTTTAACCGTCTTCTCCTCTCAGTCCCAAAACGTGTAGTGGCACAGCTTCGTAAACCATGATATCATTAACAGGACAAGCAGGACAAGGGTGAGATGCCATCTATGCCAACAAAAAACGAATTAGTGTGCGTTAGACACGGTCACAATACGAGATCTGGGTTAAAAACGCCCGGCATAAAAATCAAAATGCATGGAGCTGAAACAAAACAAGGGTTCGACGTGCGGTGCACGGGTGAAAAGCCCCAACAAACAACAGGCTGGTCAGGCATTAATTACGACCAAACGAGTCGCCTGGGTTACGACGGCCCGTATGCACAGGAAACGAACACAACACCAAGTGGTCGGCTGTGGATCAGGCGCCCTGCGAAGCACCGGCCGGCGCCCACAGCAGTCACAGCGGCGCCCGCGGCAGCCACAGGGGCGCCCGCGACAGCCTCAGGGGCTCACGAGGCAGCCTTAAGAGCGCCCGCGGCGGCCCAAGGGGCGCCCGCTCAACAGTAGCGCGAACTGCGGGCCTCGCGCAGTGGCCACCCGACGGCCGGCCGCCCCGCAGACGGACACAAAACACACAGCCAGCCAACCAGCCAGCCAGAGACAGAGACAGAGACAGACAGACAGACAGACAGACAGAAGGACGGACGGACGGACGGACGGACGGACGGACGGACGGACGGACGGACGGACGGACGGACGGACGGACGGACGGACGGACGGACGGACGGACGGACATGACATCCGTTAGTCCAGGAAAAGCGGCGCGAGCGCGCTAGCTAGCAAGCCCGCGCGGCGCACGCGGCGCGGCCAAGCGCCGCCGGCGTCGCCAGCGCCCGTACTAACTTGATAGTCGTTCCAGGACGGCTGCGCCGACGGCGGAAACAGAGCAGACGCTGCGTTATCGGGGGCGCCAGACGCCGGACGGGGGGAGGGGGGTTCACCACGGGACGGGGGCCCCACGGGGGCCGGCCCTGACACACGGCGCCGGGCGGGGTCCCGCCGTCCGCTGGCTCCTGTCCCACCAGCGGCCAGCTGATCAGGTCCGCACGCGTTCGGCGCGGTTGACTTACGGCGCTGTCAATCAGACTCCTCCCAAACAACCACAGACGCCGCTGCTGACAAAATCATCAGTGACCTCACAGCTGGTCGGCGCTGAGACGCGTCACACAAGTGTGCATGTCACGGGGTCAGTCGCCACAGAGGTGACATGATGTGTTCGGCGATGATGTGATGGTGGCGATGTGGTCGGAAATGCGTCACCGGGGCTGCTGATGGCATGGCTAGATCATGCTCTGTCTCACATCCGTGTCGGCACACACGGTCGCACAATGACGCCACACTTGTCACGTTACAATTCCGGCGCCCGGATGCTCACACTGAGATCGCATAAGCACGCCCGTCCAAACAAAGTCCACGCCCGGGGCTGAGACTCGCGCGTCTTCTAAACAGAGGCCCGTGGGCTGGCCCGAGAGCATGGCTTGCACACTGACCCATCAGGGATTTATGTCAGCCCCGTGATAGCCCATGCCATGACTACCTCTCGATTACACGTGGGGAAACATATTACAAACGGGTGCCAACACCCCGGCGCCGACAGTCCAGCACGCCGTGTCGGGTTGGCCAGACCGCCGGCGACAGTTCTCCTCCAGTGACGCTGCCTCGGTCCCGGCCGGTCCCGGCCGGGGCACCGGCCCCGCTGACTGTCGGCACCGCGCCGTTACCGGCGGCTCGCTGTCGCGGCGCACCGGCCCCCGCAACAGCGACCGGTCATCAGCGGCCACTCTCTTCCGGGCACCAGCCAACCACCAGCGGCCATCTTGTCCCTTCCGAGCACATGTCAGTGGCTACCCTGTACCTCCCGGGCACCAGCCAACCACCAGCGGCCACCCTGTCCCTCCCGGGCACATGTCAGTGGCTACTCTGTACCTCCCGGGCACCAGCCAACCATCAGTGGCCATCTTGTCCCTCCCGAGCACATGTCAGTGGCTACCCTGTACCTCCCGGGCACCAGCCAACCATCAGCGGCCACCCTGTCCCTCTCGAGCACATGTCAGTGGCTACCCTGTACCTCCCGGGCACCAGCCGGCCATCAGCGGCCATCCTGTCCCTCTCGGGCACATGTCAGTGGCTACCCTGTACCTCCCGGGCACCAGCCGGCCATCAGCGGCCATCCTGTCCCTCTCGGGCACATGTCAGCGGCCACCCTGTCCCTCCCGAACACACGTCAGCGCATACACGGCCGGCCCAGCGCCAGCTCAGAGACGTCATTACGGCCACCATCTCAGCGCACGTGCGGCGGCGGGTGGGAGAGGGAAGAGCACTCACAATCTGCTCCGACTCGTCGGCTACGTCGAACACCTTGGCGACCAGCTCGTCGGAGCGCTTGTCGACCAGAAAGAGCGAGCAGCGCTCGGCGCCGGTCAGGTTGCGCGCCTGCGTCATGATCTCCCGCAGCAGCACCGTTACGTCACCTGGCGGAAGAGAGGCCGTCAGCAGGCCGTCCTGTCCAGGCCGCGGCGTCAACGGCAGGCCATTACCCGCCGACACGCTGAAAATAGTCGGCGGCAGGACGCGGCCGCGCCCGGAGCGAGTGACGCAAACATGTGCGCCGCGCTATTGAGGCGTCAATCTTTGCACGCACTGCGAACCTATTCACGGCGCTGATTGCGCTCCCGGCGCCGCCTGGCGCGTGCCGCCCGGCACCGCGGGGATCTGTTTCCAGCCGGAATGGCGGGTTTTACCGTGGACGGGGCGCGGCCGGTGGCGGGACGGGCCGCTCGTAACCTGGTCAGCGGCCGTCACCAGTCGCCGGGGATCTGCTGCGTCAGTCTGACGTCCGCAGGAGCCGCCGGATCAAATGCGGGCGGAGGGAGGGGTGACGCCTCGCTCACAGATACGCTGCGAGTCCCAAACGGCCGCCGTGTACCACGTGAAACTGGCCCAAGTAGGATCAAAGGTAACGCCGAGCAAAGAAACAAACAAGCTAAAGACGGCGCTCCGACAAAGCATTAATGTTTGTTGCCTGTGGGCGACGCCTCTGTCCCAGTCGTGGTACAGCAATAATTAAAAGACGCAAATGCGCCACTACGGAACAAGTCACAGCGGCTCAAAGACAGGAAGGAGAGCAGTTTGTGTTTGGCAGAGCTCTACGAGTTCCTATTTTATCATTTCTGAATCAGCGCACGTTTACAGGTACAATATTCAATCCAATGAAACAAAACTTAAAACATGCAACTGTCTAAAACAAGTTTCAGACAAAAAAGCACCGATTGGCGGCAACATGCGAAAGTCTTCACACCAGCTGTCTAAAAACACATAAATCGTCGATCAATGCGCTGATCCAGGGTCAACGCCGCACGAGCTCCCGCGCGGCGCAGCTTGGTCCCGGCGGCCGGCGGCTGGCGGCACCCCTGCCCAGCGCCGGCCGCACTCCCACCGGGCCCCCTTCAAACAGTCTCGGCTGTTTTCAAACACTGCTGTCGCCGCCGTGGCGCCGCCGCACCGGAACGACCCGCCGCCAGGAGCGAAGCCCGACGGCGGCGTCGGCGGCGGCGGCGACTCAGAGTCAGCAGCGAGCCGCTCTGTCCGACTCTGAGTCACGTCGGCTATCAGACGATATCACGGCCCCGCAGCACGGGAGGGCTGCCAGAGCCTCCAGCAGAGAACGCTGCACGGACCCAGACTCCAGGAGTTTTCAGATCGTCACGACGCACGGGTGTCAGCGGACCATGGCACTGGAGCCGTCACCAGCGGCGCCCGGGAGGACCCCGGACCGTCACCAGCGGCCCGGCCACCTGCAGAGAGCGGGCGCCGGCCGGCCGCCCGGTGCCGGTCGATCGGCCCGTTGTTTTCGGCCTATTTCCGACCAACAGTCGCATTGATCAGCGGCAAGCCTCCTGCCGCCAACCGGGCCGGTACGGGCTGCAAAACCGACCCTTCCCCTACCGCCCCCCCTCCCGGCGGCGCTGAACCCAGGCCGGACCCGAACTGGGGCCGAGGTCGGGTCCGGTGTCGGGGCGGAACCTGGTCCGGTGTCGGGACCGCGGCCGAGCTGCCGGTGCGGCCGGCCGGGCTCGCGGCGGTCCCAGTGTGGCTCCGGCGCCGCCGCCGTCTCGATCGATGCCGGCCGCCGGCTCGGTCCGGCAGCGTGAGAAACGCTGCACGACACCATGATACTGCGGTACCGTGGCATCGCAGACAACCTGATACCGACCACACTGTGCTCAGTGATATCACCGACACCGTGCTCAGCTGGCGATACTGCAACCAGTGACACCAAAACACCACGACCCTAATTATGTAACCCGTGATACGGCCAACTGTAACACAACATCGCAACCATGATACCGAAGACATCGTGACCGTAATACCACGAATCCCGACCGCATGGCGACATGGGGGGTTCGGACACGGCTGCCAGAGTATTCGAAGAGCATGTGCAGCATTCGGCGCCGGAACAGCGTCGCCCGGAGCTAGCGCGCGTTCCCAGACCCGGCAGCAGGGCGCCTCACCGCTGGCGTGGGCCGGTAACACAGGGCTCGGAGCGCTGCGCCGGGCGCGCGGGCCGGGTCGGAGCCGGCCGAGCGGGCCCGTCGGAGCGGGCCGGGTTTTGCTCTCGGAGCCGGCAGTCGTTATCACCCGCCGCGGGACGTCCGGCCGGCTCCGTAGCTGCGCAGCGCAGAGCTGAGGCGAGATTTACGACCCTCGCGCACACAGCCGACCACCGTCCAGGAAATACGACCTCTGGGTACGCCGCTTCTCGGCGACGGCCTCCGGCTCCATGCTTCTCTGGTATCACAGATTGGCTCAATTCAGCAAGAGCACTTTCAAGATGTGTCTACAAATTGGCTGGGCGGAGTATACATTGCAGTGCAATACGGACGTGGAATCAAATCAGGTGAGCTCGAAACGATTTCGACAGCAGTGAGACTGGTTATGGCACCCATGATTTCGAGTTTGAGGGGATGTGCCGCTTTTGCACAGCAAAAGGCACCGGCGCACAGCCATCCACACTCATCCCGGCAAGTCGCCCCAAATGTACCGTCCGCAGCACTGGTCAGAACTCAGCATCACCACTACCTCTCTCTCGACAACTACGACAGAACCATTCCTCGGAAGCAAAATCAGGACGACAACCAAACATGTCGCATCTCACGAGCAGCAGCCACGAAGCGTAGCCCAGATGGTGCAGCTAACAAACCAAACAGCGCCCAAAAACGGAGACCACACAAAGACAAGAGGTCCGACTGTCAGTCCCTCCTGCCGAGAACAAAGCTCCGGCGGCGAACAAAGAGCCGGTCCCGGGGCCTGCAGCACTGTCCGCCCTGCGGCCCGGTGCCCAGGACCTGGCCCCGCTCTCTGGACTCCGGTCCGGTGCCCAGAGCCTGCCGGCGCCGGCTCGTGACCGTTCGACACTCACCCAGATGCCGGAATATGCTCTCAGCCACTTTGAGCAGGGAGCGACACTGCAGCTGTACCCGCCGCGCCTCGGCCGACGTCACGGCGTGCAGCAGGGTGCCAAACACGTGCCTGAAACATAGTCGCAGAGCGTCACCGGTCCGTAACACCGTCACGGCGCGCGTCACCTGCCTGTAACACCGTCACAGCGTGTGTCAAGAGCTCGCAACACCGTCAAAGAGTGGAACCGTGGGCTTCCGACACCGCCACAGTGTGCCACTTGCTTCTTACACCGTCACAAAGCGTGCAACCTGCCTACACACTGTCACAGGGCGTGTCACGGGCTCGCAACACAGTCAGTGAGTGTCTCACGGACTTGCGAGACTGTCAAGGTCTCAGAACGTGTCACGGTGTTGCCACTTTTTCACAGTGCCTCAAGGGCTTGTTACACGATCATAGAATATACCGGCACCACGCACGCACCTGCGACCGGAGACCCGGAAACCGTTAATGTATCGTCTCGAACAGCTGTGAAGAGCACGAGCCACAGCCACCGATTGCGATCCGTCCAGATATCGTGTCTACAATACAAGTTCCACTGGCAGTCTGACCGTGTCCCGGACACTCTGAACGACAGTCAGTGACTGCCGCAGCAGCCGCATGCAAACGAAAAAAACTCGCCAACAAAACATCCCACTCCGTCACCCCAATTCGCGATAACGCGTCGACGTCCAGCAGCACGGGACCTTCCCGACATGGCGCGACCGAAACTCTGCACAAACCTCAGCGCTCCTGGCTTCCGAGCAGCGTGGCCTGCGATTACCGGGGCCCTGGTCGGCTCGGTAACAGCCGGGTTCGGCGCAGCCGGCTCCCGACGGAGCGATCTCGGCCGCTCGCCCGGACAGCGGCCCGCTCCCCTGTCCCGCACCGACACCCAGCAAGACGAACGACATGACGCAACCTCGACGGACGTAGCAGGTCGTACAGATGACGGTCGGAGCTGACCTTGCCAGAGGTCGGCGGTCTCGACAAGCCGAGGTCGATGTTGACCTTGACAGAGGCCGACAGTATGACACGCCGCAATCGGCGTTGACCCTGCCCGAGGTCAGCGGTCGTGAAACGTCAAAGTCGGAGCTGACCTTGTCAGAGGTCAGTGATCATCACACACCACGTTCGGTGTTGGCCTTGACAGAGGTCGGCAGTCTTGACACGCCGCGGTCGTTGTTAACCTTGACAGAGATAGAAAGTCATGACACGCCGCAATCGGGGTTGACCCGGATAGAGAACAGCGACCGTGAAACGCCATAGTCGACTCGGCGGTGACCTTGACAGAAGTCGGCGTTCATGACAGCCTGCGGTCGTACATGACCTTGACAGAGGTCGGCGCGGATAGAGGGCGGCGCCGGCCGAGGCTGGCCCGGCTGCGACGCCGACTGCCGCGGGCTGCCGCCTAATGGATTGAATCGATCCCGGTTTGGTCATGGCCGGCCGGGCTCGGCCCTCTCGGTCCGTCGGTCCGATTTCAGGGTCGAGGTTGGACGCCGGCCCGGCCAGCCGCTGGCAGTAGCGCTGCTCGGGCGGCAACCATTCGGACGCTATCGACGAGTGTTGATTATCGGCATCCGAATTCCGCCTTTTCCAAGACTTTCCGAGTTCCGATTCGGAAATCGGTTGGACAAAACACTGCTTTCTTGTAAAAGTACTGGACAGCTTACTGCCAGCCAATTGCCCAAAACAATGTGATAAAACCAAATGTTGCTTAATACTCAAGTCATAAACTAAATTCCAAACATGGCACAAAAAAGGAATGTTGCTAAATATACCAGTTATAAACTCAATTCCAAACATGGCACAAAACTACCACTTTGATACAGTGACTCAACATCATAGTTGGCTAAGCTTCTGCACTTTGCATACTCGATTCAGTTCCACATCTTTCAGTTCTCATGTCCTCATTGCTTCCATCTGAAGTGAAAAATACTGTTGCTGTTCAACTAATCATTATGGACTTACAAATGAAAAATGCAAGGCAACACATTTGCTACAATTTTAACGTCACTGAATCCAAACAGAAGACAGATATCTTGCCATCCTTTGCCAGAACAAACCAACAGATCAGCCCAAATGATGTCCAACATTGTATGGTTTCCAGACGGCCCATGAATGCAGTTTTATGAAATTATTGAGAGCGATGAACCAGCTTTCAGGTGTTTTTTCACGCATTTTTTTGGGCCCATTTTTCACGCATTCCCCACCGTGGCGTAGCCAGGGGGGCCAAAGGGGTCATGGCCCCCTGGAGGCCAATAGGGCCCTCCGGCAGCCGAGTGGGTCCCCCTGGGGCGGAAGGCCCCAGTTACTTGGATAGTGTTAGGCGTCCGCAGGGCGCCTTAGGACGTCCGAGACGATTAAAGCACAATAAGAATATTTTAGGCGTTAAAAAAGGCTTCGTATCCTAAAGAACGTACTCCGAGTTTACAAGAGGGTTTTGGGTGCTGTGAAAAGAGGCCCGTGGTCTGAATGCGGGTTTAGGGCCTCTGCTAGGTTGTAGCGGAGTTCACTGCTTCTCTGCGGAGGGCCCCTGTCGACCCATAAAGGGCCCCTGTCGGCCTCTGGAGGGACTTCCTTTCGGTCCGTAAGAACGCCCCTGATTCTGCTTCCTGAGACCGACAGGGACTCTTTATAGGCGGATAGGGGTTCTCTACAGATAGCCAGTGTCCCCCGCCCTACAAGCTAGCAGAGACTCTTATAAACGTTCATTCAGGGGCCATGCTTACCTGTAAAGATGCCTATGTCGACCTGTACGGGGCACCCGCCAGGTCGGCAGGAACTTTACACTCCAGTCGGGCCCCTTTACAAGCCCGCAGTGATTTTAACCACATGGGGCACCCTAATTACGAGGGCCAGGCGCGGATCCAAGGAGGGAAGGGATGAGGGCGATCGTCTCCCTCCCCTGATGTCTGAGAAGGGGGACCCTCTCAGACTCAAAAGGGGTCCGAAGGGGCCCGTATGAGCTCCATGGGGTCTATGTATGAACCTGGCGGGCTCTTGATGCAGTCTGAGGAGCCTCCAGGAGGGTTAGATGACCCCTGAGACGCACAGAGGACCCCTGAAGCTCCCAAAGGGCCACTGAGACCACAACAGGGACCCAACGCAGCAGAGTGCCCCTAAGACCGCCAGAAAGGTCACAAGGCCCCTGAGACGGCCAAAATGAGGAGTGAGTCCCTTGGGCGGCACAGGGGTCCCCGGAATGCCATAGGGCCCCCGAACGGGTTCAGTCAGAGGCTCTCCGAGAGGGTTAATGGGACCCTGAGACGGTAAGATGGCCCTACGATGGATAGAGGGGTCCATGAGACTCTCCAAGGGCTCCTGGGACTGCAAGAGGGGCCCTAACACGGCACAGGGTCCACAGGAGTTCACGCTAAGAGCGACAAAGAGGCTCCTGAGACGGCAAGGATTTAAGATGCCTAGCACGTCATAAAGAGACCCTGGCCAGTCAGAGGGACCCCCGAACGGGGATTCATCGGTGACCTCAACCTTGAGAGGGGCCCGAAATGAGCTACGCTGGTCTTTTTGAAAACCTGAGGGGTCCTTGATTCAGAAAAGGGGCCCCAGAAATTTCTGGCGGATCCTGAGACGGCAAGATGCCCCCTGCACGGCAAGTGACCCAAGACCGCCAAAAAGATCAGAGGGCCCCTGATAAAGGGCATCAAAGATGGCATGGCGATCCTGAACGGTCAGAAGGCCCCCAAGTGTGTTAGGCGAGCTTCTGGGACGAGAAAGATCCTCCTGAGACTGCCAATGATGCTCCAGAAGCACCAACAAAGGCCCCTGTTACGGCTAGAGGGGCCATAAGACCGTCAGATACACCCCATGTAACAGACGAAGATCCTTGATACAGCCATGGGGACCACCGGAGACGTTCAGAGGGCCCATGACACTGCAGAGGGGCCCTGAAATTGCCAAGAATTTTTCTGTAGCTGTCAGAGAGCCCCTGAGACGGCAATAATATTCCCCAAAGACAAGAGGGAAGCCTAGGACAACAGGGGCCCCCCCTGAAACTACTGAACCTTGAGACGTCCAGAAGTTCCTGGAACGACCAAAGGACGTAGAGCATTGCCAGGGGCGTCTCTGTCACGGGAGAAAAACAAGCGACTTATAGAGGGCCTGTTACTGCTTGAGAGCCCCCTTAGACGGCAAAAAATGTCTCAGGGACGATTGGAAGCAGCCCAAAATGGTTTAAGCGTCTCTGAAACTGCCAGATGGGTCCCTGAAACTGTTCGAGGCGTCCCCGAAACTGCCAGGGGAGCGCCTGAGAAGTCCCGAGGAACACGTGAAACTGTAAAAGGAAGCTGGGACCACTGGGGGCCCCTGACAGGCAGACGGCTTGAGTCAACCAAAAGTGCCCCTGTCACTGCGAGAGGGGACCTAACCTAAGCTAGCAAAAAAGCCTCCAGAAACTAGGAAGGGGGCGGGGGCAGAGGGCTCCTGGACCAGATACAGATACCATATTTCAAATGGAGAGACCAATGTTTTTTTTCTTCTTCAAGAATAGTATTTTGAACAAATTTAACTGAAATATACATCACAATTTCCTTGGACAGACTTGGATTACGACAACTCTGGACACACACATGGCTTCCTCCTCGGAACTTGGTCAGAAATTGCTTTGAGCTTTTCCAAAAATAACAAAACGACCGCCAATACATGCGCCCGAGTGCGACGAGTGACCGACGATGACGTGGGTCGCTCGTCATCGGGACGTCATGTCACGGGGTCTCGCCCTGCCGGCTGGCAGCTTCACCAGACAGGCACTGCGACTGCCCTCAGACGGGCTGCCCTGCATGCATGGCGAACGCCGTCAGGCGGCTGTGCGGGGAAAACGAGGACCCGTGGATATCACGAGACGCATGGCCGCGGATCCGCAATTAGCAGCAATCAGCAGGAAACAATTCACAGCAGCCTCGAACTCCCCACGGCGTGACAACGTCGTCCTCCTCAGGGTCTCCCAGCCAGTCGGCTGGGAGGCACGACCGACGGCCGCCACCGCTGAAGTTCATGCAGGCGACCAAATCCGATTATCCGAGGCCTTCAGAGTCGGGCGGCGGTTCGCAGCCGCCGCGCCGTTCGACCGTTAACAGGATTCAGACGGAGCGCCGCCGTCGACGCGACCTTGCCGGCGGAGTCCGAGCACACGCCAGGCGACGGCGGCCGGACCGACGGGCCCGGACGACCGGCCGCTGCTCGAGCCACCGCCGGCGGGGGACGGCACGTCGCCGCGCACGGCCGCAGCGTCCCGCCGGCGCTGGAGCCCTGCTATCGGTCCACATCTTCCGGCGAGGTAGACAGGATGGCGGAGAACATTTGTGACGGCCGCGGGCCAGAGTCGGCCGGGCTGCCTGGACGGCCGACCGCCGGCAGGCTAGAGCAGAGGCGGTGCGGAGCCCTTCCGTGAGAGTTCGTGAGTTCGCCGCCGGCATCTATTGCCCTGGGATTCGAAGTTCACGCTGCAGCCGGGACCACCGCCATTGCGAGCTCAGAATTTTCACATCGGCGGGGGGGGGGGGGGAGGGACGGTGTAGCTCGGTCTGCGGTGGTGGGGCGGCACCTCTGCGGCGGTGCGAGGCAACGACGAGTACGAGCCTGGATTTAGCGGCGCGTCGGCCGCCAAAGCCACACCGGCTGCCGGCGAACTGTGCCGTCCGGCGCGCTCAACACAGCGACCGGCGGCTCCGCGCGGCCCCGGCGACCCCGGAACTGCCGCCGGGCACACGACCGGCGGCGCCGGCGGCGGCCAGACGCCGGCCGCCGGAGGTATTGACCCAGCGCCGCGTCCCGACCGGCCGCCTCAGACGGCCGAAACGGCGCCGGGGCCGGCGGTGCCGCGCCGCTCAACAGCGCCACGGAATCGGCCGCGGCGGCACGGCGCCCGCCCGTGACGGCGCCCCGGGAGCAGGCGTGACGAGACGCCGTCTCACGCCGGGCGCCGTGAGGTGGCCGAGGCCGGCGGCGTTAGAAGATAGGCCCGAGCCGTCCCCGCTCGGACACGGGCCGCCCGGCGGAGCAGCAACAGGTCCCTCTCGCCAGAACGCCCGCACACCGGGCGTCCAAACCGAGCGAGCGGCCCGAGACGACCCCGGCGCCCACCAACAGCCCCGCTTCGATACAGAGGAGGCGCTGTGTGCCACGGCTCCAAACAGAGCCGGACTCGGGACTCACCGGAACACGTGCCGCACCAGCAGAGCATCCTCCATGGAGAAGGCCGCCGCGTCCCGGTCGGCCAGGCAGACGAGTACGGCGGCCGAGTCCGACACAGCCCAGGAGGCGGGTACCACCAGCAGGGGGCCGGGCGCGCCGCAGCCGCCGGCTGCCTCCGCCACGGCAGGACTCAGCTCGGCCAGCGTGACCGCCGACAGGAACAGCGGGTTCGGAGAGTGCAGCGCCCGGCCCAGCAGCGCGTGGTCCGCCTGAGGCGCCAGCAGCCCGTCAGGCCGGGCCGGTGCCAGGCAGCTGGACTAGGGCAGCGGCACCGGTAGGGCAATGTAGGGCAGGGCAGGGCAGGGCAGGGCAGGGCAGGAGAGGACAGGACAGGGCAGGGCAGGGCAGGGCAGGGCAGGGCAGGGCAGGGCAGGGCAGGGCAGGGCAGGGCAGGGCAGGGCACGGCAGGGCAGGGCAGGGCAGGGCATGGCAGGGCAAGGTAGAAGAGGACAAGGCAGGGCAGGGTAGGGCAGGGCACAAGATAGGCGGCATACATGGTCGAAACTGGTTGGACAACAAGGCTGTAAGTCGGGTAAAATCGAATCACTCTAATAATTACGCAAAAACAAAAACAAACACATACACACACCCACACACTACAGAACTACTGAAATGCCACAATATGAAACACAACACATCCCTAATTATTTCGACAGGGACTTGTTTCAGGGGAAGGGAACGGTTTATATTAGACATCAAGTACCGAACACAGACTGGAGTGGTTCATGTGCCACTGTCTAAAACAAGCGTTCTCCAGCACAACGAGGATTGCGCCGAAATTTGGCATGACGCCTGAACCTCAGGAGCCCATGCAATCATGTCTGATTTCAAGAACGATAACAAGCTCAAACAGTACACTGATGACGAGAGCACGCTGTGATCGCTGGCAACATCCCATGTGCTATACTAACCGGTTTACGCAACAGCTGTGCCATGACACAGGGCAACGACTAGACTGCTGGTTACGAGCAACCCATGTCTGTCTTATACATTAAAAATGATCAGACACAAACTGATGACTGGAAATGTTGCTCAGCTGCTACAGACGCCTGCTGGGTACCCGTTGTAAATAAACCAGGCCTTTGACAAAGAAAGTCCGCAACAGCCCCGGCAACTCCCTGAAGAACTTAGCAGGAATGTTACCCAGCTCGGTTGAAAGAAATGAGTTTTGCAGTCTTTGATGTGTTTGTAATGGCGAGCGCTGCAAGGTACATACGTGTTTCCAAGTACAAACGTCAACCGCTAAACAAACGAAAGATCCAGGTCCGGCTTGCTGGTCAAATGCTACTTTCTTGACGTCTGCGATGGTGCGCTGCTGCTCCCACCAAATGTCACGCGTGCATTTGCACTTCGTAATTAGTTTGCAACTTTATCCACTGACGTCACATCCACATATGTTCACGAGTGGAAAGGAGTACAAAATAGGTCTCCATTCAAAACTATGCTGCACTTGGGTAAAATGTAAATCAACGCAGCCTCGGCGGGAATACTCATACGCCAGGACGTATTGCCAAATGCTCTATTTCCGGCGATGAGTTCGGGGAGATGCCGACGTGGGCAGTTCGAATTACTTCGAGCACAGGCGCAGCGCGTGGAGACCCGATACAGCTCCCGGATATCTGGTGAAGATGAACGTCGTCTTGACCTTTAACACGCGAGACCATCAGCAGTTTGCTAGAAATTTACGCATTCGTATCCGTGGCATGTCGTCAAAACGAGTTCACTGGAAATGCGTGCAACACCAGCGTCTACGCGCCGGTTGGTATTTATGCGCAAAACCAGAGACAGCCTTCTGGCCGTGGCCTCTGGAGTCCAGCACGGCAAACTAGGCCTGTGACCGTTGCGGCAAATCTTCAGTCGACACCAGTCTCCCTTCAGCCGACACCAGTCTCCCTCAGGCCGACACCGGTCCCCCTCAGGCCGACACCAGTCCACACTCAGCCGACACCAGTCCCCCTCCGGCCGACATCAGTCCCCCTCAGGCCGATACCAGTCCCCCTCAGGCCGACATCAGTCTCCCTCCGGCCGACACCAGTCCCCCTCCAGCCGACATCAGTCTCCCTCCCGCCGATACCAGTCCCCCTCAGGCCGACACCAGTCTCCCTCCGGCCGACACCAGTCCCCCTCAGGCCGACACCAGTCCCCTCCAGCCGACGTCAGTCTCCCTCCAGCCGACATCAGTCTCCCTCCCGCCGATACCAGTCCCCCTCAGGCCGACACCAGTCTCCCTCAGGCCGACACCAGTCCACCTCAGGCCGACACCAGTCCCCCTCCAGCCGACATCAGTCTCCCTCCGGCCGACACCAGCCTCCCTCCGGCCGACATCAGTCTCCCTCCGGCCGACACCAGTCCCCCTCAGGCCGACACCAGTCCCCCCCAGGCCGACACCAGTCTCCCTCTGGCCGATACCAGTCCACCCGGGTCCGGTCCAGGGACAGGACGGCTGCCGACAGACCCGGACCGCAGAAGGGGAGCGGTGTGCCCGCGTCGGCACGCTCTGGCCGTAATGGCGCCGACAGACAGTCATCACAGGCGTCACGCCGGCAGTCGTCCCCGTTCCGTTATTACCAGGCCGGGCCGGGCCGGGCAGCACAAACGGACCACGCCGGCCCACACCGACGCCGGTGTCCGGTGACGGGGCAGCGCGCGGCGCCACTGCACTAGTCAGACGGCGGACGGGATCGCCTCGCGAGCCCCCGCCCGGCCGGCGGCGGCGGTGGCCGCCGTCCTGCTGACGACGCCCGTGATCTCTGACGGAGGCGAGCTCCCCGCAGCAGAGCTCTGGGATCGTCAGGGCGGCGCGCGGACAGCGGTCGAAGCCGGTTTCGGCCGGCCAGACACGATCGCTCGTCCGTCTGGCCGGCAGACGGCCTCGGGGAACGCCTCGAGGGGTCGCTGGGCGTGGTGCGGCTGTGCCCACGGCGAGACCGTCCGTTCCGCGAATGGCTCCCGGAGGCGGTCAGAATGCCAATGCAGGAACGGCACACTCCGGGATCACAAGCAGGTATCGGGTATGCATTACGTATCCTGTGTTTCGAGCACTATATGGTGTGGCTTCTACAACTACATACATATTTCGGAGTCTGCGTCTACATATTTATCTGCATGCACCAGACCCTTACGTATCTATGCATTTTAACGATGCTAGCCTACACTCTAAGGCTCTTGATTCCCGTGCCGGCTTCTCCAAACGGAGTACATGCGGGTGGGCAGCTGCGGCAGTGACGTCTGACCCGCATCTTCTGTACCGCCCCCCCCCCCTTCTCACCCTTCATTTCCCTCCGGTTCGCTAGATCCTCCAGATAGACCTGGAAGGCATCGGTGCCACTCACCGGTATCTGCGCCTCCTGCGGCAGCACCGTCTCGTTCACCACCTGGCATAGCAGGTCCTCCCGGTCGCGGCTGTAGATGACGCAGAACACCACTCCGGCGTCCGTCTCCTCCCGCAGCTGGCCAACGGCGCGGCAGGAGTCAAACCGGGTCCGCTCAGGCCGAGCAATGCCAGCTCAGCTCAAGCCGGCACCGGCAGATCAGCTCGGAGAGCGCTAGTCTCTCCGCCCTGGCTGGATGGGGTAGAGTCGCCTCGGCGCTCAATATTTAGCCCACGGGTTGGATGGCAGCTGGCCAAAAGAGCGTAATGCTGACTACCGCATGGTCGTGGTCATATCCCTGGCCGCTCGTTAGCTTTTCGCCACAAAATCAGACGCTACCAAGAACTGCATGATGGTGTGGGGTAGTCCGCGCAACAAGCTCTGCTTAACATGAACCCTCATCATGAACTCACCACCGCAAACTATTTGGATCCAACGGAAAAACGTGTTCTGCCAAAAATCCTCATCACGGAGTCACCATCGCAAACCATTTGCATCGAGCGGGAAAAAACGTGTTCTGCCAGATCAAACAGTGCCACGCCAGACCTCGCAACATCAGATCAAGTCAGATCAGCCAATGTCGACACAATGCGCAGAAGAAGCAATTTATGCGTGCATAACAGAACTAGTCTTACCCCCGCGATGTGACAGTACATGAACGGACCGGACACTACCTGACGCCATCCGACACTTCCTGATATGTCCGCAGATCAAGCCTCCACCGAAAGAGACAAGTTTAATCACAAAACTGAACTCCCAAAGTTTGGCACAGACTTGGACGGACTACCCGCCTCTGGCTGGCGGATGGCCGGGAGTGAAAAACGGCCCATCACTCCAGCAACACAATCCGTCTCACCACCAGACCGGACAGCCGGGGGAGCAAGGGGCGCCCAAAAACGCATTACGCGGGACAAACCGCCATGCTGTCGAATCGAGGCCGGCGCCCCTGCAATGCCGCACCTCGGGGCCGACGGCCAACAGCCAATTTCACGGCGAACAGCTCACGCAGTCCAAATTAAGCAGAAGCCGGGCGGCCTGTTTGCTCGGGAACTAAATCAAAACAGGGCGGCCGATCGGCCAATTTATCGACTCTCGCCGCGCGCCACACCGCCGCGCTAACGTGGCGGACAAACAGGGAGGGGGCTGACGGACGTGGGGCAGGGTTTCGGAGATGGAAAAATTAGTTTTTTCGCTCCATTGGTACTAATTGATACACTAAATGATATAGCCACGGACAAAGGAAATGAGCATTTGAGTAGCGCACTACATATCCCCAATACACAATTAGAGCAACGGCTTGTGCAAACGCAATATCCTACATATTATGTTCCCAATACGCGGTGTTAACGGTTTTAACACTGCCGTCATACGTGGTGACGGAGAGGTAGTCAGATGATGTTAATCCCATGATACGTCGTCACAACTGCAAATACTTTTTCCCTCGAGTCCACTCCGGATATCAAGGTATTCCGACAAGCACAAAGAACTGAAACAAAGCGTCGCACTTCTATCCCAAGAACAAAACAAGACGTGCCCTCTCGCTATGCCCACAAATCTCACGTCCCAGCAATCAGCGCCTTTTATCTTCGGCAGCTCAGGTCGCTCCGTCCCTCCCCTCTCCCCCAGGCGGCGCGCCGGACAGCGCGCGCCTGGCTCACTCACGAACTGGTTGACGCGGCTCTGGATGAGGACCGGGTCGTGCGTATTGACGGCGGCCACCAGCTGGAGGAGGCGGGCCGCCTCCGGTGCCGGCGGACTCATGCCGACTCAGGAGCGCCGCCGGGCCGCGCCGCGCCGCCGCCGCTGTCGCATAGCTGCCGACAGGGGGCGGTCCGGTCAGAGGCGGCGACGGCGCTCGGCGCAGGCCGCCGTCGGGCGGCGCCGGCTGTCCAGGATGGCCGGGGTGGTAGCACAAACTGCAGCCCAGGGTCCGGAATATCCGGGGTGGTAGGACTGGGTGTGGCCCGGTATCCCGAGCACCCGGAGAGGTAGGAAACGATAAGGCCCAGTATCCAGGGTATCCGGAGTAGGAGGAAAGTATGTCGCCCGGTGTCCAGGGTGAGGGGTAGACGGGTTAATGGGACTGTGTGCCCGACTGGTGAGGGAAAGCACCGTATAGCGGGCACGACAAGGATTTCAGAATGGCCATGTCATTCTTATGTCCAGCTCCGACTACTAAGAATTCGGAGAAGCATTCGTGGGTAGTCGTATCGGGCAATCACGCACAATATCTGTAGAACGCATGCGTAGAAGTGACAAAGATTATTGCGTTCGGTTTCAATGAAGCTCCAAATATAAAAAGTACCACGAAACGATTCTGAACATAGATACGAGTTTTTCATAGAAGGCAGCAGCATATTATGCGATACAAAAAACCTCTGCATACCGCAAAATAGCCAAATGCAACGACACGACGTCAATAAAGCATACCGACTGAAGAATGATATTATCTTTGGACGCAGCTTAAAGCTACGTCACAGCGTTTACCAAAAGACGAACTTGATAACATTTACACTGTGGTCTTTGTGACAACCGAACTATCAAATATTTATTAAGCCACGGAACGAATGAGAACCCACGACGTCCAGCACCTCACAAAACCGCCGCGCGAGAACGCAACCTCCCGGCTAATTATATGCCACGTCGCCGCGGGACAGACTTTTTCACATGATCCCGTAAGGCCTGAGCAGCTAGAAGCACGCGTTTTCCGCAATAAGCTCTCAGTGATGCGTTTTGCGGCGGCTGTGTTCTGCGGTCAGCTGCCGCGGACAGCCCCGCCCTCCACGCTCCGGGCGGGCCGACACGGCGGCGGCGGGCCACCGGTCGAGCCCGAGCCGCGGCGGCCACCGACCCGTCCGCGGCGGCCTGCGGCGGTCCGGCGCGGCGCCACCAACCGTGACCGGCCGGCGGACGCGCTCGGCCGCCGCTGTCCGCCCGACAACCACGGACCACTGTCCTGCTGACAGGCAGAGGTCACTGTCCTGCTGACGGACACAGGTCACTGTCCTGCTGACAGGCAGAGGTCACTGTCCTGATGACGGACACTGGTCACTGTCCTGCTGACGGACACGAGTCAGTGTCCTGCTGACGGACACTGGTCACTGTCCTGCTGACAGGCAGAGGTCACTGTCCTGCTGACGGACACAGGTCACTGTCCTGCTGATGGACACAGGCCACTGTCCTGCTGAAGGGCACTGGTCACTGTCCTGCTGACGGACACGAGTCACTGTCCTGCTGACGGCCACTAGCCACTGTCCTGCTGATGGAAGCAGGTCATTGTCCTGTCCTGCTGAAGGCCACAACTCACTGTCCTGGTGACAGGCACAGCTCACTGTCCTACTGAAAGGTGCAGGCCACTGTCCTGCTGACAGGACACAGGTCACTGTACTACTGAGGGACACAAGCTAAAGTCCTGATGGCGGACATAGGTCCCTATCCTGCTCACAGACACTGGTCACTATCCTGTCCTGCTGACGGACACAGGTCTCTATCCTGCTTACAGACATTGGTCACTGTCTTGCCCTGCTGACGGACACAGGTCACTGCCCTGCTGACGGACACATGCCACTGTCCTGCTCACAGACACGGGCCATTGTTCGGTCGATGGACAGAGCAGCGTTTGGAGATGGCGGCTCGCGACTGGCCGCCGCCAGTGGACCGCTGCCGCAGCGCCGAATTTTCACGACAAAGTCGCCTGATTGATTATGCAGTGTCGCGTCCTCTGGCGTCAGTTTTCATGGTGAAGGAGTCCACAAGGGACCGTTTCGTCCGAAACATCCAGGACCAAAATTGTCTCGTCTTGCCGGCTCCAGGCTGAGAGATATAACACTCCTGATGTGAATTACAGCGCTGCCACATTTCTCACTCGTGACCTATCTTCGAACTACGAGATGGCTTCAATTAATCAACGTCGGCGTGGCCATTTGCCGTACATCATTCAACTACCTTATATTATTTTATCGTGTACTGCAAACCGCTGCCGCAAAAAAACGTTGATAAAAGCATGAGATTCCAGTCCAACTTGTTCTCAAGACTATCGCTGTATCGGCATGGCGATTACCATGCTGACACGTTATAGGCATTATCGATGTGTCCCCTGGAAAAATTTAGCATGGATTCAGCCCAGAAAAAATAAATATCGTGGCCCACAACAAGTTTGCTTTGGTTGCAAATGCTTGTTAACCACAGAAACTCACCTTAAGAGTTTGCATAAAATCGTTGTCTTTTACATATCCAACAACAGCAGCGAAAACATAAAACAAACAACTAGTCCCCTGGTGTCATCACAGGATAACGTTCTCCGTCCGCTGAGTAGACTCGTTTCGTTTCTATCGGGCACCACATCGCGGCAAGTGATGTTATTACGGGACGATCAGTATGCCAGGCAGTCGATATCTGGAGTGTCAATAGCCGGAGGCATCACGCACCGCTCTATCGATCTTCCCTGAGCACGCTTCCTCACGGCCCGAGACCACTGCGCGCACGGAAGACGCGATCGGAGGCGATTAACGCCCGTACGGAATCCCGTCCACTATACTGGCACTCGCAGCTTCATGGAAGAGCGACACACAGGAGCAGGGGGCGCAGCCATAAGCTCACGGGCACTCGCTCGCCCAATCGTGACCGCGATGCGATGCGAGAATGTGCGAGGCTGCCCGAGAAGACTCCGCTACCACCGGCTCCTCCTCCCACGCCCAGCAAAACACATCTCCCCGAGCTGACGCGCCAAACCGGGCAGGCACGACAGGACCACTTACAATGGGCGAGACGGCAGGAGGCAGGCCGCGCACTCCTGTTCCGTCGCGGCGGCGGCGGTCCCACTCAGTGACCGTCACAAGCGGTCCGGTCCGGCCTGGCCCGGCCCGGCGTCACACACGGGCGGCCGCTGGCAGCGCGCGGCGCCGTCTGACGCGCCGCCGGCCGGCCGCCGGCCGAGTGTGACGGGCCAGGTGGGGCGGCCGCGGCCCGGGCGACCGCAGCCGACGGTTCCAAACGCCGGGCCTGCACGGCGGCACGGCCGGCGGCCGGCGGCGCTGCCCGCTGGGAGTAGCCGCTCACTGTCACGGCGCAGAACCGTCAACGGCACTGCCGGGAGCGCAGGCACTGCAGACGACCCTCGGAGGGGTCCCAGGGGTGCCGGAGGGTTGCGCCTGCACTGTCTGGAGGGTGTGGATCAGAGCGAGCCTCTGTTGGCCGGTTCAAACGCTGAGGCAAGAGCGCAGAGACCGCCGGCCTCTCCCCCACTGGACCGCATGGCGCCAGGCTCGCGTCATCCCGAAACTGAGCCGCCCCCGAGCGGAGCCAGCAGCGGCCTGCCGATAACCGCGCCGTCCGCTCTATCGGCCGAGGCCGTCACGGCCCAGATAGCGGCCGCAGACGCCGACCGGAAGCAGGCAGGCCGCGAGAGGCCTGGGACGGAGTCGACCGCCGGCAGCGCGAAGGCAGCACCGATGTCGCGCCGAGACGATGGATTTTCAACGAAGGACGGGGAGGGGGGGGGGGCGCTCTCCTGGGACGGCCGAGTCACGGGGAAAAAAACAATCAAGTGGAATTATGTCGAACTAAGGACGTCTCAAAGTAGACGATGGTCTGACAGCAAGACCCATCATGTACGCATACAATCGGAAAGCGCGCGATAACAAAATAACCCCACGCGACGGATGCAGGGACAAGGCGAACCAGCGAAATTACCGGGGAATTACCAAATCAAGGGCAGATAGTTGGTCTATAACATTCTACAAGTGCGTGGATCTGTTATTGTGCGGTCATATTTGGATAATGGAATCGTCCTGGTCTGCACGTATCAGAAGAAGGAACGTATATTTCTGTAAATGATTGGGGGGAGGCGAGCCGAGGGTCCAATAACCTAACCTCTCCCCAAATGTGGGTTTCTTAACGGATTCAGTCCCCTTTATTTAGACCAACGGAAATTTGTAAGTTTTTATTATTATTTCTCAAATGAAAAAATACATTCATCCACATGTGTATATAAATATATATGTATATATATACATATATATATATATATATATATATACAGAGAGAGAGAGAGAGAATAGATGTATACATCGCTATAGACTTTATTCTTCACTTTATGCCTATCTCTCATCTTATGCGGCCGTTCTTTTCGTTATTATTATTATTACTAACTTCCCTTTAAACCCGGTAGAAAATATTGAGGGAGGAGCAAACCAGCACTGGGGGGCCAAATCAACAATGGGTGGGCCAGGACCCTTTCAAAATACAAATGGGCATATATAATCAGAACATATTGCAGCATCGAGATTTCCGTTTTTCCACGGAATTATCAGAACTCCGAAGGAGCAAATATCAGGAGCCAAGACGTGCCTGCTACTATTTCAGTTTTTTTTTTAACACACATTTCCTTGCATCAAGAATCTGTATCCACAACGTGACATTAAGAACAAATGGGGATGTCATCTCTGGTGGGATACGGCACACTCTCCAGCAGGGCTGCGAATTTTTTAGGCTGTCATAAACCAAAGTTGCTTCGGCGAAGTCTGTCACAAACATTGCCAGAAATACGACAGCAGCTGGATGACGCTAGCCCAAGGCTCGTGTTAAAAGCACAGCAGAGTTAGCAAACAGCGGAAAGGATTTTGCAGCGCGCCTTTCATCGGCCAGAACTAGATGACGAGTCGTCGTTAGCAGGAACAGTAAGTATAAAAAGGTGGTACGCCACTGAACGCTAAAAATCAGGCCCTGATTTTCATGGTAATTTCACATGTCGATACTTTCCGTAGCCGTTGATAACTGCACAGTAATTAATATCCTAAGTCTTTCAAAAAGTTGTGCTACACAAGCCACTATTATTCCATATACTATGTTAGGTGAATCGGCTGTTTTTTGCACCTTTGCCTGTGGCTCTAGTGACAGTCACGTGTTCAGACAGGTACTGCCCAAGCTGGTGCCTGATTCATCTGAAGTGAATCAACTCACTTTCGGATTTCCGGAGTAAAATCGATTCTGATTCATATCCCATGCATTTTTTAAAAAGTGAGCAAAATGATTTCGGTTCCAGAGTCACAACTGAACTCATTCAATTTTGATTCAATTCAGAACCGTATGGAATATATAGATGTGTGTGTGTACGTATATATCTTCTTTAATATATATGACTGAAAACGACCCCTACTTCTGCATTAACAAGCTTTTTAAATCATCGCTGAATGTTTCTCGCCTTTGTCTTCACAGTATCCTTTAGGTCAAAAACTGTTCGTGCAAAATCACTCATATATTTGTGGATATCTTACAGTCTGACGTTTCAAGACCACATCTCATCGTTGGAATAAGCTAACTGGCACAAATTATCAGTTTCCAGTTTTTATAGAAAAAAATTGTGAAACTACTTCATCATCGCATCTTTTAATATGGCGAAAGCAAACAATCCCTACCTTAATAATCAACAGACACAGACACAATCACAGCTACTATCACATCAACAATATTTAACGTCCATCAACCAGTAACTCTAGGTTTGTACACCAGTTCGACTGTTTAGGACTCGGGCGAATGAAGTGATAAATATACTTTCCCAAATTTGGAGGCGTCTTCTGTCGTTGCATGTCCGAAGGCTGACAGAGTTGTCAGTCAGTTGTTACCGTGTTAATGTCCAGCCATGTAAGTGTCGCATGTGCTCCAATGGTGCCCCTGTGTGTAAGTGCCATTGTCAGACATCGTGAAAGTGTGGTTGCGGTTATCCCAATGCAGTGCATCGAACGAAGTTTGCAGCAGGGTTGGAAAAGTTGTTGTTTCCCGGTGTTTAAGAGCACCAGAAAATCCGTCCTCCAAGAGACATTTTACACTTCCAAAGTTTGATACTGTGGGTTCATCAAAAAGCTACATTATAACCATGCTCAGAAACTGATAGCTCTGCAAGGGAACGACTCTGTCTCCATTCAGTAAGATGCAGGATGGTGTCATTACTGACATACACCAAGAATGCTCACTACCATTACTAATCTTTACAAAATTATTTACTTCAAAACAAAAATTATGCTCCTGATATAAGGAACAAAGGCAGAATAGACAACCCTGGTTAGTAATCAGCCTTCGAGATTGCATCTGAATTGACACACTAAATTGGTGTACCTTAGCCGGTTCGGTTTGTCAGGGCTGTTTCTCATAAAAGAGTCACAGATCTCTCTCTCGCGACAATAAACGATAAGGTCTATTTTGTGGTCGTTCTTGCCTTTTTTGCAACGTATGATGATTTTTCATATGCCTTTTTCATGTTTGTTTGTAAGCAGACGTTACTTGATTTGGTAGTAGAGTCGAATGTTTGGGTGTTTGTATTGTCTGGATTGACTCTTAAAGTGCCTTGTCATATGTTGTTGCATTTCGTTTTCAACGTCAGAATCTGAAAAAAAACATTGTTCAGCAAGATCTGTCTGATTCGAACCAATTCTGAGTGAAGTTTTGTCCAGTCAGAACAGTTAAATGTACGTCCAGAAAATGTCACTATAACGCTACTCTTGTACCACGGAGGAAATTCACTGTCAGCGTTTAAGCAGCATCCGTTGCAAGTCTTTTTACGGTACACTCCTTGTTCATCAACAGTCACGTCGCGAAAACACGGTTAGTGCTTTCGTGAATTTTAAGCCAGATCGTTCTTCAAACGTGTCTTTCAGACTCTCTTGTTGCTCTGTCTCTAACATCCACACAGATATCGTCTACATAACAGCAGTAAATGTCAGGTCTCATGTCGTGACTTTGTGGTATACCGGCTTCTACATGTCCCGTACCGAAATTGGCGAATCAAGGCCAGAGACGACAGCCTATCGCAACACCATCGATGTGACGGTACATTCGTCCGTCAGGTCCATGAAAAGGAACTTCCAACGTAAAGACTTATGAATTTGTCGGCTGATGATAAGCTGTAGGACATGAGAACACATGGGGTCAGAAGGGCATTAAGACGCTTTGCAATTCTATAAGTTGGTGAAGGGGTCTGCGAAATTACTGGACAGAGAGGGCTGCCATTTTTATGGGTTCTGACACATCCATAAGCATAACCAGGAGCAGGTCCACCTGTGATTTCGGAAAAGTGCACATCATCAACAACGGCATTAACAGAAAAGATGAATTTATTAAGCCTAGTCTTGAGTTTGTAGGATCTTTTGAGATGCGACGGAATTTCTCTTCATCGCTCAAGATAGAATTAAGCTTCTCATGATATTCCTTCTTGTCAAGTGTCACGTGAATAGGTGATTTGTCCGCTCGTCGAATGATAATGCCTTCACTTTCACAAATTTCCTTTGCCGCCGGTCTGAGTCCTTTGTGTGAATATTTTGCAACGACCATTATCAAGCATTTTCGTGCTCTCTCCCAATAGGCTATTCTTTACATCCTTGTCCACTACAACCTTGTTGTCTTTTTCCAAATTTAAAACATCTTGGTAAAAAGTTTTTAATTCTACGTCCTTCCTCAGTTTGTCGTATTTCGACAGAATATGACAATTAAGTCACAGATTCAATATCTTCTGTTGTTTTTCAGTCCGTTTGTGTTGTGACTAATGAAATCATCCGCAGTTTCTGGTAATATGATGTGTTACCATGGAGCTTTGCGAGCTTCTCCAGAATCCTATTTTAGTAAAACGTCTAGCATCGCATTCAGACGTGTCAGGTTCATGAAACACCTTTTCTCTTAGTTCATGTTCAGGGCATTGCTTGGCATTGCTTAAAATTATTTTGGAGTTCTTATCTTTTTCCTGAGAACTTCACAAGCCCTCTCCTTCTTTTCTAGTTGATGAAGCACTGGTCATTCTCTGTGCCTCTTCGTAAAACATTCTTAATTGCCTGGTCGTGGAGGTTTATCTCCATGTATCCTGACGAAATTAACAAGTTTTTTTTTAACAAATCGATCCACGTTTCTCGTTTCTGTCTTCACGGTATCGTTTAGATAAAAACTGTTCGAACAAAATCACTCATATATTCGTTGATATATTAAAGACTAACGTTTCGGGGTCATATCTCATCGTCGAAGTAGCCTAGCTGGCACAAATTATCAGTTTCGAGTTTTTAAATACATAAATTGCGCAACTCCATCATTACCGCATCTTTTAGCACGAAGAAAGCAAATATTTCCTATCTTAATAATCAAGTACACACAGATAAAATTACAAATACAATCACATCAGCAGTACTAAACGCCCAACACCCAGTAGCTTTATGCTTTTACACCAGTTTGACTGTTTGTTTGGGGCTGTGACGAATAAATTGATTTCCTAGGAGGCGTCTTTTCAGTCTTTTTCACAGACTAGTGTTGTAAGATCATTTTTCAGACGTGGTTTTTTCAAACATTACTCTGACTGGACAGGACGACATTCCGAATTGGTACAAATCAGACAGATCTTGGTAAAAGACGTTTTTTTCAAATTCCGACGATGAAAGCGAAATACAACGGCATATGGCAAGGCACATTGACAGTCAACCAAGACAAGACAAATACCCACAACATTCGACAGTACTAGCAAAATCAAATGACATCTGCCTAAAACGAGACGAAAAAAGCTATACGGGGAATCATCTCTCGTTACGTAAAAACCACGACGGACCACGAAACAGACCATGTTGTTTTTTATCGCAACAGAAAACAATCTCTGACTTTCTTATGAGAAACAGCCCTGGCAAACCAAACCAACTAAGAAGCGCCAATGTCGACTATCAATTCAAGCATAATTTCGACGGCTGCAAACTACGTTCGATACACGATAATGATATAACCACGACACTCTCATGACGTCTGAAAATGCACTTGCGCGACAGGACACCAATGCAGCACATGCGACACGAATATCACTGGACATTAACACAACTGACATCACTCGGACATGCAACGACAGAAGACGCCTCCAAATTTGGGAAAGTATATTTATCAATTCATTCGCCCCAGCCCTACGCAGTCAAACTGGTGTACAACCCTAGAGTTACTGGGTGTTGGGTATTAAGTAATGCTGATGTGATCGTATTTGTCATTGTATCTCTTTTTTTATTATTAAGGCAAAGGTTATTAGCTTTCACCATACTGAAAGATGTGATAATGATGGAGGTGCACAACTTCTGTCTTTAAAAAGTCGAAACTGACAGTTTGCGCCAGCTAGATTACTCCGACGATGAGATATGATGGCGACATGTTAAGATTTTAAGATATCGAGATAAGAGATAAGAGAACATATGAATAACCTTGTGCGAGCAATTTATAACATTAAGATACTGCAAACACAAAAGCTCGAAACCTCGAACGAATTAATAAAAAGCTTGTTAAAGGGAATAACGACCTTTTAACAAAACTGAGTTATCACTTGAATCGAGCACCACAGACCAGTTGAAGTTGGGGATCAGTCGAGGAAATGATGAAAGGTAACACGAAGTCTGTTAAATATGTCTTTGAAAACTTCACGTTTTCGGTACCTCGAAAGAGACTGGTTTTACTGCAGGTACCTTCGTGTTATGTACGCTTTTGAAATAGATTACCATTTATTAGTACTCTTTTAGAAAATAAGTGCTATTAACCGTCGTGCTTTCGTGACGTTTTTTCTTGTGACATAACCGTGATTTGCTCCCAACCGAAAAGCAAACCGTCGAGCTTTGCCCCCTATTGCAAAACATAATTAGTAGCGTAGCGTTTTGAGACCAGTTCCTCGGTCCTACCTTATCAATGTCGACATGCTGTTTGTTGCTTTCCCACACCGGAAAGCTCTTGCGTACTCGGAAATTAGTTCGAAGTTGTGTCCATTTCATATGTAGTCATAGGTGATCGGAGTTGATAATGCAATATGATATTACCATGACCATATGTCTGAACACAACTGGACCTCAATGCGTTACAGTTGTCGCACGCGAGGGAAGTCCAAATTGAAATTCCGAGGTTGCTAGGCAACACTTACAGTATTAAGGAAAGCAGTGTGTTGGAACCTGGCAGTTCGGGATTCCTTCACAACAATCGAACTGTTTGCTTTCTGGCTTCTTTTCCGAAGCATCAATCAGGCACAAAATCGAATGTCTGTTACGAGTCACAAATAGGGACATCGTAAAAACTAGTTAACTTTTTTACTGTCACTGCCGCGCCATCTTCGCAACGAAGATAAAGTGATGTTCTGTGGTGGCCCACAGCTGATCGATGTCAACAAACGAACGCAAGTACTCCAAGTACCAAACAGGCATCTCGCAAAAAATGCATTTTTCGCGTTATTCCTTGCTCTTCCGCGTCAAAAACCATTGCACGTCGTCTTACAGGATCGAATACGTTCAGGAAAACATCAAATAACCGTGTTTCTTTGCAGTCGCCAAAAGCCGTATATTTCTTCAATGAAAACTTAGCGGTCCTTTTCAATCAAACATGAGTAAAATAAAATATTCTGCCACGACGCAGACACGGACACAGACACAGACGCATACACGGACAGACACGAGCGCGCGCGCACGCGCGCACGCACGCACAGAGATATCAGCGACTGTCGTTGCATGCACGTATTTTCATTTGTTACTTGTCTGCAGGTTATTTCATCGCACCGTACAATGGAAGGTGATTCGGAAGTCAAGTCATAGAAAATGTCTTCATTTTGTGCAGTGTTACGGGATAAGAGTAGGTCAACATCTCAGGTCACAGGAATCTGTCTGTTCTTTACAGGGACCCATTATTTCTCTTCCCCTGGGGACGGAGAAGGTACCTTCTCCGAAACGTTGCACACATGATATATCAGCTCACTTGGCAATTTAACTGTGGATATGCCGATACATCACAAAATGACTATAAGTACTATCGGAAAAACGAACAAGAAACTTGTAAAAGCCGAATGTGCAGTGGTCTTAGATGAAGCACGCATTAAAGAAAATATATTGCCAATATGTATGCATGTTTATATATATATATATATATATATATATATATTCCGATTTTACACATCAAATTTACGGTGTTTAATGGAACTGGACATGACGGCGAACAAAGTAATGGCCGCGTGCCGTTTAAACTTCCTATTCTTTGGGCGTAAAATAATGAAATATGTCGCCAGACGTGCGCGGATATTTCGACGCCCCTAATAATTTTGAACAGCATCCCAACGACCCGAAGGAGGGCCCACTGGATTCCTCTACAGCATCTCCTTGAATTAATCCAGACAGTCCACTGAGGTACGTCATGCGACCACAAGGTTTTGAAGCGCTCCTCCCTTTTTTTCCACAGCCCTGAAATTTTCAGATGATTTTCTTCACTGAACGAGGCAATATTTCTTCAGTTTGAATTTTCTTACTGACTATTGCTGCCGGTGGAAAAGTTGCAACATGCTTCATCAGATCCGGGAAAGATAAAGGATTTCGCTACGGGAGGATGGTCAGCGTGGACCCCTCCCATCCACGCCCATTTTATTTCCTGCTCTTTACGTAAGAACAAAAAACTGGATCCCATCGGATTGAAGAAGATATCTGATATAATTATGCGTCGTTACCATGTGCAGTAACCAAAGATATCAACCGCGCCACTTCACTGGAGAAAATTTTGCGTTTCGTTGCCGCACAAAGTGGGCAAAATATGGCAAAAAAGACCGGAATTTTCGGTAGTTTCTTCTCTCCCCCTATTTTGTATTCCGTGTTCATCTCTGACAGACTGTAAATGCCTGGTAAGGGGCGGTCCAGGAGCCCATCTGCCCCAACGCACTTTCTGGAAACTCTTGCCTGGATAGGTAAGACGACGTTAGGTTTACTGACAGTTATACACCTTTTCCCACTTAAATTCCGCACGATCGCAAACAGTTTAGAAACGACGCCTGAAACTTAGATACACTGCAACCAAATGCGGCGAAAGCGCACGCAAAGTCGACTTGACCTGAGCTCAACAAGTTTCGGCATTATCGTAACTAACCTGGGCCGCAAAGCAGAATAAACAGATTTTCGACACTAGCGCAAGCTATTTCGGCGACCTCATTTGAATTTAGAAGAACAAATAATTTCGGTGAAGTTCAAACAATTTCGGCGGCTACCCAGCGATATGCAGAAGTTCGCAAATTCCAGGATTTTCATCTGTGGGACTCGAGGAAACGGTACACCTGCATGACGAGTTCTGGTTAGAGTGAAAGACAACGTAACCCTATGTATATGTTCCGATGACAGTAAACTGGCTTTAACGCCCTGGCCGAGTTTACTGCACCAAACACACTCAAGTCAACCAATACGAAATAGCAGTTGTGGAAAGGTGCCACGTTCGACCGCGCCGACCGAACACGAGACAGGTCAAATGGTCAAATGTCAGAGACACCGCCACAATGTGCACCGCGCTCTTCACTGTCATGCCGGCCGAGCACGCAACAGGTCAAATGTCAGAGACACCGCCACATTGTGCACCGCGCTCTTCACTGTCATGCCGGCCGAGCACGCAACAGGTCAAATGTCAGACACCGCAACACTTTACACCGCGTTCTTCGCTATCATGCCGGCCGAGCATGCGTGAGGTCCAATGTCGCAGATTACCACCCAAAGAACACTCAGGCGGCGAAATCGTTCGAACCGAACGGACTACATTAATATCAGTTTGGCACAGAAGCGTCGGTTTCCGTAAACCAGGTACATGACTCGGGGGCGGGAGAGCAAGCCAAGGGCCCGACAACCTAACCTTCCCACAAATGTGGGCTTCTCAAAGGATTTAGCCCACTTTATTTTGACCACAGGAAATTTACAGGTTTTTTTGTTATCATCCACCAAATAAAAGTTGCATGTGCCCCATGTGTAGATGTATATATATATATAGATATGCAGACAGACAGACAGACAGACAGACAGACAGACAGACAGACAGAGAGAGAGAGAGAGAGAGAGAGAGAGAGAGAGAGAGAGAGAGAGAGAGAGAGAGAGAGAGAGAGAGAGAGAGAGAGAGAGAGAGAGAGAGAGAGAGAGAGAGAGAGAGAGAGAGAGAGAGAGAGAGAGACAGAGAGAGAGACAGAGAGAGAGACAGAGACAGAGACAGAGACAGAGACAGAGACAGAGACAGAGACAGAGACAGAGAGAGAATCACTTTATGCCTTGTTTTGTGCCTTTTGCCTATCTCTTGTGTACTGCGGCCCTTGTTTCCACTATTACCGCCCATTTCCCTTTAAAACCAGCAGAAAATATTGGGGAGGGGGGCAACCAACATTGCGGGGCCCAAATTAACATTGGGGGCCAGGACCCTCACAAAAGAATAGAAATCGACACCCCTGTTTCGATATCAAACACACATACCGCAATCGAATAAAAAATTCCCAGCTATTTGTTGACAAAATATCGTTGACATTCATCCCAAAAACGGATAACCGCTCAACACGGCTTCGCTATAAGCCGTCAAAACTGCCTGAAGGTCGACAAAACTGGTTGTACTGTTTTCAAACAATTTTCACCTTTTTCCAAATTGCTTCCGACGCCGCCCTAATAATTTGCGATTGTGCCGAAAATCTACCACATCTGCTACAACGCCGAAATTGGTTGCGTTGACGCCGTATGATGACATCGCGCCGACAATCACTGAACCTCTGCTACATTTGTCTGCAGTGTTTCCAGACTGAATGGGTTGTTTTTACACTGGATGCGATCGCGCCGAATTCGAGCCGGAAAAGTGCAGTGGCACTTCTGGTCGTCTCGGGCCGTCTGCCGTATTACGGCCCTCCGGCGGTCTCAAGTCCATTTTGCTGTTTCACGTTTCTCTCGGGATGTCTCAGACACTTCTTTGGCAATTTCAGAAGCATCTTGGACAGTTTCCGTGGCCCATATGGAAGTTTCAGAAACGCTTTGGCCATCTCGGGGCCCCTACTAACGTTCCTGAAACATTTTTGCCGTCTAAGGAGCCCCTCAGACAGTAACAGAAGCCCACTTTAAGTCTCTTTCTGCCGTGACAGAGGCGCCTCTGACAGTCCTCCGAATCCTTTGGCCTCTTCAGGAGCTGTCTGAACGAATCAGGGTTTCGTGGCTTCAAGGGCCCCTCTGGTCGTCTAAGGGACTCCTATTGCTACAGACTACTAATAAGCAGTCTCAAAGGCTCCTTACTAGCAGTCTCAGTGGACCTCCTTTTGTCACAGGTGCCCCTCTTGTCATTTATGGGACCATTTTCCAGTTTCAGAGGCCTTCTAACAGTTACAAAAGATTCTTTTGCGATCCCCGGGGCCCCTGTGCAGTGTCATGGACCCTCTGAACGTCTCAGATGGTCCCCATGGCTGTGTCAGGAGTCTTCCTCTGTTACATGGGACATACCTGGCATTCTTAAGGCCCCTCTAACCGTATCAGAGGCCTTTGCTGGCACTTCAGGGGCTTCACTGGCAGTCTCAGGGGGACCTTTTCCATGTCAGGAGCCTGCCTAACACACTCGGGGACCCTTTGGTCATCCAGGGTCCCCATGCCATCTTACAGACACTCTTATTTTTTTTACATTTTTATAATTTTATACATTTACATTTTTCCTCGCAGGACCTCTCCGACCTTCTTGACGGTCCCAGGGGCTCTCTGCCGCCTAAAGGCCCATCTTGCTGTCTCAGGACCCACCTGATCTTGTCCCAGGTTTCCAAAGCCCAATGTACACCATTTAGGGCCCCTCTCAAGGTCAAGACAGTCACTGATAAATCCCCATTCTGTGGGCCCCTCTGGCTGGCCAGGGGTTCCTTATGCCATCCTAGGCATCTTCTTAGGGTCTTGCCATTTCAAAAGGCCCCTATGGCACTTTTAGTGGTCTCATGAACCCTTTACTATGTCGGGGCCCTCTTGTGGCCTCAGGGGCCCTTCTATCAACATTAGGGACCATCTTGGTACTTCAGAACCTCTTTAAGCACCTCAGAGGCCCCCTGACTTCATTAGGAGCCATCAGATTTTCATAAATACCTGAGAAGCTCATTCGGGGCCTGTATGACATTCCAGGGGCTGCTATGCCATCCTAGACACCCAAATCACCACTTATGCTGTCTCAGGGGTCATATGACCCTTCTGACAGACTCATGGGCACTCTGTTGTGTCGGGGCCCTGTTGCAGTCACGGGGGCTCTGGGAGTTTCAGGGGCATATATCCATCTCAACTGCCATCCAACCCTACCAGAGGCCCCCTGACTGCATCAAGAACTCTTCAGGTTTCCACAGAGACCCAGTGAAATTCATATGGGGCCCCTTTTTAAGTCTAAGAGGTGCTCCTCTCAGGCCTATGGGCCGGGGACCACGCCTATAACCCACCTCTGCCCCACATCTGCCCCTGCATCAGACTAAAATGCCATTTCAACAATGGGCCCCAGCAAAGCATCATGGGCCCTAAAGGGACATGTGCCCTCTCAAAAGAATACTAAATGCTGCCCTGGGCTGCTCTGTCAGTATCATACATTCAAAAGTGCATACAAGATAACAAGTATATGACAGTGACAAGAGAAGAAGTAATGACAGTGGTGAGAGCCAGTCAATAATTAACTACAAGAATAGAACTGGTGAGTCAATGCATGGTCATGAATAAATCATATTTAATGAAACAATCAATAATGCCATGTCATAAATTTAATTCTTGGTGATAGCTTTACCAGCACAGACATTAGAGTCACCACTTGCTGGTGACTTTAAATCAATCTGGTGCAATGAGATTGGTGTGCCTGGCAATCTTCTGGCCCATACCAGAAAGGAGGATAGGGCTAGGCATGTTATACATTTAACTGAGTGCAGGTTTCAAGCTGCTTTGTCTGTCAAGAGGGTCAGGCACCAAAATTGTGCATCAACAAGAAACATGAGTTGAGTTGCATAAACAAGAAACATTGTTCATGAGTGTGTGATACTGATTGGAACTAAGTCTTATTGACCCTTTGTGTTAACACTGTAGTGATGTTTTATGGGTGAACTAGTTTTGATGAAGTTGAATATATGGAGATGAGGTGTTTTCTTCAAGTAGGTATATAAATCCAGACACAAATAAACCAGAAAACAAGACATTATCAAGAGTCTTGTAGTTACTTCAGCTGATTACTCTGGGGACTAAACGAGACAAAATATTGCAAAAAGTATGTAATGTGATTTTGTTAGGTGTAAAAAGCATGAAATGCTGCAAAACAGGAGAATGTATGAAAAGTTGCACCAAGACTACATTAAATGCAGATTAAGAAGTCGAAACAAAACAAGAAATACTCCATGACTTTTTGGAAAAAAATTGCAGTCATTGGCCACTAAACTTCATTACAAACAAGATTCCAAATACAGAAAACAAGAAACAAAGTATCCATGTATGTGCCTACTGAAAACAATCTCATACAATGATCACTTAAACTGTATTTTACCTCCCAAAAAAATAGCAAACTGTTGTCACATGTCACAATGGTATGATGAGCATACCAAAGGTAATTCTGATGTCTTAACATCCCTTGTCCAATATTCCAGTCTGAAGCACGGGTGAAGGTCACCCAGAATTGTTCATGTTGCCATAAACAGTTTCACACCAATTTTCCCCAAGCAGTCATAAGTATGAAATTTAATTTCCATCCTCAATGATACAGGAATGGCAGCCCCATCTACTTCTTACCAGTACAACGAAGTGACTCAATCAACAACGAAAATACGAACACCACCCCCTCCAGTCCAGGAAGCACGTGACTGATATCATGCGAACGCACATGAAATGAGTTATATCACACGACTAACCTTTTCGATCCGCGGCGAAGGTGTCGTATGTT